>QLTV01000644.1:0-15933 GCA_003457575.1 Thermophis baileyi | reverse complement strand
CACACACACACACACACACACACACACACACACACACACAAAATACTCACTTTTGGAAAGCAGAATTCTTTGTTAGGATGGGTCATTTGGCGAGGAAGAGAATAACGCTTCAGACCAGCGGGAATGGCGGCAATGAATTCATATGTTTTTTGCTCCTTTTTCTCCCCGTTCCCCAAATCAAGATGTTCTTGATTGTTAAGCAGGATAAATACTACTTTGTTCTTGCAGGCAACCTCCATTTCTCGGTTCCTTTTACCAAATCTACCCGAGAGGCTCAGTCTACCAATTTGATTCCATACAATGGAGCTGTCCTTAATGTGAGCAAACTCCTGGAGAAGGCAGAGCAGACAGAAAACAGCCGACTCTACCTGGAAAATAAAATCCATACCCTGGAGCTAAAATTGGGTGAGTGCCGCGGGGGAGGCTTGATAGATTTAATTCACCTACAACCAGCCATCAGGATTCCTGGCAGTTCACTTTGATTACCATTTGTACCAAGGAGGAACGGCTTCGTTCGATAAGATGTATGTTCTGGATTGACCAGATCTGGGCTGCTAATGTCTGGGTGACCAGCGAATGGCAGCAAAGAGATGTGCTTTAAAGCACAGGTCACCAACCGGTGGTCTGTGGACCACTGGTGGTCCGTGAGAAAATTTTGGTGGTCCGTGGAGAAATCTTGGCCCCCGGGCCGGATATGACCGAGACCAATTACTGTGCGGGAACACAAGGCTGCACCGCCCAACATCACCCCGCCCACACTCTTAAGGCCGAGCGCAAACCTCACCTTGAGTATAGCTGTGTGAGCCACACAAGCTTGCAACAGGAAGTTAAGACCAAGAACTCGCCGCGCCCAGTCGAACGGCTGCGGGGGGGGGAAGGTTCAGCCGCCTACATCTCTCCTTCTGCTAGGCCTCCTGGTGAGACGCCTGAGCCTGCTAGATCGGCCCCCTACAAATTCTCATCTCTAGGAGCCCGGCCAAAGTTTCCCACGCCGCTTCAGTGAGCGCTCCATGAGAGATGAGTTTGCAGGGGCCGAGCTAGCGTCTGCAATGGACAGCAAACTCTATTCCTGCATCCGGACGTTTTGCAATCCCCCAAAGGATTAAAGGAAACCAGATTCCATACAGCTCTGAACCAGATACAAGTGGTCCTTGCTTAATGGCCAGTTGCTTAGGAAGTGTTCAAAGTTACGACTGACCTCCCCAGAGCTACTTGACCTGTGTTTGGAGTTTTGTTGCGCGCGCGCACACACACACACACACACATTTATGTCCAGTTACAACATCTCACACAGTCATGTGACTGAGATTTTCTATGTTTTTGCCAGTTTCCAACAATTCCTTCTGATTTCCGTTTAAAAATGCCCATTGGGGAAAATGGACTTGTTTAACAACCACAGTGTTCGCTTAATGACCACAAGGTTTATCTAATGGCCATGGTGTTTGCCTAACTCAGGGGTCTGCAACCTTAAACACTCAAAGAGCCATTTTTCTATTTTCTTTTAAACAGGTATCTCTCTCTCTTCTCTCTTTTTCCCTCCCCCTCTCTCTGTGTCTGTCTCTCTTACCTTTCCCCTCTCTCTTCTCTCTTCCACCTCTTTCTGTGTGTCTGTCTCACTTTCCCTTCCCCTCTCTCTTCCCCCTTTCCTTTCCTTTCCTTTCCTTTCCTTCGAGGAATTACTAGACTGGCCTGCCTTCCCAGAAAGCGCTGCCTCTCTCCCCCCCTCCCCCTCCCAGCCCCCAATTTGGCTATTGAAATTAAGGCTGGCTTCTCCTTAGCCCCGCTCTTGATCGGGAAGCCCATAGCCTCAATCTGAAACCTAGGAAGAGGGATAGGGGAGCACGGGAGATGTGCTCACATTTTCCATTTAAGAAAACTTAAAATCTACAATGCTGCTTTATTCAGAATGCTGTGCCAAAACCCTTTTCTTGAGCAGGGAGGAGGAAAATCACCTTTAATGCAGGGCCAGGGGATTTGGCTGTTGCAAGTCACTTCGGGGAAGAGCCAGGGAGGGTTCTGATGCTGCTGTCTCCCACGCGCTCCCTTCCCTCCCCACCCCCGACCTGGCCACAGTCTCAAAGATCAGGAGCGCCGCACAGGAAGAGAAAAGGCAGCAAAACTTGCAAGAGTGGAGATAGGAGAGCAAAACAAGTGAGTGAACCTTCTGCCTGCTGGTTGGCCTCTTTATTCCCCCTCGCTCCCAAGGAAAGCCCTCTGGAATGGCAGCGGCAGCACACGTGGCTGCAAGAGGAAGAGAGGCTGGGTGAGACCCAGATGCTTTCCGGCTCCCCTGGTCACAGAAGCATCAACCCCTCATTCTCCCCTCTTTGCTAGCAGCTGCCCTGTTTTTCACACGGGATCGCCCAGGTGGGAGGAGGGAGAGGGAGAAGGGGGCAGCCACTAGCAGAGACAAGAGGGTGAGGGGTTGATGCTTCTGTCCCCTCCCCGATCTGGAGGGCAGAGGGAACTGGCTGCTGCCTCCTAGCCCGGGAGCCAGCCGGGGGCGAGCCGGGCAGGCGCGGTGGCAACGGCGGAGTCCGGTTCTTGGGCCATGCGGAGCCGCTCTGCCAGGGGGCTGCGGACCAGCAGCCGGCCTCTCCCATCCTTCCCGGAGAGCGCGTCTGCTGATGGGAGGCGGGCGGGCAATGCCCGGGGAAGGCAAGGTTAGCGTGCTCCCAGCCGTGCCCTGCGGTGCCTCCAACGGCTCAGGAGACGCTTCGGGAGGCACTGGCCAGCAGGGAGAGGGGGAGCCGGCCCAGCAACCTTTGTAGGGACGTGGCTACAAAGGTTGCCAGGCCCTCTCTCCCGGCCGGCCAGCACCTCCCAAAGTGTCTCATAGGCTGGCGGAGGCACTGTAGGGCATGGCTGGGAGCGCGCTAACCTTGCCCTCCCTGGGCATCGCCGGCCCGCCTCCCATCAGCAGAGGCGCCCTTTGGGAGGCGCTGGCCGGCAGTGCAGCCAATCTCAGACCAGGGGTGGATTCCAACTTACCGAGCTGCCAGTTCTCTTCCTCCCACGCTGCGTGGCCATGTCTCGTGGGCGCGCGTGCGCATGTGCAGTGCAGAACCCCCCAAAAAATTCAAAAAAACCCCACACACGCTGAAAACAAAATGGTGACGCAAGCGCATGCGCAGAAGAAAAATAAAATTTAAAAAAAAATCAAACAAAAAATTAAAAAAGATGGTGGCACCCATGGACCTGCACTGACCGATCCGATTCGATGATGTCATCATGTCATCACCAGCGGGTCGCTACCGGTTCGGGCGAACCGGTCCGAACCAGGAGGAACCCACCCCTGGCCATATTCCCAAATATTTTACCTTTTTAGTTACTTCCATGCCCATTTTTTCTTCCAATTCTCTCTCCTGTTTTTTTGGTAAGATTTTTTGTTATTATTTTTGTTTCCTATTAATTTTTAGTCCCGCTACTTCACCAAATTGTTCTATTTTTAAAATTAATTTAGGTCCTGTTTCTAAAGGTTCTTCTAATATAAATGCCAAATTGTCTGTGAACGCTTGAACTTTATATTCTTCTTTTTTAACTTTTAGGCCTTTTATATCCTGATCTCTTCTAATTTTTAGTAGTAATGCCTCAAGTGTTAAAATATATAATAAGGGCGATAACAGAAATCCTTGTCTTACCCCTTTTGCAATATTAAATTTTCCTGTGATGTCCCCGTTTATTATTACCTTTGGTGTTTGGGTTGTTTATATTTTTTCCACCATTTTCACGAATTTTTCCCCAAAGTTCATGTTCTTTAGTTGTGCAATAATAAATCTCCAATTTACGTTATCGAAAGCCTTTTGGGCATCTAAAAAAATTAATGTGGCTTGTTTTCCCAGGTGGGCCTTGTAATATTCTAGTATGTTTATAATAATCCTCATATTATTTTTAATCTGTCTCCTTGGTAAAAAAGAACCATTTTTTGTATATATTCAGTTAAAACTCTTTTGACTCTGATATTATAGCTGCAAATATTTTGTAGTCTGCATTTAATAACGAGATGGGTCTATAATTTTGGATCTGTTGTCTGTCTGTATCTTCCTTTGGAATGAGAGTGGTGAGTGCTTCTGTCCATGTTGTGGGTATTTTAGTTTCTTCTAGTGCTTCGTTAAATGTTTCTAACATTAACAATTCTAATGTATTCTTATATAACTCTGGTGGAATTCCATCTGGGCCTGGTGATTTATTGTTTTTTGTTTTTTCAATGCCTCCCTTAATTCCGTCGCTGTTATTGTTCCATTTAACATCTCCCTTTTTTCCTCTTCAATTTGATTTGTATTCAATGTATCTACATATTGTTTAATATTATCTTCTATAATGTTTTCTTGGCAATATAACTTTTGAAAAAATTCCTGTGCTATATTCTTTTTTTCCTCCCTTCTATTACATATAACTTCCTTCTCATCTTGAAATTGATATATTATTCTTTTCTCCTTTTCTTGTTTTAATTTATACACTAACCAGTGCCCTGCAAATTCTCCAGCTCCTAGTCCTGAATCAGATCGCCTTGAGTGTATCAACCACATTCTTAACAACATGGTAAATTTTAAGGTGAAAAGGATGTCGGGCTACCATGAATGTAGATTATTCATCCATCTTTCTTAATTTCTGGGCTTCATCCTGGAAACTTTGCGGTCAGACAGATAGTGTGGTACCCAGTTTAACCCTATGAATAATGTGAGATTACATTTAAAAAAAAAACCTTTCTAAGGCTTTGCTTTCCTGAAAATATCATTGCCACAGCAATAGATTATTAGAAAAAATGAACTTTACTTATTGATTGGTTTTGGTGCCAGACTGTCTGAGGATTTTGTACTGGACTGGAGAATTATCTGTTCACTTACAGTGACAATTCACCCTACAGTGCCAAATCCTTATACTTTGATTTCATCTTCGTTTTGCATGGTTAACTGTATTGGACTTAAAGGATGCCTTCTTCTCTATTCCCCTTCAAATAGATAGTGAGAAGTTCTTTGCTTTTCAGTGGTCTGACAATGAACAGGTACCGGAACTCAGCTATATTGGACTGTCTTACCCTAAAGATCTGAAAATAGCCCAACCATTTTTGGTGAAGCTCTTGTCTCTGGCCTACTCAGATGGACCCCCCCCCCACAGAAAGAGTACACTAAAATTTAAAATTCAGAGGAATTTTCTATGGAGATTCTCAATCATCCAGGTCATGGTTGTATCAAAGGTGCTTTTCAAAAGGCAACTGGACTTGAAGAACTGAAGAAGCATCTTGGATGAGAAGTGAAACACTTTCAAGGAAAAACCAAGAAAGTCCAGTTGCCTTTTGAAAAGCACATGTGTTGCAATATGTGAAAGATTTATATTTAGGGGCTCTTTCTGAGCTAGAATGAGACAGAATGAGACAGGTGACTGTGAATAAGCTAAATCCAACTTCTTTCATACCAGTAGATAATTCACCTGGATGGTTTACCTCATGATTACATGCAAATTCTTGATGCGGTTTACTTCAGCAAATCAGATTTGAAAGATGAGCCTTTACAAAATGCAGAATGAGAATAGTTTATTGATGGAAGCAGCTACATCTTGGAAAGCCAGCATAAAATTTGGGGAGAGGAAGCGTTGCCTTTGAATACACCAGCTCAAAAGGCAGAACTTGTTGCATTAAATGTGCATTGCAATTGGCAAACGGTAAAATGGCCATTTTTTTTCCTTGACAGCAAATAAGGCTTTAGTGTTGTACATTACCATGGAGCTTTGCGGCAGATAAAAGATTTGATTATAGCAAAAGACAATCAGATTAAATATGGAGAAGAAATATTGCAAATTTTAGATGCCATCTGGAAGCTGAGTGATTTACTAGTAGGATAAAGACAGATGGGTCTCTTTGGACTTGAGGGAAGCCTTCTGGAAGGAGGATCTCCAAAATCAAACATGAGAGAAGCCAGTGGTTTATCAGTAGGCTGTCTGCACGTCAACACACTGCCTGTTGCTGCAGACCTGAAAGTCAAAGTAAGAGATTATCAATAGAGTAAGACAGCACCTTCATACACAACTAAACTCTGCCATTCCTTAGAACTAACCCAAACTTCTTTCAGGTTCTACATTGTATAAAAAGACAGGGGGGAGTGATTCCAGATCCTTTAAGATAAGCTTTTGGGATTGCTTCAGCACTTCTTTTTTTTATTAAATTTGTTTATTAAACTTTTTAACATTAAAAGAAAAACATTTCGTATCCAATTTTCTCAATCCTAAGACATCAGCATCTATTTGGTTATCTTCATACGTATTTTCCATCTCATTTACATTATATATAATATTCATATTTACATTTCCCATAAATTAAGATTACATACATATAGTATAAACCTACTTATTATTTCTATTTTCTAACCAATAATATCATTTTCCCCATACCATATAATATTCCTTATCCTCTCTATCCTGCAGTTCCAGAGTCAGTTTAACCATCTCCACACAATCCATTATTTTCTTAATTATCATACTTTCTGAAGGGCTACTTTCTAATTTCCAATTCTGTGTGTAAGCTATTATATGTATTATAATATATTGCATTTCTTTTACCCAGGTTCCTCTAAGTATTCCTAGTAAAAACGTCTCCGGTTTAAATTCAATTTGGGATCCTGTTATTTCTTGCAGCCAACTCCTTATTTTACTCCAATATTTTCTTGCTTCAGGGCAAGACCACCACATATGAAAATAAGAGCCTTGTTCATGTTTACATTTCCAACATCTGGGACTCAAATTTGGTAAACTTTTGCCAATCTTGCTGGTGCTAGATGCCAACAGTAAACATTTTATATAAATTTTCTTTATATGAAGCCGACATTGTTAATTTATAATTTTTTTCCCACAATTTTTCCCAATCCTCCAATTGAATATTATAGCCAAAATTCCTTGCCCATGCTATCATGTTTCCTTTTACTACCTCCTCTTCCCTATTGATTTTTAATAGATAATTATACATTTTAGATATAAATTTCTCCTCCATTCCTAGGAGGATTTTATTTATTGGTTTTTGTTCCCTATCAATACCGAATTCTTCTATATCCTTTTTATATCTTGTCTGGTGGTGACGTCACGATGGGCAGAGGAGGGCAAGCGGAGCTCCGCTCCCAAAATCTGTTTTTTCTTTGGCCCAGGGGCCCTTTTAGGGCACATTGATCCAGGAGGGGTTCATGGATTAGCAGAGAAACTCAAGGGGCATTGAGGTGGAAGGCAATTGCCTGATGCAATGAAAAGGAACTCCACAAACCTGGTGCGAAAAGAGCGCTGTCATCGGCATGATGACTGACTTGTAGTCGTGACAGCCAGGCCAAGCAGAGGAAGGAAGAATTTGAACTTATAGACTGAGACCTCGACAAGTTGGAGAAACCCTGTGCCGTAAAAGGAAAGTACGGGTGGAGGAAGATAATCCGGAGAAATCAATGGTGGAAAAAGTGAGTCTTGGAGGAGAGAGGGAGGAAACCCCAGAGATAGTGGCGACCCGGTGGTGAGAGCGTGATCAGAGAAGGAAAGAGGACACCTTAGAGGATGAACGGAGGATTGGAGGAACAGAGGAAGGGGAAGAAGATTGAGAACAGTGATAGAAGTGTGGAAGTTAAAGGAGGAGAAATGGGAGAAAATGGTGAAAAGAAGCGAAGTAATGCAGCTTTGGATGGACTCTGTATGTTGGACATAAACTTTTGACATTGGACTTAGAATCTTGACATTGGACTTAGAACTGGCTGGTTGAAAATCGGTATGTGGGAACTAATTAAAGAAGGGAAAGGATATTGTTAAAAGAAGGCAAAGTGTATCAGAAAACGGAGATCGAAAGATTGAAGAGAAAGGACAGAAACAGACTCTTGTGGCCGATATAGAGAGAGTGGTGGACGGTAATAACCATAACTTGTAGCAATTGTTATGAACATAATTATGGTGATATGTACGTTACAAGAATAGCAACAGCTGAATTGTGGGGATTATATAAATATAAAGATTGGACATTGACTGCTTAAATGAAACATTTAATAACTAAGACATAGTGATATTGAATTGAATTGAATACTTGAAGAAAACTTTAAAGGACTGAGTAACTTTTGAGATCATTGGGGGGATCTTTATAGGATATTATTGTAGTATAGTATTTAAATACGTATTATATATTAGAGATTTATTATTATTTATAATTAGCTATTTATTTGAGATTGAATTATTGAATTATTATTTTGATATATATTGTATATATTACATAGTTACTACTTATTTATAATTAGCTATTTATATGTATTAGATTGAATCAACTTGGAAATAGTCTGTTAAATTTTGATAAATAGATCAATTGACTGACGGATTAATTGAAATTAATATCAAGTCTTAATATTAAACCTAAACATCAAGACAAATTCCTGAAAAGAGAGTAGAATATTAAATATAATAAATATCTGGCAGATGGTAGAGTGGAAAGATCTTTATAAAATATTAAGAATGTCAACTACAACAACCATCCAAAAAATTGGGGAAAAACTTCATCTAACCCGACTCTGACAATGGCATCCCCCTCAGGTCAAAGATCTATAGAAGGCATGCTCAGTGCTGAAAAAACAAGCAATCCGACAAACATGCAGATGATGCAGGCAACTTTGCTTGCAATACAAGAGACAATGATGAGAATGCAGGAGAAGATGGATAAGAACCACAAAGAGATGAAAGAAGATATACATAAAATTGATAATAAAATAGGCACAATACAGCAAACAATACAAAAAAATGAACAAAAAATAAAAATAGTAGAAACTAGAATGGAGCAGACAGAAAAGAAGCTTGAAGCAGTAGACTAAAAGTTAATAATGATGAATAAAGAGTTAGAAGAATCAATTATCCACTTGGAAAAGGATTGGGCTGCCTTTTATCTACGATTTCAAAATGTAATGGAGAATAGGGATGAGGACTTGGGAATGATAATGTCAGAACTAATAGCAGGAGTACTACAAAGAGACAGACAGGAGGTTCAGAATGGAATAGACAAAATATATAGGGTACATACGAATTACGCCAGATGCCACAAATTGCCAAGAGAAGTACATATTCGATTTGCGAAGAAAGAAATGTGAAATGGAATATATAAAGCAACAAGAGAGGAATCAATGGCATACAAAGGTAAAGATATTCAGACACTGAAGCAGGTACCGAGACGGGTAAGAGAACATAGGAGAGACTATCGCTTCTTGGCTACGCAACTGAATAAACAGAACATATTATTTAGATGGCTTATACCAGAAGGAATGCTCATAACATGGCAGGGGAAGAAGTTTAAAATAGAAAACTTAGATAAGGCACAAGAATTTTATGATCAATTTATAGGAATAGAAGAAGAACTGGAAAGCAGAAGTCAAGAGGAGCAACAACTGGAGGAAAAAGAGTCTGAACAAGAAGAGAAAAGCAAAGAGGAAATAGAACAACATGAATCAGAGGGGATAAGAACAAGAGCACAGAGAGAGAATAGAATAAATAGAAGACAAATGCATAGACAATAAAATGGAAGAAACGGTTAGATTACTAACAATGAACATAAATGGATTTAAACTCCCCCATTAAAAGAAAAAGAAAATTACACAAAGTTGCAGAAACAAAAGGCAGACATAATATGTCTGCAGCAGGTGCATATTAAAAAACAATATGAAAAATACTTAGAACTAGAGAAATTAGGCAAATTATATGTTGCATTGGCAAATAAAAAAAAGAGGCATAGCTGTATATATTAAAAGAGAGTTAGAAGCAAGAAAGGTCTACGCAGATGATAACGGAAGAATATTAATGATTGAGGTTAAGATGCAACAAATGCAAGTGTTTTTAGTGGTGATCTATGCTCCAAATGAAAATCAGAAGAAATTTTATACTAAATCACATGAAAAAAATAATTGAAACAGGAATTGAGAATATTTCTTTATTGGGGGACTTTAATGCACTTGTAGACATTAAAAAAGATTATAGAAGTAATAATCAAAATAAGAGGGGGAAAAAATCCTACCAAAATCATTTTTTGAGATGAGCCACATACTAAATTTGAGAGATTGCTGGAGAGAATTAAACCCAGAAGAAAAGGAATATACTTTCTACCCTAATCCACACAAATCATGGTCCAGGATCGACATGGTCTGGATGAATAGGGAAATAGAAAAGAACATAAACTCAATAGAAATTATACCCAACGAATGGGCAGATCATAACCCGTTAAAAATAATCTTGAAAGGTCAAAAAAGGGGAAAATAGACAATGGATGTTAAATACACAGGTCCTGAAAGAAAAAGAGTATACTCAGCTGATCAAGAAAGAAATGGAAATGTTTCTCAAAGAAAATAAAAATCAAGATACAACACTGCAAAACCTATGGGATACTGCAAAAGCGTATCTACGTGGAATAACGATAGCATATTTAGCCCGTAGAAACAAAGAAAAATGGAAAAATCAAAAAACATTACAGGAAGCCCTAAAAAAATTAGAAAAAGCATTACAAAATGACACACAGAATGAAAAAAATTAAAGGGGAAAAGGACCTAGTGAGACACAAACTAAATTTGATAGAGCAAGAAGATAATGCAAGGAAAATAAGACTAGCAAGACAAAACTTTTTTGAACAAGCGAACAAACCAGGTAGATAGTTAGCTTATAAGCTGAAAAAAAAAAGGAAAAAAAAATAATACATCAATTAGAGGATAAGAATGGAAACCTCCAGCATCAGATAGAAGGGGGGGGGGAGATTATATGAAATTATTTTAAGGAACTATACGGAGAAGATAGAATAAGGAAGGAGGAAATCGAGACATATCTGAAAGGAAAAGGCTTACCCCCCAATAGAGGAGGAAAATAGAGAAATGTTAAATAAGGAAATAACTCAAACAGAATTGAAACAGGCAGTATTGAAACAGAAAAGCAACAAATCACCAGGACCAGATGGAATTCTAGGAGAATTTTATAAAATGATGTATGAAACAGTGGAACCTTTAATGTTGGACGTATACAATGAGACACTATTGCAAGCGAAATTGCCGAAATCCTGGGCCGAAACTTACATTACCTTAATCCCTAAAGAAGATACTGACAATAAACAAATTAAAAATTATAGACCTATTTCCTTGCTAGATGCCGACTATAAAACATTTATGACGATTGTGGCAGAAAGGATGAAAAAAATATTGAACAAAATAATTCATATAGATCAAAATGGATTTTTATCCCATAGGCAAATTAGAAATAATACTAGGATAGTATTAAACGTATTAGAATATTATAGCAATAGCACTTAGACTTATATACCGCTTTACAGTGCTTTACAGCACTCTCTAAGCGGTTTTATGAGATACACAGGGAGAAACAAGCAGCACTGATCTTTCTAGATGCTCAGAAAGCCTTTGATAATCTGAACTGGGAATTCTTTATTCAACAAATACGAAATATGAAATTTGGTTCAAATTTTGAGAAAATGATAGCAACAATATACTTGATACAAAATGCCAGCGTGATGGTGAATGGAGATTTTACGGAAAAGTTTAATATCTCCAAGGGAGTAAGACAGGGATGTCCGTTGTCACCTCTAATCTTCATACTTTCAATAGAGGTATTATTAAAACAGGTTAGACAAAAAGAGGATATAAAGGGAATTAGGATAAGAAGGGAGGAATACAAAACCCAGGCATTTGCGGATGATTTGGTATTTTTTATAGAAGACCTGATAGAATCAGGAATGAAATTATTGAACGAAAAAGAAGAATTTGGTAAGGTGGCGGGACTCCAAATTAATAAGGATAAGACTAAAATACTAGCCAAAAATCTTACAATAAATCAGGAAAAAGAATTGGCCGAGAAAACTGAATTGCAAATAGTAAAAAAAGTTAAATACCTAGGAATTTGGCTGACAGCAAGATGCTCAACAATAAAGGAGGATAATTACAAAAAATTATTGCAAAAAACAAAACAAGATCTGGAACAATGGGGGAAGTTACAATTATCACTAATAGGGGAAATAGCCTCTATTAAAATGAATATACTTCCAAGATGGCTATATTTATTCCAAACGATTCCCATAAAATTAGATCAAATTTTTTTTGGTGAATTAAATAAAATAATAACTAAATTTGTATGGGCAGGGAAAAAACCTAGAATAAAACTTAAATTATTACAGGATAGTCGAGTTAGAGGTGGCTTCGGACTCCCGGATTGGGAGTTATATTATCAATCAGCAATACTAATGTGGATTAAAGAATGGATATTTGTAAATAATAAAAGAATACTCACACTAGAAGGACATGATTTGCAAACAGGGTGGCACGCATATTTGTGGGAGAAAAAGAATATAAAACATACACACTTTCAAAACCATCTAATTAGAGGCGCTGTCAGGCCTGGAAGCCATCTTTTACCTTTTTGTATTCAGGCCTGCCACATTTTCTACTGTGGGAAAACGGGAGGGGGGATTATGTGGAGTAGGTGATATGTAGTAGTCTAAATAACATTCTTTCCAGAAAGTCAAGGCCGCTGTGCCCGGCAGCTGCGAGGAAGTGACGGGGAGGCATCTTCAGTTTTGGATGGTGCCTGATTGGATCGTGTGATGGACATGTGGGTGCTGGGCAGGGACTTGAACTTTCGTTTGGGTGGAGAAAACCTGGAAGCTTTCAGATTCGGGTTTTCCCAGATATTGCCAACATGGCATCTCTAATAAATTGGAACTTTGAGGAACTTCTAGCCTCGGAGTCTTATTTCATTGGGGGTGTGTATTGGAACACTGACAGGCACATTACTGCAAGTTTGGAGGAAAATTAGGAAAAAACATTATAATAGGATACCAGGGTGGTTATCTACAATGGAGGCTATGATTTATCCAAATACACTAGAAATAAATAAAATGAGAAGGTATGACCAATTGTTGGATAATCAAGGCAAGTTGAAGACAAATCAAGAATTGAGAGATCAGGGAATAATATTGATTGGTGGCCGTACCTTCAATTGCTTCAGCACTTCTAAGTGGTTTCATTGAACTGGTGTCCTTTAGATCACAACCAATTCTACCCCTGATTTTCTCATCTCTCTTCTCTCTTCCACCTTCCCTATGGAGATACCTACAAGTTAAGAGAAAGGACTGTCTCTTGACAGTCTGTTGAGAAAGTGCTGCAAGGGAGAAGCACAGGGCTCTGAGAAAGCCAGGCGTTTTGTTCTTAGAAGAAAGAAACAGCCCTGGACATTCACCTCATTTGTTGTGGTTGTTGTTTCAAGGAAAAACAAAATAATAAGAAAACCAAAAGAAGGCTAGAGCGATACTTTTTCTTCTATGTGGATTCACTGTAGTGTGGAAAATCTAAACCAGCTTTCAGCAAGATCCATTGTGACATTTTTAGTGATCAACCCTTGGAATCAGAGCACACAGATTAGAGGTAATCTTTTACTAACCCTTCCAACTCCACATTTTGTTCCAGGTTCAACCATTCCAACATCTGGGTCATTTCCTAAATATCTGAACATGCATGACATCGTGTTTCCTGGTGTGCAGTATAACCTGCCACACTTTACATTCCTGAAAAGGAAACAGTGAATTCATTCTAATTAAACAGAATGGAGTAATGAGAGGATGTTCCTTTGCTTATCTCTTGGGTGACTTACAATATAATAAAAAGCTAGAAATTGCTAAAAACAATTATAATTAGAATAAAAGTTAAAAATTAAAAACCAAGATGATGGGCAGCCTGGGGTGAGAATCGTCTCTTCCCAGTCAGCCATCCCCAACATAGCAGGCCCATGTTGGGGACCCAGGCCAAGGGGCAGAGCCAGGATTATAGTCTGTTCCGGGAGGCCAGAATTCTGGGGCAGATCTCACCTCTGACAAGAAAATATTGCCAAGCAGAAAAAGTTTTTCTCCTGCACCTCACCAGCCAAGATCTTTGGTTGACAGAATCTGAAGCAGGCCCTTTCCACTGAAGGACTGGGGCAGGTTAGTCCCAACAAGGTAAGGCAATTCCCCTGATATCTTGGACCCATGTCATAAAGGGCTTTAAAGGTAATGACCAACGGCTTGAATTGGGCCCAGACGAAAACTGGCAACCTGTTCAGCTTGTGTAACAATGGTGTCACACATGCCGTGCCATGGGCCTCCAGGACTGTCAGCATCATTGCCTTCTGTACCAGTTGTAGCTTCCAAATGCTCTTCAAGGGTAGCTCTATGCAGTAGTCCAGCTGGGACCAGGGCATGAGTGACTGTGCTAACAATCTTGATCTCGGGTTAACCTTTATGTGGTTTTGTTTAATTAGAATTGGAGAACCAGAAGTTTGCTCAGCCTCAGTAGATCTAGTTGCCCCTAACACATAACTGAAAAATCTCACACGTTGTTTCAAGGTTTGGAACAAAACAGACAAACCAAGTTCCTGTATCTGCAACTGGCTCACTGTGATTTCCCTGTTTTTAAGGGTGAAGATGGTTGACTCAGGACTCTTGCCTTAAGAGCAAGTAATGTATCCGGTATCCACCTGGAAAACCCTTAAAGCAGATTTAGGAGACTTTAGAGATTTTCCACATCTCTAGCCTAAAATTCTCATAATCTCTGATCAGTGGATGACAGGGGATGATGGGAGTTGAGATCCAAAGATTGGGGCAACTGCACTAAACATTGGAGAGGGAAATTGCCCTGAAAAATGGCTATTATTCCATTTCAATTTAATAAAAATATGAGAGTGAAGAGGAATAAAGATTGAAATAGGGATGTATAAAATAAGAGGTTCCGTTGTTTTAACAAGAAACAATGACACAGCAGTCTGTGTGTTTGTGTAAGAGCTTAAAGCAGAGTCTGGATTTATACACATCACTAAAAGTTTAGTTTGGGTTCAACATGTGGTACAAATTTAGCCATTGTGATTTCTAAATCATGATTTATGGCTAAATGCAATTTATAAACTCAGCCAACAGAGGTTTATTCAGTAATATGCTGGGTAAACAAGCTGGGTGATGTCAGCCCAAAGGGAAAGGCTGATTATAGCGTAGTCCTTGACTTATGACCACAAATGCGTGAAGAATTTCCATTTCTAAACAAGGCTGTCGGTAAGTGAGCTGCACCCAATTTTATGATCTTTTTGCCATGGTTGTTAAGTGAATCACTACAATTGCTAAATAAATCACATGGTTGTTAAGCAAATCTGACTTCCCCTATTGTCTTTGATTTGTTGGAAGCTGGCTGGAAGGTTGCAAGTGATGATCATGTGATCTTGGGACACTGCAGTCCTCATAAATATATAGTGGTTGCCAAGCACCCAAATTTTAGTCACATGACTATAGGAATGCTGCAACAGTTTTAAGTGCAAGGGCCAGTTGTAAGTCACTTCTTGGAAGTCATTAAACGAATGGTTGTAAGTCAAGAACTATCTGTCGTTTCTGACATAATCTTTTAAAAGGCAGTTTCCCAAGATGGCAAACAAAGGAAAATTAGCCATTCCGAAATTTTTACTCTTTTAGCCAGATGACAGATTCATATTCCCGTGGATGTGGACCCTAAAATATTTCTTATTATCCTTACATTATATCATCATCATAGAAGGAAATACTTTAGATTGCTTACTGTGCTTCACATGGAATGTTTACACCATTTTCCCTTCTGCAGTAGCCATAATAATTCCCTCTCCGGTTTCTTTCAAAACATCTAGCTGGAGCCACATTTTTATCTGCAAGAGGGAGTGAGGAACCAAGACAAACACATGAGTGTATAAAATGCCAGCAGGATAAAGAATGACTTAAGAGATCTCAGAGGATTAAAGAAACTATAGTTAATATTTGCTTATTTGTAACCTATTATTTTGTAACCCGTTATTTATCTAATCCTCATCACGCCTGAATCATTCTCTATCTAATACAGTGCTACACTAAACTTCCTTACTGAATTCTATGGGCACAAAAGCTGAAGTTATGCAACTTGCAGAAGACCA
>QLTV01000642.1:329560-351060 GCA_003457575.1 Thermophis baileyi | reverse complement strand
GAGTTGGGCGGCATAAAAATGCAACAAATAAATAAATAAATAAACATCTAAGCCATGAATTACACATGAGTAATGCAGACATTTTCAGCAAATTATTTAGAAGAAACTTTTAAAAAGCCAAGAGAGAAGAGGATTATAGTAAAGATAATAATGTAATAGAACTAGAAGAAAATATAGATGAAATATGTATAATGAATCAGAGAAAAATGAGCAATTTTTTATTTAAATAGCATGTGTAATTGATGTTACTGGTAGCACACAAGAATATAAATATAAATAATAATCTTTGAAAGAATGATAATGAATCAGCTAAAGAATGTGCTTATGGGGAAGTTCAGGTCTTACAACTGGTGAAATAGAATTGCTTAAGGTAAAATAAAGTTAGGTCAGTGTCAGGACCCTATGTCAAAAATTTCAAGTAATTGTCCCCGGTCAGTAACTGGAAGACCAGGAGACAGAAGTATTCTGTGACTTACCATGGCTCACTTTTTAAAAGAACTAGTCATAATCACAGAAGTGACAGTCAAATGCTTTATCACTTGACAAGATATGTTATTCTTATCTGCCAGGAAATGGTTCTCCATCTCAAGTTCATTTATTGTAACTAGTTCAATGGTAGTTATCATGAAAATATACAATAAAAAGAAAACTGTAATCTTTCACCAATACTGTTTTTGGACCAGAGTGTACTCTGCAAACCATCCAAAATTTAAATGGGTTACAAATTGCTGCAATAAACAGTTAATTAAATTCTAGTCCTAGGTATATAGGATATGAAGAATTCCAAATTATAAACAGCTAAAGCTAAAGGGATTTAGAATCACATTTGTAAATCACAATAAAGCAATATTTTATTTATTTTTATTATAGTGAATGGAGTCAACGTATAACCATTTTAGGACAATATGTTCAGACTGCAGCATTGGCTGAGCGGGGTTTGGTACACAACAGTAGTATACCAGGAAAGTACACGTAAGTCATGATTCTCATTCACAGAATCATGACTTATGTGTGGTTTCCTGGTATACTACTGTTGTTTGCTTTTATCCCATGCCTAAGTCCATAATCAATCCACTTGTAATAACTGAAATTCTCAAATATAAGAACAGAGGTGCAAAGCAAGAGATATATTTAAAAAGTTGATAAAACTTCTCGGAAGTTGGCCAATCACACTAAGTATGCTTTGGCTAGTTTTTAATTCAGTAAACTATGGTTAAACCACAGCTTAGTGTGATGACTTAGCAACCAATACTTTTGAGCAACAGCAACCAATACTTTTGGGCTTTTGTCTATTAAATTTTTAAAAAGGAAACTATAATAAAATATCTAAAAAATTATATAGGAATACCTAGCATTATGGGATCAGATATTACTGTTATTTCCCGATTCTGATCTTATTGAAGTGTTTTAAATTCACATTCTATTTTCACGTAAGGAAAAATCCTTAATAAAGCAGCATATTCTTATTTCTGTCCAGAAGAGGTTAATTACAGGTAATCCTCTACTTAAAACCACAACTGAGCCCAAAATTTATGATGCCAAATAAGTCAGTTGTAAAATGAGTTTTGCTCCATTTTACAACCTTTCTTGCCACAGTTGTTAAGTAAATCACTGCAGTTGTTAAGCTAGTAACACGGTTGTTAAGTGAATCTGGTTTCTCCATTGACTTGGCTTGTCAGAAAGTCACAAAAGGTGATCACATGACCCCAGGACACTGAGACTGTCATAAATTGCCAAGTGTTCGAATTTTGATCATGTGGTCATGGCGATGCTGCAATGGTTGTAAGTGTGAAAAGGGTAACATACAAGAATATAAATATGAATAATAATCTTTGAAAGCATGATAATTTTTTCATTTTTTTCAATGCCATTGTAACTTTGAATGGCCACTAAATGAAAGGTTGTAAGTTAAGGACTACCTGTATTCTTGTATTTGAGAATTTCAGTTATTACAAATGGTACTGACAGTCATTCAACACCTTCTATTAATGATTTCATCAGCAGGGGCTGAAATAAACCAACATTACTGTGTTTACTGCAAATTATTCAAATATAAAATAGAATGGTTGGCTTGCTGATAATGCGGTAACAGGGGTAGGTGACAAGGATTTTTTTCTCCATCTAATCTTCCTTTTGAGGATGGGCTGTTATAAATTCACAGTCACTTACTGATACACAGACATTATTTACAGAAAACTTACATTCTGAAGTTTGAGAAACTGAACTAACCTGTTTTTCAGTGTAAATCATACCAATGATGTAACTAACCCTTAGCATATATATGTTCATTGGAAGGTCAGTGTTACTTTCCTTCATCATTCTCTCTATCTTTTATCTGACACAAAGGTGAAATAACCTGTACAGAGTTTTGTAATACTTCCTTTTAAATTTTAATCTTCTTAAGGTTCTTCAGGCCATAACAGGATTTTATACAGGCACTAAATTTCTAAGTGATCACATAATGTGTGTGTTATGGAAAAAATGTGAAAAAGATTAAAGCCCAGTGCGAAGTTGGTGTAGCTGAGGTCTATGTTACAGATACTACAATCATTTTATATAGTTGTCTACCATTGTTAAAAAAAAAAGCTTTGGATATTCAGAAAAGAGCTCCAGCGCAAGTGGGAGCAATATTTTAGCATTAGTGACTAAAAAATAAAACACCACTGTATAACTTCCATACAAGTGATCTATTCCACTAACCAGGGAGAAGTTTTGCAAGGATTAATTGTTCTGATCTACAAAATCCTAATGCGTGAAGATATTCACATATCTCAGATACCAGACAAGAGATAAAATCACCTTCTTTAGATATGAGCAAAAAATAAAATTACAATTTGGGGGGGGGGAATGGATTGGTTTGAAAGCATAATCCAGCCAAAATTAAGTAATTTGACATTTCCCAGTTTAAATAAACAAAAGTTAAGATGTAGTTAAGATCAGTAGCTTGGATTCCAGGTGATAATAATGTTCCATAATAGAACATTATGAAGCTATGACTATGAAGCTCTCTCTAGAATTGGAAATAGGCAATATGAGTTTCAACATATGAAAACTGGGCTGTAAGCCTAGAATAGGCTCCTAAGGGAAAGACTCAAAATCACCTCATGGTGACCTCATAGATACCTCTTGTAAAATCCTTTTTTGAAATGTATTTTTTTACTTCCTACTTTAGTCTATACTGCTGTTCTCCCAACTGAATAATAGTGAGGTATGACCCTAATTAATTTTTTTTAGATCAGCCAAGATTAAAACTAACCTTCCATCCCTATCACATTGCTAAATTTAAAGTCTGTAATTACTGAAAAGATCCATATATCTGTACACACAGATTAATTATTGGCAGGGCCATCATTGGAAATGCAAATTGTTTGGCCCTTATTTTTTGTGTGAGTTTTTTTGAGTGATTCCTTTCCTTGTCCCTGAAGTTTTCTTGGCATTTAAGAAGTGGGTTGCCATTGCCTGCTTCCTAGGGCTAAGAATGATTTGCCCAAGGTGGTACCCTGTTGGTTTTGTGCCTAAGAATGGGATATCCCAATTTCTAGCCTGATGCCTTAATCATTAAACCAAACAGGCTTTCTAAATTAAATATTTAACGTCCTTAAATTACCTCAGCTTATTGCAGAATGAGGTGATGAGGTAACACATTTTGAATTCCTTCTGCAATGAACTAATTCCAGATAAAGCAGGAATAGCTTCTTCAGCATATGAACTATTATACATTTATTCATCGGGGTGAACATAAGTTAAAACATTAAAAAAAATACAGATACATATTGATTATGAAAATGAAAGATCATTACAGAATGAAAATTACTATGCCATAACCAGCCTTGCCCAATGTGGTGCCTGACAGACAATAAGAATCTATAATTCCAAATATGTCTAGGGGTTGTGCAAGTTGACATACAACATATCTGGTAAACATTACAACCTTAATATAATTTTTATTTATGTTGTATATTTTACATTGCATTTAAACAAAAAATACAGATTCTTAGTAGAATATTGATAATCAACCAATAATTCCCCCTCTGTATCAGGTTTCTATATCCATGAAAGTATTCACAATGTCACAAATAACATTTCCATGTCCATTTAATTACTTTACAGTAATTTACCCTTTTTCCTTAAAGTGTTAATTGAAACCCATTTCCACTTGCAATGCTTCCATATTAAAGTTCTACTGTATAATTGCTTGCTTTCCTTGCTTCTTTCAGAGGATGTTATGGTTACCTTAGAGAACTTCCTGATTCCCCTCCTCCCCATCCCTTGCTGGATATCAAGCAAAAATACCTAATGGGGGTTATAATGATATGTGAGAATAACCCTGGGAAAGAGGAAAGGACTAGACAATCGTCAGATAAGAATAACAGAATAGCAGAGTTGGAAGGGAGAACCGGTAGCGGAAATTTTGAGTAGTTCAGAGAACCGGCAAATACCACCTCTGGCTGGCCCCAGAGTGGGGTGGGAATGGAGATTTTGCAGTATCCTTCCCCTGGAGTGGGGTGGGAATGGAGATTTTGTAGAATCCTTCCCCTGGAGTGGGGTGGGAATGGAGATTTTGCAGTATCCTTCCCCTGGAGTGGGGTGGGAATGGAGATTTTGTAGAATCCTTCCCCTGGAGTGGGGTGGGAATGAAGATTTTGCAGTATCCTTCCCCTGCCACACCCACCAAGCCACGCCCACCAAGCCATGCCACGCCCACCAAGCCACGCCCACAGAACCGGTAGTAAAAAAATTGGATTTCACCACTGGTCTAATCCCCTGCTCAAGCAGGAGACCCTATATCATTTCGACAAATGGTTATCTATTCTTTTCTTAAAATGCCTTCTCTTCTCAACCACAACTTCTGGAGGCAAGTTGTTCTCTGATATTGTTTTAACTATCATGAAATTTCTCCTTGGTTCTAATATGATTTTCTCTTTGATTAGTTTCCATCCATGGCTTCTTGTCCTACCTTCAGGGGCTTTGGAGAATAGATTGACCCCTATTATTTGTGGCAGCTCCTTAGATATTGAAACACTGCTATAATGGTCAGTGCTGTCTCTGGTTGGCTGTGCAGTTGCTTTGGCTTCTTTTTTTTTAATAAAAGTTTTTTATTTTTTATTTTTACATATCTCATGTAGTGAATGGTTTGTTTTCCAAGTTTCATACTTTCCAATACAAATAATCATAACAATATTATCCTTATTAATTACAATTCATTTCCATTTCTGATTTTCACATATCTGTTATCATATTTCAATTCTATTCCTTCTCATAATTCTACCACATTTCTTCTCATTTTAATATCCATTTTTACTCTTTTTCCCCTTATATTTCTATCTCTATTTTAACCCTCTGTTTTTTCCCCCTCCTCCTCCTGTCATTCTACTAATCAAAGACCTGATCTTTCCTTTTTTCATTATTCCACTTTTGCATAAATCAATCATGGTCTATTCTCTAGCACAATTTTTATGTGTCTCTCCATTTCTTCATTTCTTGTACTTTAATTTATAATAGAAACTCATTTTTACACTTATGCAATTCTAATAATTATATAAATTCCTTTACTACATTCTTAACAAATATTCAAAAGTAATTTTTTTTCTCTTACACCACATACAAGCAATTAATCAACTTATACCATTCCTACAATTCTAATATTCTAGTGTACATACCCATTATTGAAAAGCCATAAAATATTTGCTTCATACTCCTTCTCTTTTTCCCCCCTTTATTCCACATCTTTCACCCTCATCCAAATTTTTAATCTTCTCTTTTTTTTAATTCTCCCATATATTTCTTTCAAATCTTTTATTTCATCTGCTTTTAAGTCTGTATTTTGACTATAATGTATAACTTTCCTTCCCCTTGTCTTTTCTCCCCAACTATCTTCCTGTTTCTCCCATTCCTCTTTCATCAGTTGCTTTGGATTCTGAAGGGTTTGTAGGCTGGTTGTAGGTCAATGAGTTTGTTGATAAAATTGCTTGTGGAGTGCCAGGCTTCAATGAACTCACAAACGTGGCAGGTGGTAGCATGGCCAATGATTTTGTGTTGCTCCAATCAAACTGGTGGTGTTTGATGTCGGTGTGGGTAGAGATTAAGGATTTGAGATTGTAGTATTTAACTTTAAGTTTAAGTTTACTTTATTGTCATTGCACCTTGTACAATGAAATTAAATGCCATCTTCAGTGTACATTATACATATAAAAACACACATCCTTCACATTCTATACAATTGAATTGAAACCCTCTGCTCTGGGATACAAGCTGTTTTTCAGCCTATTTGTCCTTGTTTTTATTGTCCTGTACCATCTGCCAGATGGTAATAGTTCAAAAAAAGGGCGCTCAGGATGAGATGGATTTTTAGGAATGTTTTGAACTTTTTTAAGGCAGCAGGAGCTATAAAGCTCTTCCAAAGAGGGGAGAGGGCAACCAATGATCCTCTGGGCAATGATGTTAAGCCTCTGGAGCGCTGTCCTATCTGCCACTGTGCAATTGGCAAACCATACACAGGTGCAGTAATAGTCTCTATGGTGCAGCGGTAGAAGGGCAGCAGCCCATCATCATTCAGTTGTTGTTTTGTTTACTGAGCAGTTTCAGGTAGTATAATCTCTGCTGGGCCCTTTTGACCAGTGCTGCAATGTGAGGTCAAGTCCTCTTTTTGTCAGGGTCCCAAGTAATACCCCCAACAGAATCAAAACTCCGAGGCAGGCATCTTCCTCAAAGTATAAATTTATTAGGGATGTCATATTGGCACATCTGGGGAAACCCCGAATCTGAAAGCCCCGCATTTTCCCACCCAAAGTAAAATCAAAGTTCCCTCCCCTGCATTCACATCTGCATCACATGGTCCAATCAGGTCACCGTCCCAACTTCAGTTAACTTCTAGTTACGCCTTCCCAGATGCTGGCTAGACATCCTTGACTCCCAAGGGAAAGAATGTTGTTATGATTACATACCCCACACTATCTTCACCTCCCCCCTCCCGTTCCCACAGCTTGCTCAGCCACCGCTGTGGCAGCCCTGAAGAATCTCATTAAAGATGGCTCCAGGGCTGACACTTTTATGATAACACCCAGAAACTTAAAACTGGCCACTTGCTCCACTTGGTCTCCATTGATAACCAAGGGCTGGATCTATTCCTTCTATAGTCCACTATAAGCTCCTTGGTATTATTGGTGTTAAGGATCAAGTTATTGTCTCCACACCACGAAAGCAACAGGTCCACCTCCTTTTGATAGGCAGAGTCACCACTGTTGTATCATCTGCAAATTTAATAATAGTATTACTGGTGTTAGTGGGAATGCAGTCATGTACATAAAAAGTATAGAGTAAGGAACTCAACACTCAACCCTGTGGTGTACCAGTGTTATGAATAAGGGCTGAGAAGGTATAATTACCTAGTCTTACCCTCTGAGAGCAGCCAGACAGGAAATCCATAATCCAAAGGCAAGCATCCTCACATAGACACACACCCCCCGCTGTTCCAAATGAGTCAGAGCAGTGTGAAGAATGATGGCTATAGCATCCTCTGTAGATCTATTTGTTCTATATGCAAACTGGTGTTTATCAAATGTATGCAGAAGACCAGAAATGATGTGCCGGCAGACCAATTTCTCAAAGCACTTCATGATGATAGGAGTGAGTGCCACTGGTCTGTAATCATTGAGGTTATTGATAGGGAATTTCTTTGGCAGTGGAACAATGGTGGAAGCCTTCAAACAGATGGAATAGTGGACTGGGATAAAGACTGATTGAAGATCCTGGTTGAGACTCCAGGCAACTGATCAGCACAGTCTTTAAGCACTCGGCCAGAGATACCGTCAGGACCGGCAGCCTTTCTAAGGTCCACAGCCCTCAGAATGCTCCTCACTTCCTGTTCCTCCACAATGAGGTTGGGGCTACAATGGGCTGGTGGCTGTATTTTAGCTGTCTCTGATGTCTCCACTTCAAAGCGAGCAAAGAAATAATTCAGCTCCTCTGCCAACAAAGCATCCCCCTCAGCAGGGATAACATTGGTCGGTTGATGGTTGGTGATTTGTTGAATCCCTCGCCACATCTGCCTCATGTTATTACTATAAAAATTATCCTTGACTGCCAGCCAGTGTTCATGGATCCTGGTTTTTAATTGACATAATGTTTGTCCCATGTAGAATTGGTTGCAATGCTTACAGTTGATTTTGTAGATTACATTGTTTCTGTCTTCTTTCTGTATTTTGTCTTTGGTTCTGGATAATTCCTGGCGGAGTGTGGCTGTGGGTTTGTGGGCTATTGTTATTCCTAGCAATTGGAGGAGTAAGTGTTATATTTATACTCCAGCCAACCCCAGAACATTGTCTGTGTGATCACAAGTCCTAAACATAACTATATCCAATTATTTGGAATAACTAGATAGCAAATTATGGTGTCATAAAAAGATGAAATAAATGGTGCATACTCCAGTTTCTCTGAGTCCCACTATAGCACATATTTAGCAAGGTGTCCACTACCACTATAGTAGTCCATACAACATCCAGGGCATAAATTAGCCCTTTAGCTAAGTCACTGCCTCACTCTTGTTCTTCTGTTACTCAGTAGTTGGTTGATGCATCTTAAAGTTGCTGAAACTGAGAAACAATGCCATAACCCAGTGATGGCGAACCTATGGCACGCGTGCCACAGGTGGCATGCAGAGCCATATCTGAGGGCACGTGAGGCATTGCCCTATGTCAGCTCCAGTGTGCATGTGCGCGCTGGCCAGCTAATTTTCAGCCTTCCGGAGGGCGGGGGGAGATCGTTTTTGCCTTCCCGAGGCTTCAGGAAAGCCTCCAGAGCCTGTGGATGGTGAAAAATGGACCCAACAGCCCAACCAGAAGTTCGGAAACAAACTTCCGGTTAGGCCGTTGGGCCATTTTTCACCCTCCCCAGGCCCTCCCCAGGCTTTCCTGAAGCCTGGGAAGGGTGAAAAATGGCCCAATGGCCCACCTTCCGGTTCGGAAATGAACTTCCGGTTGGGCCATTGGGCCGCAGTGTGGGGGAATTGTGCGCGCAAGCAGGGGGGGACATTGCATTATGCATGCGCGCCCTTTTAGCACCTGAGCAAAAAAAGGTTTGCCATCACTGCCATAAACCATTAGGGTTCCTAATTACTAAGCTAGAATTACACTTCTTCAGCCGAATGAGAGCTAGTGTGGTAGAAGAAACTTTTAAGGTGTGTATATTGTAGCCTTGGATCTAAGGCAGGAACAGCTGTGAAATGGTATTGGTAAATGGTATTGCTGTAGCTCTACACTTAAACACATATGGCCAGGGGTGGGTTCCAACTTACCTCGCTGCCGGTTCGCTCCCTCCCACGCCGCGTGGGCACGCATGCGCAGTAAAAAAAATCTGGGGAAAAAAGCCAAAAACACGATGGCAACCGCATGCCCAGTGCCGGAACTCAGCTTCTGCGCATGGTCAGAAGAAAAAAAAAATAAAAAAAAAATAAAAAAAAAGATGGCGGCGCCCACGGACCAGCACTGACCGAACCGGATCGGTGATGTCATCATGACATCACCAGCAGGTCGCTACCAGTTCGGGCAAACCAGTCCGAACCGGGAGGAACCCACCCCTGCATATGGCTGAACTAAACAAAATCTTCTCTAGATGACAGAACACAGTGCATACTAAAATGGCACACTAATTCTAAATCAGTCTTTCCTAATAGTGTGCCCTACCAGTGTGTTTCATTACAACCTAATTCCTAGCCAGCTGACTGGAAATTCTGGAGGTTGAATGTTAGGTCAAACACACCCAGAGGGCATTGAGTTGGGCTAGGTTATTCTAGATACTTAGAAGTCTTTGGTCACATATAAGTTTATTCTGCTTTGTCTTCTTATCTGACAACACATATGCAACATGAAAGCAAGTTCTTGTCATACATTCCATGCAATAATATTCACCCCAAATGATCCCTGAGGGCTGTTATGAGCACAAACAGCATAATAACCATTGCACTTAATTTATAAGCAGTAATCTCTACTACCACGAGATGGCATAGTTGCTCTTTAAACCAGTTCGAGGTGAGCTTGCTTCTTTGAAATGAATGAAACCAAGGCTTCTTCTTCTTCTTCTTCCTAGCATATTCCCGCAAGTGCAAGGTCCGATTTTCGGTTCATCGAACGCCACTTTGCACGGTCAGCTGTGCCTCCAGGATGCAGGCCCGCGGCTCGCGGCTTACATATCTTTGAATGAAATGAAACCAAGGCTTCTAATCTCTCTTAATTTTTCAAATATGACATCCCCAATGCCATTCATAATTTAAACAAATATGAGGTCCTGAACCTGTTTAGGTCAGTTTTGGTCTGTGTTATAGTTTTTCTGTTCAACAATCACATCTATTTCAGGGTGAATAAGACGTAGCCAAAAAGGGTGACATAGATAGTGATTTCAAGTTACAATACCCTTGCCTCTTTCTTGGACTTCTCATCTCCACCACAAACTGCCCAGGGATAATCATATTTTTTTTAATGGAATAAGCAGAGAGGTGAGTATTCTAATTAGGGAAAATGTGTAATTGCTTAGATTAGCACTGATAATTTACGCAAACTAAATAATCATTTGAACCACATTCTTAGAGGCACATTTGAACTTTTATTTGGCATTGGTTCATAGGTAATGTTAGAGACATAAAAACAGTATAAATTGGTTCAGATTTCAGGAGATGAATAAAGATGTATGGGCTTTCATTATATAACTGCATCAGCCTTCAGAAGAATTCCATTGGTCATTTGGGTCTTGTTATTCTCTGCTTGCATATTTGATTCTGCACTATTATGTTCTATAGTTAGTCTAACCATCTAACTAAGAAAACCAACATTAATTAGGTAATGATACTGTTTTTGTCTTTGAAGGAGCTTTGCTTAATTCTTCTATACCACTTTAAGTTGTTAGTTAATTTGAGTTATTGCATCGACAATAGTATTCAAATACTATTTAATTATCCATAATTCTTCTTTTTCCTGAAGCTCCCAAAGCCAGATGAACTACATGCACTGAAAGTGGGAATATCTCTTAACAATTTGTATTGTTAAGCAAACAAAACAACCCAGACAACACGATGTTTATTAAGCACTAATTAAATGTAATAGTAGAAAATTAATAAAACTTTATTTAAAAAAAAGAAAGTGGGAATATCTCTGAAAGTTGTAAGTATCTGTAAAAAAAGAGGAAGTTTAGAGTATCTGTTCCCCCAAATAAGATTGTTACTAGGCACATTATTGTGAGCCTCTTAAAGAAGTAAAAACCCAGCTCTGGTCACAAGCCTGTTTTGTGAATGCTCCCACCTTTAGGAATAAGGATCTCCTGTGCTTTGGGGAAAAGGAATAATTCCTAAAAAGTTTGTTTCTTGGATAAAAATCAGATTTGGCCTTAAAGTATTATGCATTAGTGCTATCCCTTCTTAATTTCCAAGTAAACACATTATAATAAGATAAATTAATGAATGGGTAGCTGATCCTAGATGTCTCTTCTAATACATGAGCAAACTGTGACCAGTCTCTGAAATGTTTATGATTTTACATCAAACTCCTAAGAAAAATTTCAGATCCATCATCTTTTCTGGCTTCAATCTAATACACAAACAAGAGATAATTTCAACAGAATCTTGCTAGTAAGAATGATATGGACAATATCTAAGGCTGGCCAGAGGAATACATGTCATACTGAAGAATCCTTTTGTGTTAGCTGAAATGATGCTGTCCAGACATGGGAAGTGTTCAGGCAGAAACACAGTAACCAGTTTCAGTGTTGTTCTGGCAGTTGGGAGAGATCAAGGCATCAAGCAGTCAAGTGAGGCGACACGTAGAACATCTGGGTGAGAGGACAATATTGTAATGCATAACTTCCTCCAACAATCTCTATAGAAGATACTAGATATGGATGTTATGGGATATTTTCCTTGTTTCTATTCACAGTGTAAATAAACTGACCAGAAACACAGAGTTCTTCATAACAACATTATCTAGGTCTGGGACAGAGTGAACCAAAATAAGCCCATGTATTAGGTAGGCAAGTTTCCAATAGTAAGAGGGGAAAGACAGGGAATATAGAAAGGAGAAAGGACTAATATAAAAAGAAAGGAGAAATGAATCCCCTTCCTACAGGTTGCATCAGATTTAGAGGCTTCATTTACATTGAGCCAAGAATGGTGGACAAAAGTACATTTCATGAAATTATTTACAACATCAAGTCTTAGGAGCAAGTTAAATAGTTCCCATTTGGTATTATGGTCCAGAAGCCTATTTTCTAAACCAGGGCTGTCAAACTCCCGGCTCGCAGGCCGGATGCGTCACATGCTGGCCACGCCTATGCTCGGTTTAGCGAAGGGAAAAAAAACTCCCGATACGTCATGTGATGCCGCCATGATGACGTGAGTTTGACACCCCTCTTCTAAGGTCTTCAAAAAGGAGTAATGGAATTTTAAGCTTATTGTATTATTTCCCTTTCATAAACATCAAAACCAACAGATGTACATAAACAGGTATGTAAAAAAGGAAAAATAAGAGATACTAGGTGAGAGTTGTTGTAATAAGTCTCAGTGGAAAGACAGTAGTTCTGTGTAGTTTTACTAGCCACAAAAATACTTGGCAAAAAAAAAATTTTTTTTTTTGCAAAACCCAGGGATAATAATGAATTCAGATTTCATTCAGTTTTCTCTTTAAAATTTACCCTCAGAATAAAGGGATGCATCTATGTAGTGACTGAATGTGAGAGAAATTAAGCTTCCCCATTAGATTATTCAAGGCTTAGCTGTAAATATATAGAATAAAAAGAAAATAAAACATGTGATTGATGAATCCTTTAGAAGTAACTTACTAAAATTAGTATTCCTGATTGCCCAGGATGAGATGCCTATTTAGTTTACTGGCTCCTATAAACTACACAGGGATCTGAGCATTTTCATTTATAGATATTATTAAGTTTAGAAATGATAGTTCATATTAAAAACTTTCTCATTTCAGGCCACTAACATCCTGGTAAAAGGCAAACATCACATCCAAGCAATGTGGTGTTGTGGTTAAGGCATCAAGTGTACTCTTAACTATGGCAATTCACCAGCAAAGATGTGATGCAGAAAACAATCATTAGGTATCCCATTATCACGGTTGCCATCTTAACTATTTTGATCATTCTCTGTGGATACCGTTATGAATTGCTATCAATCAGCTCCATCTACTTCACAAAGTTGTGAAGTTAAAAAATGAAAATGATCAAAGGATTAGTATATGTTGCTTTAACTTGCTATAGCAAAAGTGGGAAATAGGCTTAATAAATAGTCACAAGCATGACTTGCCAGATGTTTAAGACAATGGACAATTTGAGACAGCCTTGTAAGAGGAGTGGCAGAATCTGGGGAATGGAGTTAAAAGAGGAATCAGCCTAGAATCTATTAAGTTCAAACCCCCTGGAATTTCATTAACCCTTATTTAGCACCAAAATAGTGCTGTTAGTTGAGTAGATTCCTGTGCATGGGCATGAGCAAATAAATCAGTTCAATTGGAACTTCATTTTTTGCTCTTGGTCTTTTGTGCCTGACAAGCCTTATGTTTATGACTCAGATTTTCAAGAGATATAATCCAGGTACAGAAGAATAAACAACTCTTCAATGAAGAAATGATTAGTTAAAAAGGAGGAGAAAGAAGGTTTCTATAATGGGATTCCTCAGAGAGGAATGGCAATTTTTTAAAAAAGCTTTTTGTTTTTTTTAAAGTGTTCAAATACAGTTCACATTCAATAAAATAGACCCGGTCACCAATACATACAGTCTACATAGAGTTAAATGTATGTCAACAGACTAACAGCTTAAGTTCAGTTGAAGGCTATATTTCATAATAGTTATAAATAGTAATGTCATTATGTCATTACTACTTCATTGTAGTCAATGGGATAATGGGTGGGAATGAGGTTGTGTAATTCTTTGATCGACAGATTAAACAATCTCTCATATACCACATTAGAAGGCGCATATATATGTATGTATGTATGTATGTATACACACACACACATACACACACACATGCATACTGTGTTTCCCCGAAAATAAGACCCTGTCTTATATTTTTTTGAACCCTGAAATAAGCGCTTGGCCTTATTGCCATGCACTCAAACACCCGATTGGGCTTATTATCAAGGGATGTCTTATTTTGGGGGAAACAGGGTACATACATACATATACTGTGTGTGTGTGTGTGTGTGTGTGTGCGCACACACACACACACACACACTGTATGTATGTATGTTGAATCTATGGAACAAAAAATGTGAATAGTCACGAGATGCAAATAGGTGGAGAATGTTACCAGTAGCTGAAAATACACAGCATTGTGTGTGTGTGTGTGTGTGTATATATATACACACATACATACATACATACACACACACACACACACACACACACACACACACACACACACCTTTTGCACAAAATGCATTCCCTGGTACTCTTATTAAGAATTCAATGTTACCAATATCTTGCTTTATATTTCTATATATCATCAGTTGTTTTAAATTGCAGACCCTTAAACTGCAAATGTTTTCTGTTAAGATATAGCCCTTTTGAAAATACCCAGAATACTTGTTATAAACCACAAAGTTTAATCCAAAAAATCTACATGTATAATCTGAAGATAGATGTATCTAAAAGATTCTCAACTGGCCTCAAAACTGTGATCTAATTTTTCTGAGTTGCAGTGAAGCAAGAAGGCTTGCAAGAAATCCTTCAATTACGTAACAGTAGACAAGAAAGCCTTGTGCTTGCTTAAGAACCTTAATTCAGCTTAATGTCTTTAGCTCTCATGACAAGCAGAATTCAAGAGACATATAACAAACCAAAATGCAACACTGAGTTTGTTGGTGGCTAGGGCTTTAAAATAGTAGTTAAAAAATAAAAACAAACATGTTATCATAATGAATATTTCTGTAAGAAGCATACCCAGATGTTGAAAAACGTTTAATGTGCAGAACTTCCATGTATCCAGCAGGTGGATTGGGGTAGTCACATGTTTTGGTCCATATGGAGAACAAAAAGGAAAGGTTCTCTTCTGATAATGGACCAAAATTCAGATATTTAGTGGAGAGTAGGAAAAGCCCTGAATAAAAATGCTGATGGATACTTCGGGAGACATCGTTGGCAGAGGTGGATCGAGTGTTGCCCATTTTTGATGATCCTTCTGGATTCTGTTTTTGTTCATAAAAATCAAAATGTTACTGATTTTATTTCTGTCAAACTATGGTTGATATTAGAACATGTAGGGCTGCAAACTTGGTGCTAATGTTTTATTTAATTAAAATTTTATTGTTAAAGAAAAATAACAAGCTTCAAACACTGATTAGAGACAATAATTGAGACTGCATTATCTAGTATTAATTTAATGTCAACTATTATACCTCTCATAGAAAAATAGACTTTCTCACAATATACTAATGTGACAAATCAATAAATAAATGGAAACAAGAGTTAGTCACAGACACTACAAAATATTTAGTAAAACAGAATAGGAATTCAACTTTTTAAAATTATTAATTTGATAAGATATTATTCTCTGCATATTTCTTTCCTAGAAAGAATCTACATAGTAAAATCTAAATCCACAAAAACATGACTGATTCACCTTTTTTTGCTTAAAAAAGAAAAACAGAACAGTACACATTATACAAAAGCATCAGGAAACACTATAAAATATACATTTTCAGTTAGGTTTATTTTAGTTGTATCTATATAGGAAACTGTAGAAAAGCCTGATCAGAAATTCTAGATATTGTACTAGACAAAATATTTTAACACTTAGTACCATTTTATGAGTGTGCAAAATAGGGACCTGAGGACAATCCAAATAAAACCACAGATATATATTTTTCCAGTAACAGAAATTGTTCTGCAGTTGTGCAATTTAAGTGTTAATAGAGCATATGTCCAATTTCCTAGTTCTGTTAAAAATAAAAAATAAAAATAATCCATGGGATATGTGCACATTTTCAGATATGCCTGGAAATTGCTATCAGTATAAGAAACCAATAGAATACCAATAGAAATTCCATCAACATGGTATTAGGATGTGAATTTCATGTATGATCAAGTCTTAAATACTATCGTATATACTGCATGCTTAGCTAAAAATTAAACCCCTCTAATAAATTCAGTTGGACTTGCTTTCGGGTAAAATTTGGGGCTTAAATATATTAATTTTCATTTTAGTTGAATAGCTTTAATTTGGATCATACCCTCAGAGTTGTGATCTAGATTTATTCTTATCTGACAAATTTGCCTCCTCAACTTTTTCTGAACAAAAGCAATAGAAAATTACTCCAACTGAATGCTTTACCATATTTTTTTGCATAACAAATGAAGAATTCGATGTATTTGACTGTAACATTTTAATTTAAAAAGTTCATTACATTTACTCCTATCTTTTACAGAAAAAAATATCTATCCGATTTTAGGAAGACTTTGAACCAAACTAAATGCAAATAAGAAAGTAAATACACATTATGTAGTGATCAATTTCTTGACTCATAGGATTTGTGCTTCATTTCGAAACAGGGTGTTTGCAGACTATAGTAAAAAAAAAAAACCATAAAGATGGTGACTGCACTGGTGCTTGATGCAGAAAAAAAACAGGCCAAACTTTTTTTTTTTTACCATCAAGGGACCATCTTACTTCTTTGACCATAGTCTGTAGACACCCTTCCTTAGACAAGTGGTTTTGCCTTCTAAGATATACTCAGCTGCCAGGAAGAATAGACTCCTCCAACAGCTTCTGAACATTTGCAAGCAATATTGTATATGTTCCATGAGAATTACTACCATATAGAATATGTTTGGGACAATTGCTTCCATATATTTTGAGCAAACTGGATGAAAGCATACTTTTTCACTTTCTTCCAAACTAGTGCAATTAGGCTTCCTGCCACCGAGGTTAGAAGAATAAGGAGTAACTGTACCCTTCTAACCGAGTTTTTAATATTCATTTGTTTTCTCCCTGCTTCCACTCTGTCCCAAGTATTCAGAATAGGAAGACTCATGGGTAGCTGATTTATTGATTTCTGTCAGTTACAGTTTTCTAGAATGAGATTTGGGAGTTTGTGATTATAATCCTCATCCGTGTTAGCTACTTCTAAAGTGAGAACAGTGCATTTTTACCACAAATGTTTTAATTAATATTCTATAACACAACTAAATAAGTTATATTATGTTAAAGTGCTACAATACCAAATGGCCTTACAAATCGATATAAAATCCAAGTTCCAGAACATTTCCATGTAAGCCAATGTTATCCTATCATTATTAAATGGGATTCAACTGGCTGCTAATCCAAATACATTTTAGCTGCAACCAGTATTTTAATCACATTGAACAGTAGTTAATGCACATTTGTTTTTGTTTTGAACAAGCAGCTCTTTCTGAAACCTAGGCAGTGTGCAACTAGGTTCCCAAGTCAGTTTTTTTTTTAAATTACAGTGTTCAAAATTGTAAATCCCACAGCATTAAACAATATATTTTAAAAAACATTCTCAACCGAGAAAACAAAAGATCTGAAGAAACAGGTTCTTGTCTTCAAGAGCTGCATTTGAATGCTTCATTTACTTGTCTCCTGTCAATGTTTATTTCTTCAGGCTTGTCACGCCGGTAAGTTACTGTTTTTGCACAAACAGTAGGCAAGAAGGTCTTATCCTTGAAGGAGAAAATATAGCTGGTCAGAAGCTATAATGCACAACCAGCGTTAAAGTTATGTTCAATAAAATAATCATCAGTTACCTTTTTGGCTGCAGGCACTCTGTAACCTGCTGAAGACTTGATTCTACTATGGTCACAATATACAATTATCTGACGGATTATGCACACTTTAAGCAAACCAATCAAAAACGTTATTATAAATATAATGAAAAATATTCTGAAATAACTCGGATCATCAGAAAGGCATTCTGCAATGAAACAGAAAAAATAAAAAATAAAAACTGACCATCACATTTATAATATTGTGAGAAAACCCAGACAACATATTTAGACTGCAGAACAAACACCTTACTAAGTCAACTAGTTAACTAACCAGTTTATATTGACAAAGTTTGTTCATGTTAAGAGGAACTCTTTAATAATAAATATGAATAAACCGATAATGAACTCTTCATTGTTTGAAGTACATCCTGTCTTTCTGCTGAAATATAGTTACTACTTAAGGTCACACAAAAATTATATAAAATTAAAAGAGAAACAACAAAATTACTGATTTAGTCAAAGAGAGTTATTTTTTTTACTGATTTTGTAAGTAAGAACGAGTGCACATCTTAAGGAGCACATATAATTACTTGTAATCTTTGCAGAAGGACACACACAAAAGATTGCCTCTAAAACTTGAAAGGGCTGCTCCTGTAGATCTTAAAATAAGGAAATATTTCATTGCCAACTAAGCCTTTAATTGGAGGTCTGCATTCCATTCTACCGGTACCCTCTCTTTCTGCCAATTATTTTCTGTTTTTTAGAATCTCTTGAGGGTTACCCATATCTGCTATTACTCTTCCATTACAAGTAACTGAGTTGTTTTTGATATATAAGATAAAGTTTTATTCAAGTCAACTTGACAGACATGATCGACTTGATGACATCAAGGAAAATTTCTGGGGAATAATAAGGAAATGGTTTGGCTGTATGCCTTTCAATGTGTTTCTTCAAAATTCCCCATCTATATACTAAGGAGATTTGATTTACCATTCTGAGATTAACTAAAGTCAGCTAAATGCATTAATTATCTGGACGATTATATTTGTGCTTTCAAATCAATGGTGAATCCTGGATTAAAACCTGTAGGTTTATTGGCAAGATTTTTTAGGAGTAGTTTGCTATTGCCTTCTTCTTAGGATCAAAAGAGAGTGACCGGCTCAAAGTCACCAAGTATGGTCTCATGCTTGGTGACTTTGGGCCAATTACTCTCTTTTAGTCCTAGGCAACATAAAAGACAACAACATTAAACTAGGGCTAAATGTAGTGAACACCTTAATTATTATTCTGGAAAGGCCTAGGAATCCCAAGTGAATCCCACCATATACAGACACTAACAGAACTGGAATGATCATCAAGATGATATTTTTCCTAAGGAAGTATAAGCTGCTACAAGTGGTGCTTGTACATTGAAAAAATTCCCAGAAGGAACAAGGTGAGTTTTTCTTAAAAGTTAAAAAATAGCTGCACATTTTCTTTCAATGGGACGTGCAATAAGGACAGCCTTATAGGCAGAAATGACAATATATAATGATGATTTGAGAGAACCATTTCTTCTTGAATTATTCTGGCCAGTTTTGCCAGCAACAAAATTAATTCTCAAAGGTCTCAGTCTGTTTAATAATCAACATTTTCTCAATATTGCATTTACTGTTATTAGGTATTGCTTTCCACAGGAAAAAGATACTGCTCTTAGAACAGTTAAAGCATTAATACATATATATTTATAAACATTCCCCTGAGTTTTCTTAATCAGACTGAAAACTGAATATGATTCATATGTGAGGGGAAAAAATTCTAAGCGTTTAGCAACATGCTGGTGAAAGAAAGGGCGGAAGAAGAAAAAGATACACTAAAATATATAATCTGATTACAGTTGGAAATTGGTCTAAAGCCATTAATTTACAGACAGTATCTGTTTTTAACTATGAGTTCTATTAAAAGGAATTGCACATCAGTCAAATTCGTATCTGAGGATGAAGAAATATTTCATAAACAAAACACTTTCTTAAAACTCATGCCAATGAAAACTCTAATTTAATAATTAGGTTGAAGAAGGCTGACATATAAATAATTCAGTTGGTATTTTTTTGCCTACCTGATCTTTCAAGATAATGCATTCTGTAATTGCAAGTGGTTTTGCACTGGCCAAGTGTATTATGTGAAGAGTTGAAGTGTCGGCAGGATTCACAATTGCTGTAAGACAAAATTAGGCAGACCGGGTTTTTAATTTTATTTTTCTCTCTGGACTTCATAGCAGTACAAAGTATTAGTCATGGATGTAAGTCTGCACATTGATTTATGGTCTCAGTACCAATTAGAATAAGAATTATTATTTCCTGTTTAATCGAGGAAATGGTTTGAAATCAAATATGCCATCATCAGGGTTTCAGCTAGCTACTGTATGAATAGAAAAGGCTTCACAAGAAATATTATAATTTATTTTGTCTTTCTTGGAAGCCCTGGTCATTATGCCACATTTCCCTGCTTGGCAATAATCCTTGGATGGAAAGGTGGAATCTATGCTGCAACAATATATTTCAAAGTTCACTTTATACAACAATCATCATTTCTTCTCAGCCCTTCTCAATACCATCTCATTTAAATGGACTCTGACAAGATGAACAAAATATTTTGTGCTTGAAACAGACACCACAGGTATTATATTAAATTTATATATTTATACGTCTTCCCAGTTCTATAAGAAGTCTGGGCAAAGAGATAGAATTTTGAACATTCAGCTCTTTGAAAACAAGTTTGGAGAAAGTTGGTCTGACCGATCTTTTTAAAGTGTTCTGACTGAAAAACAAAGTATTTATTTTTTTAAAACACTCCAAACCCCTTCCCTTAAAGATTGTCATCTGGTGGGACTTCGGAGGCACACAACTTCTCTGTAGCCCTCCCAGCCCTCTGGAACAGCCTCCCACCTGATTTGAGAGACCCTCACTCTTGTAGCTTTCTGGAAAGCCATGGAGACCTAGCTCTTCACCCAAACACTGAGTTAGGATGGGAATCAAGTGAGGAGGTCAATAGTTTGGCTGGTCTGTCTTGTGGGAATGATTAACATTTTTATTCTTCTACTTTTATTGTTGTTTTTATTGGTTGTTTTGAGCCACCTAGGATCACTTTATGAGATAAGCAGCTGTTAAGTTTTTTTAAATAAATAATGAATGAGAATGGCAACTCTAGGCAATTCTATTTTTCTCTTGGCATTTCATTTTAAGACGCCTTCTCCTCCCTTTCCTCTTCCTCCTCCTCATTGCAATTAATCTACCCTCCTGAAAGCCAAAAGTCAAAAAACTATGTCACAGACAATTGGTATGTTTTCTCTCCCTGAAACACCTAAAAAAATTAAAAAGTAGAATCAAACTACTTTGTGAAGCAAAAAGTTCATGGAGTATTTAATATATTTGGATTTAGAATTTTTTTTTAAAAAATGACAAATATTTCCAAAACCACACTTACCGCATGTCATTGCAAACTTTTCTGCAAGAAGGACAGAATTCACACAAACGTCCTAAGCTGTTGGGGTCAGCACACTTGCATTTCCCACACACACAAGTTCCTCTTCCACTGCAGATTTGGCCATTTGAGTTCATGCAGTGTTTTTGCAAGGATAAGGCGCACTGACAGCGATCACCTTCCCAGCCCCTAAAACACTTGCATTTGCCAGCTTCACATTCTCCATTGCCTACAAAAGCAGAGCAAAGAAAAAGAAAAAGAAAAAAAAAAAAAAAAAAAGGAAGGAGGGGGGGGAGGGAGGGAGGGGAGGGGAAAGTGA
>QLTV01000642.1:304067-329379 GCA_003457575.1 Thermophis baileyi | reverse complement strand
CCTGATTACATTATTTGCTAGAAGTCCCATTAGGTTGTTCCATATTATATTTTTAGGCAGACTCTTTAGAACAAATGTCATCCTACTTCATTATGAAACCATAAAGAGTATTTTCATGAGGAAAATGCTTAAAATATGAAAAATGTCTTTGATTCAGCTGAGATTTTATTCCTGCACAATACACTTGGTGTGAATTGTAAGTAGCACTTTAACATCAAAGCATCAAAGTTCTTAGATTTATTCACTGGCTTCCAATTGCTTTATCCAGCACAAGAAAATAGCTGTTATCTTTAAAAATGTACTGACGCCTCAGGCCTTATTGTTCGTATATACCACTACTCCGAATCGTGTTCAACTTAATTAAGGTTTGCCCATTAAACATCTCCAGGCTCTTTTAAATGATCCTGGTTTTTTTTCTTTGCTGCAATGTACATTCTTTAAAACAATTGCAGAGTTTCTCTTTCTTCTTGCATATAAACACTGCCAACCTTTTTAGAAGTGGTCCAGACCCACTTCCAGAACTAGGGGAATTACTTTCAAAAAATGGCAAACCAATTCTGCAATATCTAAATTGGAGTGTTTTGGAGAGAGAAAATCTAGAACATTGTTACCACACTACATCTATTTTTGATTATACAATTCTGTGTTTCAATAATGCTTTACAAGAATGCAACTGTGGGTGTGTGGATGTGTGTGTGTGAGAGAGAATATGCTTCTTAGCCTGGGACTTAGTATTAAGACAGATTATAAATCATATGAGAAGGACTAAAATATGAATAAAACATTATAAAATTCCAATCTTACCAGCACATAGGTTTCCAAGGTAATATGGGCAGGAAAAGTCATCTTTTTCACAGTATTTACCATATATTGTACCATATTTGTTTTTATAGCAAATGCATTTCCCGTGTACACATTCTCCCTGTCCGCTGCAAAGAAGATGATCCTCTTCCATCTTACATTGCTCCGAAGATAATTTTTCACTAGAACCACAGACTCCGTCCTTGCAGGTGGATATTTCATCATCATGAGGGGTTTCATTGATGCAGATTTTTGTGTGTTTTCCACTGTCCTCACATTGACACACACATCTTTTGTGGATGTTAATTCTAGAGGATTCGTTGAAACCAAGGGGTTTTATCATCACATGGTTTCTTCTGCCAGTTGTACCACATTCTTTCATGGCAATAGAAATATTAAAGAACACCTGTGATTAAAAATATGAAGTATTCAAATTACTACATCATACAAAATGTCTTAATGGAGATTTAGGGGAAATGCATGTGAGAATTTTGTGCTGATTTGGAAGTGACCATGGATTTCTGTCCTGGACAATTGAACCTATTGCACAGATGGAAAACCAGCATTTTGGATGAATGATATTGTACTTCTATTTTTCTACTGAGGGACTCTTGGTTTTGATTCTGTTCTGATTGATTCCTAAGCTTCATTGTTCTGTAAAAGAAATGCTAGCTTGACTCATTTGCCATTCCCACTTATAAATAAACGACTTCAAGTCAGTAAGACTTTTGGTAAAATGTATGAGTATTCACGACGACTTGACAAGAGCATACAGGAATTCTAGAAAATAAATGTTAACTTGGTTTGAGCTTAGTGGAAAGTCTAAGAATAAACCTTTTGGTTTAAGATTAATTTAAAATAAAGCTTCAAAAAAATTAATCCATGGCAGAAACATGGAGAACGTAAGAACTCAAGAGCCGAGGTGGCGCAGTGGTTAGAGTGCAGCACTGCAGGCTACTTCAGCTGACTGCTAGCTGCAGTTCGGCGGTTCAAATCTCACCGGCTCAAGGTTGACTCAGCCTTCCATCCTTCCGAGGTCGGTAAAATGAGGACCCAGATTGTTGGGGGCAATATGCTGACTCTGTGAACCGCTTAGAGAGGGCTGTAAAGCACTATGAAGCGGTATATAAGTCTAAGTGCTATTGCTATTGCTAACTTTAATCCTCTGAAATGCAGTTTTAAATCCACAGAAAGCCTTCTTCTATTGAAAAATGTCCACAATATCATGAACAAAATATTTCATCTCCCTTGTTAAAAAAATAAATGTTCATACTTCAGTTGAGGATTTCACATTCTTGCATCCCTCTGAACCCATTTTTCTACTTCCATCAGGACAGATTGCAGTAACTTTGACATGTATATCTTTGAGGGTGTTATCGACTTGAATTTTCACTTCAGAAAGCAGCTTCTGAAACAAAATAATAAAAATAATAAAAATAATGATAGTACGGCAGCAACATATACTACCTATTAGCAAGCTCTACTCAATTCAATTGGAATGAAATAACCAGTCAGTCCAGGAATAAAGGAGACAATTGTTTTCTGCACAGATTTTTGTTTTCACAGCTGTGTGATTCAATGCTTAGGATGACCTTCCTTTTCATTCTGATGCCACTGGGCAATTTCTCATATTACCTTCTTAATTGAACATTATGTGTAAGTAAGTGCTTAGGTATTAAAGAGCAACTTGTCTGACTTGTCTGAACTGTCTGCTATTAGTTCAAGATTATGAGAGTTTCTCACCTGACTGATGTCCAACCCTTTCCACCAATACTACCTAAAGCACATAGAAAAAAGAACACTTGCAGAAGTGTGTGTGTCATTCGAAAAGCAAGAATGCAGCAGCAATGTAAAAAGGGGATGGGGGTTGGCTCATATGGTAGTCTTCCTCGCTCATCATCCTCCATTAAGTAAAATATACAATTTTAAATGGTATGGATTGTTACAAATTACTCTTCTAAACAAGCTGGATTGAGTCATAAAGGATGAAGTGCATTCAAAAATTTTTCTAAAACAGTACATTTACCTAATGATATATTTTTCAATTTGCATACAATGCTATGCAATAATTGCACATATCAAATATATGCTATATATTCAGTGGCTTTAAGTAGACATTTTTTACCTTTGAAGAAGAAGAAGAAATAAAAACATAGCTGGGATTTTCATAATATAAATATAACAACACACATTTATGGCATTATAAGCAAAATGTGTTTGTGTACTATGTAATAAAAATTATCACTGTCAAATGCACATATTGTGCAATAGTCAGCGCTGAAGAACAAAATGCTGAATTATACGAATCACAGCAAAATCATAGATATGCTAAGAATTATCTATGATAAAAATGTCATATACGTACATAATAAAATACTACTAGCAATATGAGTAGTACAATCTAACTGAAAACTGGCAGGAGGAAACAGAAAGATAAGTATGTAAAAAGAAACCTGCGGAAGTACCAGGCTTTTTCTTTAACAGTACTGAGATAGGCAGTCTGCCTTCCATATTTTTTGGAACATACCTTCTAAAATCCTGTCATAAGCCAAACTATCTGAGGTTACAGGAAGTTGAGTTGAATTCCAAAACATCTGCAAGATTTTTAGTTTATTTCTCAAAACAGTCCACTGTTTCACAGTATTAAAAAGATCCTCATTGATATGAAAGTTGTAGAGCTCTTAATATCTTTTACTCAGTTTATTGTACATATATCAGTTCTAATTGTTATCCCAAAAGGCAATTGCTTAAAGCAAAAACTGCAACCATTAATTAATTTATAAAGGGAATTGTATTTTTATATTTTATAGAGATACATGTACACATTGAACATCTTCCTGTATCATACGTCTAGAATCTACAGAATATTAACTTCAATAAACACCATATCATAATGATATATTAGTGTCACTGGAACATACCTTGTAAGCTTCTAGTACCAAATCCCCAAGATTTGCTGTCTCTGATTCTATCTGTTTTGCAACAGTTCCTGGTAGCAGAGGCAAAAGATCCTGTGAAAATATTAGTTTATGGTTATAATGCCAGTGTATATCTTGTCCCCAAGCAACATAATTGTTTTATTTTTAAATATACCTTATACCAGTGATATTGGCTTCCTTGGACTGCAAATATTACATTAATATTGTTGTCTATGAGCTTTTCAGAAAGTTGGCCAAGTGATGGGTACTCCTATAAATCAGAAAGAGGATTCATAATGTGGCTTTTATAGATTATTATAATTACCAATTCTAACATTTTACTTAAATAAATTAACGTATGTTCATATATACATGAATATAAATAATTCTTTAATAATTCCTATTCCTTTCAAAAAATAACAAACTACATACACACATTTAATTTAGGACCAGGGCCCTTCATACAATTTACTAGCCATTTATGAACACATAATAAAATTCAACCATCGTACTGAACACTTACTGAAATTCAACCATCGCCACAACCATTGCCAAGTAATGGAAAGGCTACAAAATTTCCTAGTAAGATAATTTTGTATAAATCATCCATTTCATATTAATAGCCCACAATGCAACTTAATCTAATCTTTAACAAGATAACCTTTTTTCCTGCTTAGTAGCATAGATGAGTTACAAAAGTATTATTTATCATCCCAAGTATAAGGGCCAAAGCTGGCAAGGCAGAAACCAGAGAACTGTTAGGCAAACATTTACCAGCTGCTTCTTGTGACTGTCAAAAGTCTGGCTAAGCAGCTATTTACTTGAAAAGGCAGAAGAAAAAGGCTTAAACTCTGGGAGACAGACTACATAAAAAATTTGACTTTTTTGCACTGCAGTGGCCAATCAGCTTTGTTGTTCTTTGCAATAAAGAGCCTAATTTAGCTGAATCTTGTGTAAGTCTTCTACTGTGTATGCCAAATTCTTAGTAGGAGGTAAAGTATATGGACAAGCAAGATTTAATGCCAAATCCGGGCACGGAGCTAGTCACCAAGCTTTTTATGATTGAAAAGTTGGTGAACATATAGTTGCATTAAAAAAAAAACATAAGTAGCCCTGGTCAATTTGCATGTTTTGATAAATTCTTTCATGAATAAACACAGGTACATTCTTTAAACAGCATAAAGTTTACACGTTTTTTACAGATAAGAAAACACTCAATGCAAGTGCAAAATTTTGAACATCCTTTCAATCAGTTCTTTGGGACAAATAACAGATTCTAAATGTTCACTGAAACCAGCAAAGAGTTTGTCTAAAGTATTTTTTTAAGTACAATTGCAGAATTCTTCTGTCTCAGAAATATTTTAAGTTCTCCTTTCAGACTGTGCATGTTTCATATCTCCTTATAAATTTTACATAATATTTAAATCTGGGGATTTTAAAGGCCATTCCAGCTTGCCACTGACATCTTCCAGTTTTATTTCCAAACTTCATAAAGAATGGAGAAAATGAACATGGCTACAGACTAAATTTATGCTACTTGCTCAATAAATAGACATTCTCAGTAGGTCTTCAATTTCTAAGTTTATAGGATATTTAAATTTTGAATCACTTAGAAGCACACAATGAAATACTTCTAAATTAAAGAAATATGATGCTATAGTAATTAAAAATTCTGAACACTGTTTTTCTGAATGAACTGAGACTTTTAAGATAGCAACATATGTACAAAAGAAACATGCGTAGTAGGAATGGGGTCACAAAAAATTCTTTACTATGGCAAATTTCTTCCATTCTGGATATAGTTACAATTGCTAAAGTTTCTTGACTTTAAAAAGACAAAGCAAAGATTACAACACAGAATCTAATGAGATATCAATTAATCAACCTAACCAATCAACAACAACAAAAAGTGTGCAGTCACATTTCAACTTCAAAACAATGAAAGAGGTAATCAAGTGGGTTTAAGTTTTCCAGAACAATTGGATATTCTGCAAGTCAGGAAAGGGACAATCTTGTAAAACCATGCAAGTGCTTTAAGAGAGGTACTTTGCATTATGCAGGAAGATGCATAAATCATCTCTGTTTGCATCATTAAAGCAACTCTTTTTCTAAGCTTGTACAACTTTAGAAATTGCTTCTAGATCTCCTGCATGCATGTCCAAGTTTAATCACTTCAATTTTATTGCAAAGGGATATATTTGGGGAGGGGGAAAGAGAATGTTATCTTCAGTTTTTCATATTTCAACAACTGTATAAAGCCACTTTTCAATTTTTAATGCCCCTCGTATCTAAGAGAAAGACTCTGCTCTATATTTTCCTTGCGACTCTGACCAAGAACAAATGTATTAGGTATTCTCTCTGATCAATTAAAACCATGAAATAATTTGAATAAGATCGTTTGAGCAGAAGTTCATATCTCTCAGAACATGATTCCCACAAAGACATTTCTAATGCTTTAGGAATTAGTCCAAAAGTAACACTGCATTATGACATATACCTTACCATACTGTTTGCTTTGACATACACGTTCTCTTTCAAATGACATTTTCCATCATTTGGAATTACTATCCCTGCTAATTTACTGTCAAGAGCCAAATGAGATGTCTGATCGGTCATCATGAGAAGTAGACGTTTTGCTTCTTTACGCCAACCAATGTGGCTCTGCAATAAATAAAGGAATGTTAAGCTATGTAGTTTAGTTTAGTTGTTTAGTTTAGTTTACTTCATTGTCATTGCACCTCGTACAACGAAATTAAATGCCATCTTCAGTGTACATTATAACTATAAAAATAAAACACAAACACACATCCTTCACATTCTATACAATTGAATTGAAAACCCGATATTGCATTAATATTGCACTATACAGTAGAATTCAACATAGTTACTGCCCTGGGATAGAAGCTGTTTTTCAGCCTATTTGTCCTTGCTTTTATTGTCCTGTACCGTCTGCCAGATGGTAATAGTTCAAAAAAAGGGTGCCCAGGATGAGATGGATCTTTCAGAATGTTTTGAACTTTCTTAAGGCAGCGTGAGCTATAAAGCTTTTCTAAAGAGGGGAGAGGGCAACCAATGATCCTCTGGGCACTGACGTTAACCCTCTGGAGTGCTGTCCTATCTGCCACTGTACAATTGTCAAACCATACACAGGTGCAGTAAGTTAAAATATTCTCTGTGGTGCAGCGGTAGAAGGTCACCAGCAGTTTTTCATTCAGTTGTTGTTTCCTGAGAAGTCTCAGGTAGTATAATCTCTGCTGGGCTCTTTTGACCAGTGCTGCAATGTGAGTGCCCCAGGTCAGTCTTTTATGATGACACCCAGAAACTTAAAACTGGCCACTTGCTCCACTCGGTCTCCATTGATAAGCAAGGGCTGGATGTCTGATCTATTCCTTCTATAGTCCACTATAAGCTCCTTGGTCTTATTGGTGTTAAGGACCAAGTTATTGTCTCCACACCATGAAAGCAACTGGTCCACCTCATCTCGATAGGCAGACTCATCCCCCCCGGAGATGAGTCCCACCACTGTTGTATCATTTGCAAATTTAGTAATAGTATTACTAGCGTGAAATGATATGCTGGCACTTTCTCAAAGCACTTCATGATGATAGGAGTGAGTGCCACTGGTCTGTAATCAAAATGTAAGGGAAAATACAAGCGTTAAGAAATATTGTACTGCTTTAAAAAATCATTCATATATTCCATTATGATAGGCACATCTGGAATTCTGAGAGCACTATGGTCATGGGGAATGAATATGTCCAATTCACAAAAATGGCTGACAGAAATAAAATGGCCTATAATTAAACAAAAATACCACACTACCCACAGCAGGTGCCAAGGGAGAAGGTCACATGGTTAACCAGAAGCTCCACTATGGTTATCCAGTACAATTGAAAAGGGTTTAAATCAAGAATCTGAAACACTGCTGGTTGTATCAAATCCTTCATTTGAAGGACAATTTCTTTGCATCCAAAGTTTCACTGTAAATATATCCCCCAAAGTATTTTGATCAGTAGTGGGTTCCACTTACCTTTGCTGCCGGTTCGGGAACGGGAGCGCGTGGGCACTTTGCGCGTGTGCTTTGCGCGCACGCAACGCTTCTGCACATGCGCAGAAGCTTCTGTGCATGCGCAGAGCATTTTTGATGATGTCCGGGCGGATGGGTGGAGCCTCCCACCGCCACCGCTACCGGTTCGCCGAACCGGTGAGAACCGGTAGCAACCCACCACTGATTTTGATGGCTATAGAAGGCAAAAAGGGATTATAAATACATGAAAGAATGTAAACCTGCAGTGGAAAGGAACATGTTATATGTCATTTACATATAACATTACAAGATTACATCATCCCCAAAGGAGAAAAATAAAATGTCAAGGTATCTGTTACTGCTTACCTGACAAACCACTGCCTGAAGCATAGCATCAAAGCCTCCTTCGGGTGTATCAATATTTCCAGAGATTTTCTGCTTATTAATTACACTTCTGAATTCTGATATTTTGTCAGTCAGTGATAAAACATGAATAAAACCATGAGGTGGCATACAATCAAGTTCATAATCACTGTTTGGAATCAAAGAATAGTAACTTGTAAGTCCCACAGAGAATTTTTAAACTAGTTGTATTTGGCAATGTAGCACAGCAAACAGATATTTATAACATCATACTGATAACGTCTAGGCCTTATAAACGGAGATAGGAATTATCTTTGCTCTTCACTGGCAAGCTTTTATTTAAGAAGTCTTCCATTAATTCAAGTTTCTCACTATGACTTGGTTATATCAGCATAGTTCAGAAAAACCCCCCACTGTAAACTATTTTTGGGGACCTGATATCCTAAGGATATGTAAGAGTGTAAGTGTCAATTATTTACACTTGGTGGCAAAGTCTCTATAAAGATCAAAGAAGTGGACAATTTTAAAAATATCTCTATTTTTCCTATCACTGAATGTGTACAGTATAGCCATATAAAATTGTGACTTTTATGCAGGAGTAAGCTGGTCTCATAAATCCACCTCTAATTTTCTGCCTCAGAAGTGAATTATATAAATCGGAAATATGCTACTTGAGAGAGAAAATAATACAAATATATATTTTTTGTTTAAAAAAATTATTATTTTTTTAAAAAAATGCAACTACCCTTCTTAGTATGAGTAAAAACAAACATTGCTTCCATTCTCCTGCCACTAACCTACTACCAAACATATATCAGCAAATGAAATCTAAAAGTTTTAAAACTAGGATGCAAATTAAGTTTGTTTCCAAAATTAGTATTATAGTTAAATGATTTTTATCAACAAATATTATTTATTAATAGTATGAAACGGGTGCATCCAAAGATTATGGTAGAAAAAAGTCAATAATGCAACCAATGATGCCACTTATATTCTTCTACTTTTTTATGCACATATGCATACACAACAGGCATTGTTTGCCTCATTGCAATTGCTCCCATGACTACCTACAGATAGTCCTGGAACGCTGAAACTTACAATTTTGGGATCAAACAAATACATTACCAGCCTTATCCATAATACTGGAGTAGTCAACTATTTGAAGCTCCATATTATAATATGACAATACATATTTACCTAAACCTTGTAGCAGATAAAGCAAATGCAAATTCACTCATTTGTTACTCTACTTTTCCAAAAGAGAATTAGACACTGAATGTATAAATGTGTACCCATGAATGTCCCCTTGAGTTATGTATATCTATTTTTAAACAATACTTACCTGCACTGATTATGGATTCTTTTTGGATGAATACTAATATAAGGTGACACTGTTTTATCTACGTAGGATCCAAATCCAAGTTGCAAATCAATGGAGATATTTTCCATCTTCTGAGATAATTCAAATCCAACAGAGTTTAATCGTTCTATATGTCTGTGCATAGATGCAGATACATCAACCAAATAATAAAGATCAACAGGATACTTTTCCAGTGGGCGGACTTTCAGCATAAAACTTGCTTCAGAGCCTAATAATGCAAAAAAGCAGATCTACAATCAATACTTCTGAACATTCACATTATTTTAAAATCAAATCCTACGCAGAATATTTTTCCAGTTTTACTAGTTTAATTTAGTTTAGCATTTAAAACTGTAAGTAACCATTAAGTATGTGTGTTACTTACACAAACACACACACACCAGTGGTGAAATCCACATTTTTTTTTTTACTACCAGTTCTGTGGTAGATGTGGTGTGGCTTGGTGGGCGTAGCTTGGTGGGCGTGGCAGGGGAAGGATACTGCAAAATCTCCATTCCCACTCCAGGGAGAAGGATATTGCAAAATCTCCATTCCCACTCCACTCTGGGGCCAGCCAGAGGTGGTATTTGCCGGTTCTCCGAACTACTCAAAATTTCCGCTACCGGTTCTCCAGAACCTTTCAGAACCTGCTGGATTTCACCCCTGACACACACACACCTTTTCAAGCCATTCCATTTTCTACGCTTTTCTCATTATCTTACGGACAAAGAAGCAATTTGGTTGAAAAATTATATAATTACACAGTATGTATCACTAAGTATAGCAATATTTTGGATTTCAGATATGTACAGGTAATCCTCGACTTACAACAGTTCATTTAGTCACCATTCAAAGTTACAAAGCCACTGAAAGCCACCCTGTCACGTGGCGCTCAGGTTTCAAACCAGGCTGCCAGCTTTCATACATGTGTATATTGTATATTATTACATATGTATATATTAATGGTATGCTGTATTTTAAATGTTGTGAGTTGGTTTTGGACGATAAATGAGAAAAGAATAAGCAATCAACAGTGAGGCACAAAAGTGACTTATGACCATTTTTCACACTTATGACCATTGCAGCATCCCAGGGTCATGTGATCATCTTTTGTGACCTTCTGACAAGTCAATGGGGAAGCAAGATTCACTTAATAACAGTGTCACTAACTTAACAACTGCAGTGATTCACTTAACCAAATGTTGTAAAATGGGGCAAAATTCACTTAATGAATGTCTCACTTGCAACAGAAAATTTGGGCTCAACTGTGGTCTTAAGTCAAGGCTATGGTCATAAACTGTATTTACAAAAACTTTTCAATCCTGAGTGAATGCGATGTCCTATCAGTACCAGTCCTATTTGCTTTAGGCCTAGAAAAAAACCTTGGCAGAATTTAAGCAGAGAGAATGGGATTTAGACATTCAGGTAGAGAGAACAAAACTTACCCATTCCTCTTACAGGTGAATTGCTTCTTCCCTTGGACACTCAACTACTTCTATAAGATTCTCTAAGTCCTTCACAGAAGGATCTTCTCCCTAGCCTGTATAGATACTTTCTCTACTAGAGTGACAGATGGCTGATATGCCAAACTTCCATATGAAGATTGAGAATATATTTGCTCAAATATAGAGGTTGAGTCTATTTCAAATATCCTCTTAACGTGCCTACTGCATTCTCATTGGTGATTAGAACCAATAGACTAGGTCTTAAGTCTGAAAGACTCTACTAAACTATTGCCTATTGACTATACTCAGATATTTTGAAGGCAGTATCAAATTTTTTTAATGCTTTTATTTTATTATAACCTCAGTTTATAGAAATTTGTAGGTGCCTTCAATAAATTGTTTATAAGATTTCTTCATTTATTTATTTAGGGAATTTATATTGCTGCCTATTTGCATATGGCGACTCAAGGGGGCTATATAAAACCTCATATAAAAACAATAAAACTAATAAAAGAAGTGTCATATAATAAACTAATATACTAAAATCACCCCTTGCCCTGGCGACAGCACCTCACACGTGCCATTTAATGGGTTCCATCCCGCTCTGGGTTCCCCAGGCCCGCTGGCAGAACCAGGTCTTCAGCATCTTCTGGAAGAGTGCTAGAGTGGGGGCCATTCTAATCTCTGGGGGGATGATGTTCCAGAAAGAGGGGGCCACCATGGAGAAGGCCCTTCTTCTGGGTCCCACCAGGTGTATCTCCCTAGGGGATGGGACCCACAACATTCCCTGCCTCCCCGTCTTATAAAAAGATAAGGAGTCCCTGTGGATTTTACTCCATTGTTGACTGTAGGGGGGTGATGCTCATCTCCGTTTCAAGATCATTGAGCCAATACTGTTTGAAGACATTTCCGTGGTCATGTGGCCAGCATGACATCATGGAGCGCTGTTATCTTCCCATCGAAGTGGTACTTATTTATCTACTTGCATTTGCATGCTTTCAAATTGCTAGGCTGACAGGAGCTGGGGTGAGGATGGGAGCTCGCCCCGTCACGTGGTGCTCAGGTCTCAAACCAGGCTGCCTGCTTTCATATATGTGTATAGTGTATATTATTACATATGTATATATTAATGGTATGCTGTCTTTTAAATGTTGTGAGTTGGTTTTGGACTATAAATAAGAAAAGAATAAGCAAAGTAAGCAACAGTGAGGCACAAAACCACAGTAACAAAATTCTATATACATATATAAACTGCATGTTAATACAGAGCTAGAAGTTCCACATTTTCTATTGAATTTGGGAAACGATGATATCCTGTATTTTTCTCTTGTTTGGGCAGCGGGATAAGTAATCTCAGTAGATCCTCCTATGATGGCATGATCCCATGGTTCAACTCTACAGACTCAGAATTCTCACATGCACAAACATTGATGTTCTAAGGAAAGCAGCTACCAATGACAAAGTGATCCCTTCCATGCTAGCTTCTGTTCTCCCCCCCCCTTATAAATTGGAGTCAAGTGCTCCTCCTTCTGGTAGTGAAAGCAAACTGTGCACGCAGGTGAAAATAGCACAATGTAGCTGAAATTACTATCCTCTAGTTATTACTTTCAAAAAAGAGAGGATTTCACTGCAGCTCCAAAAGGAGAAAATGCCCCAATTCTATTCCCTTTGTTCAATTATTTGCTAATGGAATATCATCTAGTGATATCATTCTTCTAAAATGCTAAAAGAAATGTCTTCCCCCTCCCCAAATAATTTACCTTAGAGGTAGTTCTTTTCCCAACAAAGGTGATTAAATTGATATAAAATTAAACTGTATTTAGAAAGACAAAAGTTGGAGTTTCATTAGGACCATGGTCCAATAAAAATGTTTGTATACCTTTCTTCTAGAAATAAAGCAGGAAAAAGACAGAAGAAACAACTTGGCCAATACTAGTGAACAAAGGCTACAAATGCATAACACAGAGAACAGTTCCTAAGGAAATCAAAGCACAAAAGAAAGCAAATTTGTATCAAAAGGTTATGCTAAGAAATAAGATATTTTATGATAGATTTCAACTTGATTATTTAAAAAATAAACAAGATTTACTGGATGAAACAAATGTAACGTTAAAACTTATGCAGTTTTAAAGTATATAAATTACTCTAGCATTATGTGAAGAAATAATATTTGTCTCAAATTGTGAAATATCTGCATTTAACAGTTCAGAATTGTGAATGAATCTATTTGTTGCTTTTAGCCCTGATCAGGAAGTTGGTGTACACAAGTGGTGTACACAAAAAACAACATCATGTTGCCTAGCTCTGCCCCATTCAGGCATGCATGTAATATCTCCATGGGCTTAGAAAAGGGCTGGACTTTGTGTCACAACGCTGTGATTATGATGCTGTTACTTTTTCCCTTCTTCTGATGGTTCTATGTCTATTTAGATTCACTGTTATTTTTTTAATTGCCTGGCCTACTGCATGTGGCATGGCATTCTTATGGTTGGAATAAAAGCTATTATTTCAATGGCAGTTGCCCACTTGAATAGTCCATAACAGATAGGGGAACTGTTGTTTTCAAGAGTCACTCGACAGAGAGATGGCAGAATATAAATAAATAATAAATAAACAAATTCCCGTCTCTTACACTAGCACTGATGATGTTACCTAGCCTGGGTAATGAAAGTTCTGTAAGAAATCAAGCAAGCTCAGAGAGCACCAAGGACCTCTCTTACATAATTTCCCGCATGGCGGGGGGCGGGGGGGGGGCGGGGAGTTACTAAACTATAGTCTAGCATTAATAAGGATAATTCTCAATGAAATTTAATATATGCCTATCTGCTCTCCTCCTTTGCTGTGGTCACGCGTTTAGAAAAAGTAACTGCTATCTTAGATTATCAGCATTAGGTACGGAGGTGGGTTCCTCCCGGTTCGGACCGTTTCACCCAAACCGGTAGCAACCCGCTGGTGACATCATGGAGCCGGTTCGGTCGGTGCCGGTCCATGGACACCACCATCTTTTTTTTTTTTGGAGGTTTATTTATTTTAGAGGACTTTTTTTTTTTTCGGTGGGGTTTTTTTTTTTTTTTTTTTTGAAAAAAAAATTTGGGGGAATTTTTTTTTATATTTTTTCTTCTGCGCATGCGCAGAAGCCAAGTTTCCGGCACTGCGCATGCGTCACCATCTTGTTTTTGGCTTTTTTGGGGGGGGGGAATTTTTTTGGATTTTTCGGCACTGTGCATGCCCACGCGGCACGGCCACACGGTGCGGGAGGAAGCGAGGTAAGTTAGAACCCACCCCTGATTAGGTATGTATGTCACTTTGACCAAAAAATAAGATAGGAATAAATATTGTATCTGCTTCTCTGCTGGTAGTTGTGTTATCTGGATGTTGATCAAACTATAAAATTTTATATTATTTAAAAAAATGGGTGTTTTGTACTCTAAAGATACCATTAAGATAAATCCATTTTACATCAGGGTTGGCATTTTTTCCATAGTTGGGAGAAAAGTACAACCCTGCACTTCTATAGTAATTAAAAAACTGTAAGACATACTGTATATCCTCACTTATTACTGTTCCTGCTCCTTTGATAGAAAGTAATAAAAAGTATATGAGATTTCAAAATGATCTTTTTCTCCTTAGCACTTCCCATCCAAATTTATGCAAACTCATTTCTTGTAGCAGAATTAGTAATGATCTACTTCATAACACTACTTCAATGAAATATTACTTCTGCCACAACTGTAATTTCCTGTGTTTTGCTAATGATAATAAGAAAATTATATAGGTTTATATAAACAGACAAACTATGTGGCTTTAGGCAACTCCTACCATTTCAAACAGGGTTGCTACAGGCCAGGGACATTGGGATAAACTCATCTATTTTATGCCAATTTCCTTGAAAAAGGATAAAATGTAAAATATGTTAGAACTTTAAAAAGCTGATTTTCAATGGACTGGAGATTTTTCCCCCCTGAAATGTCAGCTGGCTCAAAATACCGCATTCTTTTATTTTCAGGCACACAGACTTCTATTATAAGGGGATAGAATGAAATAGGATAATGAAAAGATTGGCCAAGTTGCCCTGAAAAATAATCTAAATTTATAAGATCATTCTTATTGGCTGAAATCAATTTAAACCTCCTTATAAGTCATCTACGGGTGGATTTTAGAGCTATAGCATGAGCTTTGCCATAGTCAACAACAGACCATTTTCATACCACTATGTGCATTTCTGCCATAGAGCAGCTTAGGTGCGTGAAGGCCTATGTACATGTACAGAAATCTGGTACAACTGAGTTTATCCCATCACAGTTAATCCAGAGTAGGTTCCCCTTTGCAGATATTCATGTTCTACATGTACTTATAGTTCCCCAAGGTAGAAATAAAACAATGATGGGACCAGTAGCAAAGCCCTTTAACAGCACTATAGTTACCTAGGCTTTTATTTAACATACCTTTTTATACCAGAAACGTGAATAGGTAGACCTTGACTTATGACCACAACTGGGCTCAAAATTTCTGTTGCTAAGTGAGTTTTGCCTCATTTTATGACATTTTTGCCACAGCTGTTAAGTGAATCACGCAGTTTTTAAGCGAATCTGGCTTCCCCCATTGATTTTGCTTGTCGGAAGTCAGCTGTTAAGGTTACGGATGCTGATCACATGACCTGTGATTTAGGACAGTACAACTGTCATAAATATATGTCAGTTGCCAAGTGCCCGAATTTTGTTCGTGTGACTATGATGATGCTACAACAGTTGCAAGTGTGAAACCTGGTCATAAGTCACTATTTTCAATGCTGTTGTAACTTTGAACGGTCATTAAATGGATGGTTGTGAGGACAACCTATAATTTTTTCTTAATAGGGAGCAATTAGATCAGTGGTTCTCAACCTGTGGGTCGCGACCCCTTTGGAGGTCGAACGACCATTTCACAGGGGTCGCCACGCGCGTTAGCCCGCCATCTTGGTGCCACCGTCACTCGCAGGGGTGAAATGCTCCTGGTTCGGCCGTGCCTGCGGATCACCGGACAGCCGGTAGCTAAAGAAGCGGGAGACTTCGCCCACCCGTCTGGACGCCGCCATTTGGGTTCTTTTACCCGCTGCGCATGCGCAGAACGCTTTGCGCATGCGCAGAGGGTAAAAGAACCCAAATGGCAGCGCCCGGGTGAAGTCTCCAGCTTCCTTCGCTATCAGCTGTCCGGCTGGGGGGTCGCAGGGGGGTCGCGGCATTAGAAAGGTTGAGAACCACTGAATTAGATAGTTCTCCCTTACTGACAGTACTGTAGATGTATTAAGTTGGTGGAAATTTCACAATGCTAACTGAGCACACTGATGCATTTTAAAATTTCCATGCCCTGGGCAATGTTCATAGCTGATTGGTTGTCTACTCTAGGATATTGCGTGCAATTTTGTGTGAAGTAGAGCAGTGGCCCCCAAACTTTTGGGCACCAGGGACTGGTTCCATAGAGAGAGGGGGCATGGTTTTGTGTGCTGCCTGCATCCCGCGGATGAGGCTTCGCTTGTTTGTATGGCCCAGTTTATGGCATGCCGTGGACTGGTGCAGGTCCACGGACCCGGGTTGGGGACCCCTGAAGTAGAGGATTCTAAAAAAATGGACCATTAATAGAGGTACCTGCAATCAGTGTCAGTTGGGCTACATTTGTTTCTTCTATGCTTTCTCCATGACTGCAAAAAAGGTACTGGTATTTGCCTTAATTCTACTTACGTTGAAATAGCCAGAAAATCTACATTGCTTGCAACATTCAAATGACATATTTGTTATGATAATGCCAGGTGGCTGTATTAAGTGAGCTATCCAAATGCTGGGCTGAGAACTTTCTCTAGTACTGAGGAATGAAAGCTGTCACTAAAATCAGTACAGATATGGAAAAGGGGGTCTGCATACATCCAATGCAATGCCTTTTTATGTATTTATTAGATTTATACTGTGGTCAATTGCACATGAGTCAACACTAATCTTGCCCACTGAAATACTACAGTTATGAAACCCAAAGTTTTTCAAGTTAGGCTTGTAAATTGATTATATTGTACTTTCTTTGATCATAGGCAAAACTAGAAATTAGCCCTTCAATGCAGCTGGAATCATCAACTTAAAAAATATTATTGTAAGCAAGTTAATTTACCAAGAAGAATGAGGAGTCTTGGTACAATGCACTAGACCAATGATGAATTGTGTTGATGTTGAAAACAATAATATTTGGGTAGGAAACTTTAGGCAGATGAATAACAGTCTGAAGTTCCCCTTCACTTACAAAGGTTTAGGGAAGAGGTATATGTTTGGCAAGTAAATTCTACTACAGTTAAAAAGTAGCTCAGAGAAAATTTTTTATATGTATCTGGTTCATACATCTAGATTTTTGGAACTAGATTTCTGAACAAACCAGAATTCAACATGTTAATGCTAAAGTTAACCTTATGTTTTTACGAACGAAGTTCACCAGCTCTCAAAATTCTAGATAACTCCCAGAAACTGAATTAGCTTGTCAGAATGGAGTTTTTGTTTTCCTTAATTTTAATCATCAAATTAAATATCTAAATTTCCAAACCAAGAGCATTCCAAATAAAAAATGATTTCTATTCTTGTCTGTATGAACATACCTTAGCACCCATTTGACATTAAAACAAGCTTATATCTACATACTCTTAACTTAAAGAGCAGGATATTTGCAACAAACAAATCTGTATTCAATTCTGAAAATATATTGCCTCCAATGTGCTTCAAAAATCCTCAAATGCATCAATAGCTGTAACATGCACCACAACATGTAACCTTATTGGTTGACCCCTTGAGATTCTCGTTCAACTTTCTTCTTCCCACTGCCTCATCCAAGTGGTTGATCATTGATTGCCTTTTCTGACAATCCTTCCTAGTTCAAATACAGTGCAGATTTTACTCAGAGTCTCAAACTAATGAACATCCCATCAAGTGATCCTTCAGAAGGCATAAACAAATCACCTCGATAAGGGGTCCTCAACCCCAAGGCTGTGGCCTATCTGGAACCATGTGAGTGGTGAACTGATGCGCAAGTGTGCAGCTTGACTTGCATAAGCAGTAGGCCGGCGTGCGTGCACATGCCTGCACAGTTCAATGTACGCAAGTTGAGCTGCATGTGCATGTATGCTGGCCTGCCATCATGCAAATTGAGTTGCGCACACACATGCACAGGCCCACCGCTCATGTGGTCCAGTTCCCCTCCCAGCCAGGCTGCCAAGCCGCAAAGGTTGGGGACCACTGACCTAGATGCTTAAGAGAAAACATGCTTAAATCATATCTAAATATGTACATATAACAGGAAACTTTGCTATGCCATAACTATTGAATTTGCAAGCTGTTCCCAGTGCATTGTAAATTCAGCCTACTTTGCTTTCAATTTGTCCCCACCACCTGCAGAATGCAGCTCCTTTTTAGAGTTTGCTATCAAGTGAGTGTGAAACAAAATTGGAAATTGGGAGCATGGTGAGCTTGTCAGTGATCCCAGTTAAAAAGCAAGGCATACTGGTAGGAGAAATGCAGGTTCCAACCAATGAGTGGGGGGGGGATGAAAGACCGGGGGGGGGGGCTGGTTTTCCAAGTTTGCAGAGCAGCTGGAATATTTTGCTTCTGGCAATACATCAAGGCTAGTTTGCAGCCGGGACTGAATGAATGACAGGCATTGTGCAGCAATAGCAATAGCAATAGCACTTAGACTTATATACCGCTTTACAGTGCTTTACAGCACTCTCTAAGCGGTTCACAGAGTCAGCATATTGCCCCCAACAATCTGGGTTCTCATTTTACCCACCTCAGAAGGATGGAAGGCTGAGTCAACCTTGAGCCGGTGAGATTTGAACCGCTGAACTGCTGAACAGTCAGCTGAAGTAGCCTGCAGTACTGCACTCTAACCACTGCGCCACCTCGGCTCCTGTAGAGCAGAAGTGAAGTATAATGTTTACTGGTAGATCTCCACTTTGTATGTGTCTATGTGTGTGTATTTGTGTGTGTGCACATGCATGCATGCATGCACAGCCATTCATGCATGGGAAGGGAAGATGCATATTGGAATCAGAGTCAGGTTTCACACCTGGAGGAATATTCCTGTCTTCAATTTAAGAAAACAAAATCTACCTAAGAAATATAGGCAATGTAAACAAAGTGTCATTTACAGAATTTGGATGTAGAGAGGAGTAACTAAATATAGAGTGATTCACTTTAATTATCCAATTTTGATGAACGTTTAGTAGAAATTAAGACAGTAGATAATCACGGCCGCCAGACTCATTAGCTATTTAAGAAGACAGCAAGGGCATTAAAAATTGTTGGAACCGATTATTGTAAGTAATTTTATACCAAGTCCACAACTAACTGAATTAGTGTATCCAAAAGATTATGCAATTGTAGTTTTTGAATAAGTTAGAATCATTTCATTTGTTTTCTCAAAACTGAGTGAATCTTCAGAATCTATTTTTTATTATGGAAAAACTATGTTAGAATCTTTATCCAAGGTCCTTTATCTTCAGTCTCCTAGACTGTGCCAAAGGCAAAATGTAGTTTTTATATTAAAACAATATTTCTGATATCCAAACCTGGGCGCAGGTGCACTGAAGCTTCTCCTGGTATAACTTGAATATTAGCCTCATTGCTGGGCACTGTTACATCAACTTTAGGACTTTCTATGAAATCTGGCTTGCAGCCTCTTTGGATTAAATGTAAAACTATGTCACATCTTTCTTTCAGCTTTGTTCCAGCCATGAAATCCTGTTTGAATGGGGGGGGGGGAAGCAAAATACATAATAAAAGTGTAAGGAGAACTTTCATTTCCAGAAAATATAATATCATATAAACAAAAAGTTGTTATCCCAAACCAACAATATAGCCAACATAACCAAACCATTTATAACACCACTGTTTTTGAAGACAGGGGAGATATTGCTGCACATTGCAACAAAACTGGATGCGGGTGGGAATAAAGCACATATTCAGGCTATTTTATAAGAAATCAGAATCAGTAGTAAAAGGTAAAATACATAACCTTAAGACCAAATACAAATGCTGGTATTCATCTTTAATGCTTGAAATACTAGATTAAATTTTATCTAAAGGATCATTTAGCGCTACTTGAGCCTGGCAAATCTGAAGCTCCTTCATGTGCCCATAGGTGAAAAGATGAACTTTATAGAATTCCTCATTAAACAGATAAAAATTATTTCTCTCTTTTCTTTTGGAGAAAGCACTAAACATTATTATTTCAGACTATTTTTAATTAGGAGACCATAAAGAATCTTATTCCTACATGTTGTTTTGCCAAAGGTTTGGTTACTTGTTGGAATATAGACACAACTAAAACCTTGGATAAGAATGCATCTTAGGGGCCTCTATCTGTCCGCTGACTCAAGATAGCTCCTTACTTTAATGAAGAGCTTTATTAGATGAAGCACCAGAGAAGATATTTTTATTTATTTATTTATTAAATTTGCTTGCCACCCATCTCACTGTAATGGAGTGAGGCTGTTAAAAAAAGAGAATGAATGACCAAACATGGGGAAAAGTTTAAGTTTGAGCCTACTGTGCTTTTTGTGTGTATGTGCCCTCAAGTCAATGTTCAAGTCAGTTTTATGTATTTTTGTATATGTGTGTATGCCTTCCAGTCAGTGTTGACTCCTGGTAACTGGAATTTGCTAAGTGTGAGAAATCCCAGGAATTTCCCAAGCACCATTCTGTCAAAATTGAAGTGTTGCAAAATCCTACTGTATAGGTGGAGAAGGAAAGGTAAACAAATAAGTAACAGCTGACTAATACAAAGAAACTGTTTACCTCTTGAACACACCAACCACATTCAGGACCCACTGCAACACAGGCAGTACATGTTGCTGCATTTGATACGACACATCTGTTGTCTGCTACAAAAAGAAATAAACTATTAAACTAATTGCAAACATTCAAAGGACCAAGGCATAATTTATAAAATGTTAATCCTTGTACTTATGACGTCTTTTATTTTAGAACTAGGCAGCTCTTCTGGAAAGCATGAAGACAATATTATCAGCCTTCTGATCTTAACCAAAATAGGAAGTGATGCAATCATAATAAACAAAGAAAGACATTCATGATGAGTTGTTGGTAGAAAGTCTTTTAGAAACTTCAAATTTGAAGTAAAGTTTTCACCCTCTCCCTTTTTGAAAAGCAACCAATCAAGTAAAGGCATCAGAACAATTTTGGTGACTGGGTAGTAATATCTTTGTGATTTTTTGGAGATTTATCCTCAAGCCAGGGATAAGCAATGTTTAGCACTAAAGAAGCTATTAAATCACAATCCCCAGCATTCATGCTTCTTAAGGATTATGAGCATTTTTGATCAACAGCTAGAATGCCATATGTCACTTACTCTGATTCATCCAGTTATATGCAAACTGCTACATGCAGTTTGGTTCCTGCTTAGTTCATTTATGGCAATTCTGCTACAATTATATCTTTTTCAACATACTTGTCAAACTGGCAAGCTGAAGAAGGCATGGGATACATATTTCATAAAAATTCAACCACTACCTAACATTACTATTACATCAATTGCCTGTCAACTTTTCTTACATTAAATCTTAACTATCATTTGTCATAAATGAAGCATTTATGTTTCAGATTAAAAAGCTACTCTAATTTGGCCACATTACTGTGACTACTACTGTTTACTTCCAAACCATATCCCTTGTATATTTGATATGTTGTTAGAAGTTTGTACTCTACTAAAGGACAGCATGCCATCAACTATTTTCATCCCTTTGTCAGAGGATACTGGAAGACAGCCATTGAAATATAATCTGTTTTGTGTTCAGTCACTTTGCAGAGTTTCAGTATAGCAACCATATCCATAGAAGATGAAAATTAAAAGGTGCATTTATTTCAAATTCTACAACAGAAATTGTAACATTTTGTTATTAAATGATAGGTCTCTTTTTTCAGTATGAGCCAAATATGAAATGAAAGGAATAAACCAAAATGTCAATGACTCTTTTCATTAAAAAGTGAATGCCAGTATATTAAAAACAATTTTGAAATTAGAGCAGGCCAAAACAGAGCCAGAACACCCTTCCAAAATATATTTTGGTTATACATACTTAAAACCACATGGCAAAGAGCTGGACATGAGCAACATGCTGATAACTCGATTACAAGAACTGCAGAATCTGATGGTTTAAATGTTTCTAAGTCTTCATTTCAGTCTGTTTATTCAAATTCATATTTGAAAGATAATCATGTTACATAATATTTACTTATTACTTCAGTTTATATGCATTATTTCTAGCATATGATTAAAAACTTTTTAAAAAATATCACTTAGCTTTCTCTCTATCACCAACTTATATAGTTCACCAAAAGTTAGACCACTGAAATATATAGTATCTGGAGACATATTATAGGGCAAAGTATATCAGTAAGATGAATCATTCTCAAACAATTAGTCCATTTAATTTTGTATGATCGCTATTCGTGTTCTCCAAATTATTGCCCTCCCAAAGTGTTGGCCGATGCCTTCTAATGTTTTCTTTCACCAAGCCCACAGTTGGGAAGGCAGGTCTTCCCAGTAAAGGGCATTAGTTCTCCAAAATTCTAGAAAGGAGTTTATCCCAGCCCTATTTAATAATTGTAGATTATAATTTAGGCTCAGTTTGCCTTCTCTCTGACTGAATGAGGATATAAGGAGAATGGAAGATAAAACATAAGAAGACTTGCAAGATTCTATTATTAAAGCTTATTTCATTAAAGTGTACTATAGTCTTACTATATTATATTATATTATACTATAATATTACTATATTATATTACTATATTACTATATTATACTATAGTCTTACTATATTAGTATACTCATTAAAGTATACTATAGTCTTATACAGAAGGACGTGGTGGCTCAGTGGCTAAGACGCTGAGCTTGTCGATCAGAAAGGTCGGCAGTTCGGCGGTTCGAATCCCTAGCGCCGTGTAATGGAATGAGCTCCTATTACTTGCCCCAGCTTCTGCCAACCTAGCAGTTTGAAAGCATGTAAAAATGCAAGTAGAAAAATAGGGACCACCTTGGTGGGAAGGTAACAGTGTTCTGTGCGCCTTTGGCATTTAGTCATGCCAGCCACATGACCACGGAATCGTCATTAGACAGCGCTGGCTCTTCGGCTTAGAAACGGAGATGAGCACCGCCCCCTAGAGTTGGGAACGACTAGCACATATGTGCGAGGGGAACCTTTACCTTACCTTAGTCTTACTGTGGGGTTGGTTTTTTTGATATAGTCTGCTTCATACAGCTGGCAATAGCATACTGTTTTGTTATTGCCCTCTACTGAATTTTTAGCCTTCTAAAACTGTGCAAGTTTTGACAGTAGGAAAAAAACCTAACAAAGCTTTTGTCCAACTAAATTTTGTTATTAATATCTCAGAGTCTAATAACAAATGAACTATTGCATTCCTACAGAAGACAGCAAGACAGATCGCCCATAACAAGCTTTTTGAACCATATTTGTTTTAAGATCATATATTAATAAGTGTTGCAAGGAAACAAACATGAGTTAGGGTTACATAATTTTAAAAATACCATTAAAATCTGTTTGGTTAATAATACGTTCCAATAATTTCTTATAGAAATAACATTTATAGATATATTCACTCAGAAAATATTTTTCTGCCAGTCTACTTCTAAAGAATTAGAATTAAAGCATAACTAAATCAGTTGTACCTTTTTCCTTCCCCCCCCCCTAAACCTAATAATAAAACTGCAAATATTTTTACAACTTGGCTCAGTATAGAATTTTTTTTACTATTTTATTAGCAGAATCCAAACAAAACTGGTAGAACTGAATATCTATGTTGTCAAAAAAATCAAGGGGCAAGCTTCTATTGGCTTTAGTTAAATAAATAATAGGTATCAATAGGTATTTTAAAGCAAGAGAAGCCACAATTTGGCTCCTGTACATTAAACAGTCATATGTACAGTATGTATTAAACCCTCAGGCATAGCTAGTTGTGCAATGTCAAACTGTATATCAACTTATGCATTCTAGGAGAATTACATTTCATTTCCCTAAATAAGACTTAATAGGCCAGGCATTGCAAGAATGAATTCTGTGGGGGTAAGGGTGGAGAATGTATTACTTGGGCAAGATAAAATTCAATATAGACCTGATTTAGATTATGACATATATACTGTGCAAGCCGCAGAATATTCAAATCAAATTCTTTATTCTGAAAATTAATTACATAGACTCTGACATTATAATTAGCTCTCTTAAAACCAGTCACTTATCTAAGACCAGTACATGGTTATTTAATCAGCAGTAAGACATTTGATTCTCAAATCCTAGATCAGGAGCAGTGGTGGAAAAACAAGGAGCTAGATCTGTCCAAAAAGCAGACAGTTCTGGAATTAAATGTTTGCCTATCTCAATATCTTACAGGTTACTCTTATCTCAGGAAGCCTTAAAATTACTAAAATAACTGTACTGGACAGTCTTCAACTCATATTAAATGAATTAATTATGACAATAAGTACAATTTCTTAGCAAAATTATACTTTTCATTTGTGCTAATGTGTATGTTTTGTTTATTTTGATCAAACACTGTGGAGAGATTCGTTCACATTAATTTTACTCCTGAAAAATTTCCTTATTGCAAGCAGATGATTCTTTTCAATCATCTGCATATATTTGGAATTAATGTCTCATTAAAAACTAAATATTCTTCACCAACAAAAATAATTCAAAAGATACTATTTTCACCCAAATGCACTTCTCATGTTTCCTCCTGATAGAATAAATGTTGCTCACCTTTAAGCAAAGTCCTAGTATTAAAGTGAATCTGATATGTATACTATTCAAACATGAAAATATTAATTATTATTCATCTTTGAAACATTCTTGAAAATGTTTATTCCATTTTGTTTTCCTTCAGGATTATAATAAGCTTTTCTCATGCACCTTAATCTTTCTCTTGCAATACCAATAGTTTAAGAAATTATAAACTGAAATCATTCATGTAACACTTCTCTATTCATTCAGCTATAGCCGTGATGGCGAACCTATTGCACGCATGCCACAAGTGGCATGTGGAGCCAAATTGGTGGGCACGCAAGCTCAGGTCTGGCGTGCATGCGCGCGCTGACCACCTGATTTTCGGGCCTTCTGGGCCCACTGGGAGTCGGGAAACACGCTGTTTCCAGCCTCCAGAGGTGGTGGGGAAGGCCCGTTTTTTGCTCTCCCCAAGCTCCAGAGCCTTTCTAGGAGCCTGGGGAGGGCGAAAATGGCCTCCCCCCCCGGAGGCCCTCCGGAGGCCGGAAACGTTCTATTTGCCAACTTCCGGTTGGACCAGAAGTCCCATTTTTTTGCTCTCCCCAGGCTTCAGAGCCTTTCTAGGAGCCTGGGGAGAGC
>QLTV01000642.1:268792-287418 GCA_003457575.1 Thermophis baileyi | reverse complement strand
GACAGACAGACAGACAGACAGACAGACAGACAGACAGACAGACAGACAGACACTAGATAATTATATCTCACCTTTATTATTTTTGTAGCTTGCAAGCCTAAAGCAAGATTAGAATCTAGCCTGGTGCCTTAACACTAAACTCGCCCCCGAATATGCTTTCGATATCCAAATGTGTACCTACATCCACAGACACTCTTTGGATCGCACAGTAAGCCTTAAAGCGAAGATTCTAAAACTAATATTTCTGAAACTTCCCCTTCCCTCTTTGAAGAAAAGTATCCAAAAAATCATAATCCCATCAGTGCAGGTAGCCCTTGACGTGCGACCACAATTGAGCCCAAAATTTCTGTTGCTAAGTGAGGCTAAGAGTTGTTAAATGAATTTTCCACCATTTTATGACTTTTCTTGCCACAGTTCTTAAGTGAATCAATGCAGTTGTTAAATGAATCTGGCTTTCCTATTGACTTTGCTTGTCAGAAGGTCACCAAAGGTGATCCCATGACCCCGGGACACTGCAATCATCATAAATATGACTCAGTCGCAAAACAATTTTGATCACATTACCATGAGGATCCTGCAACAGTTGTAAGTGTGAAAGATAGTCATAAATCACCTTTTTCAGTGCTGTTGTAACTCAGAATGGTCATTAATGAACTGTTGTAAGTCGAGGACTACCTGTGTGCATCATCACATAAGGTTTGCCCCCCTTATTCTTGCTTTCATCCCTGAAGGGGCAAATAGGATTTGGGTGCAAATCCCCAGCCGCCCAAAATTTTTCTGCCTCTTGTTTAGATCAAAATTAAGTCTCAGCTATACTGATACTCTCCAGACCACGAGAAATCTCTGCTTGAATGAGATTTATAATTGTGGAATGCCTTCAAGACTATATCCCATTCAAATGAATCACACAGCTTAATATGTAACAGGATATAGAAAACAATTAGTACTGTTATTCAGTTTATTAAGGCCCATAATTAGCGGGTCCTGATTTATATCCGGAAGCCACTATAATCTAGATCATATTGCCCAGTACTGTTTACTTTGATTGCAGTTATTTTCTCCCAACCCCTTATATCTAGCTGATTAGTGTATACAGCTTAACTGGGATTATCTACATGGGTTTAGCATCGAGCTATAATGGTTCTTCCCATAATTCAAAGCGTAACTAACTCTGTTCCAAATTGGGCAGCAATTGAGAGCTCGTGCAAAGTTTTCTTGGTTGTAACATTAAGACCGCAGAATAATTAACTTGGACTGAAAGACTCCATAAACATTGGAAGACTACACACATACACACACACACACACACACACACACACACACCCCTTCAGAGAGATACACAAATACTAGCAAAGAGAAATAGATATAGACATTATTGCTAGATACTTCCAAAGTGAAAGAAAAGAGAATAGAAAATAAAGGGCCATGTATTTTTCTTTCCACTCTTAGGAGTGAGTAATAAATATGATTCTTTCTGTCTTTTCTCATACTAATTCTTCTAACAATTATTAACTATGGATATCTTCCCTCATATCCCTCTGTGAAGCTGAGCATAATGCTTTTTCTCCATTTCTTGTAAATCATTTTAAATAATATTTCAATAAGTCTTAATGGGCTACTTTGGATTAAGGATACAAATGAAGAAAAACGCATGGATGGTTTTCCACATTACAAATTTACTATTCTCACTTGATGAGAATAGTGCTTGATGAGCAAACGGCAATGAACAAAGGTCTCTTTTAATAGATGAATGAATGGAAAGTACCTTTTTTCAAACCAAGGAAACTCCCTCCCTTTCCCCCAGGTATTTACTCCAATAAAATGTTGGCTGAACTTGCATACATGTAACAATAAAGCAGATTTTGTAAAACTGGATTACTGAATAGGTCATAATAGCCTGGTTCACTTATAATGCTAAGCTAAAAACAAACCAATTATAGCTTGTGACTTAGCCACTGATCTCTCAATTTACATACTATTCCACATTTTGGGTCTCCAAATCCAATCCATGTTATCTAAATTATACATACATTCTTGTCATGCAACAAACTATGCCAAATAAGGCTTACTACAAACCAAAATTAAGCACCGTGTCTTATCATGGTGTATGAATAAAGAATAACAGAATAATAGAGTTGGAAGGGATTTTGGAGGTCTTCTAGTCCAACCCCCTGCTCAAACAGGAGATCCTATACTCATGATGGTGAACCTATGGCACGCCTGCCAGAAGTGGCACGCAGAGCCCTCTCTGTGGGCACGCACACCGTCGCCATCTGCTCTTCCAGGTTCCGTATTGCGCATGCGCACCGGCCAGCTGCTCTCTTCCAGACAGCTTGCCTTCAGAAATTGTGAGTGGTCCATCACTAAAGATTTTTAAGAAGAAACTGGACAGCAATTTGTCTCAAATGGTATAGGACAGTGATGGTTAACCTTTTAACCGAAACTGGAGCGTGCGCGTGCGCCGGAGTGCCAGAACCTGGAAGAGAGCTGCTGGCTGGTACGCATGCGCACCGGCCAGCAGCTCTCTTCTGGGTTCCGGCATGCACATCGGCCAGCTGCTCACTTCTGGGTTCCGGCACTCTGGCGTGCGCGTGCGCTCCAGTTTTGGCACTCGGTGCCGAAAAGGTTAACCGTCACTGTCCTATACCATTTCAGACAAATGGCTGTCCAGTTTCTTCTTAAAAATCTTTAGTGATGGACCACTTACAATTTCTGAAGGCAAGCTGTTCCTCTCATTAATTGTTCTCACTGTCAGGAAATTTCTCCTTAGTTTTAAATATGTTCTCTTCTTGATTATCTCAATTAGATTAGAAAGCATTGATTCATAATTCATAATAACTCTTCAAGTTAGTACATTGTACAATAGCAATAGCAATAGCACTTAGACTTATATACCGCTTCACAGTGCTTTACAGCCCTCTCTAAGCGGTTTACAGAGTCAGCATATTGCCCCCAACAATCTGGGTCCTCATTTTACCGACCTTGGAAGGATGGAAGGCTGAGTCAACCTTGAGCCTGGTGAGATTCGATCTGCCAAACTACTGGCAGCCGGTGATCAGCAGAAGTAGCCTGCAGTACTGCACTCTAACCACTGCGCCACCGCGGCTCTTCTACAAGAAGCAGAAACAAATACAAATCCAATACTTTTAACAAAGATCTATACTCCTACAATGAGTGTAAATCATTTCAGTTGTTTATTTTAGCAGGAAATGCTTTTTGATTAATTACAATCTATATTTAGGATTAAGTGTTTGGTGGACTACTTTATTGGAAAGGTGAGAAAATAACAATATGTAACTCATAGTATATTTCAAGGTAAAACAATGTTCTTTCTTCTCCCTCATACAGAGTGCCTACTCACAATAGTATCTTTAACTTCAACTGATAAAATTGCCAACTTTCTTCTCTTAAAAATATACTTAGCTATGTTTGAATCATGTTTGATTCTATGTTTGAAAGAGAAAGTTTTTATTTGTAACTAATTTGAATTTGATTAATCTCAGCAAGAAATTACTAAACACAGAAATATGCTCTACCAGTCTTTGAATTTAATTGAAATGTAAAGACCCTGAAAAATATTGATTATTTATTTAATTATTGCATTACAATATAAATAATGCAACAAATATTCCGAATTTAAAACATTTTGGAATCAACTCAAATCAATCTTCATTTGAAAAGAAAAAATAGTTATATTAAAATATCTTAAAGGGGTTAAAGTTAATAGTGTATGTTGTACTGTGCAGATTATAGAACAGCAAGTATGTGATTGTAGTCAAGATAATAAAATCAGATTGATAATAAAATTTTGAGGTAAAACAAATTGGAATAACCAGGATATTCAGTAAACAGTGGAAATAATAATTCTTGGTGAGCTTCTGCACAGGGAGAAAAATACAGAATAACATTTATTGATGCAATTATTTGTCTGCCACATGGACTCAATCTCTTTTGAGAGGGGATTTTTTGGTATCTTCCTTTGGTAACAGCTGTTTGGAAATATTTTAGGAAATTATGTTAATTTAAGTGCTTGTGTTAATTTAAATTCTTCTGATTATCCATATAATTGTAAGTCTCCCCTGCTTTTTTCTGAAGTAAGAATGTGTTGAAATATTCAAAATACTATAACTGTTGAAATTATATTTTAACCAACTTGTTTTACTAAATTGAATGAGAGAAATTAATCAATTTGATCACTTCAGAATCACTGCTCAGATGAAATCTTTCCTGTGAACATTTCCCTCTGCCCCACATACACATAGACTGAAATGACCTCTCCTGAATGGATAGATAAGGTATACTTTATCATTGTTCACTATCAGCACAATTATGTATACAGTAGTCCTTGACTTACAACAGTTCATTTAGTGACCATTCAAAGTTAGAATGGCACTGAACAAATTGACTTATGACTGTTTTTCACAGTTACAAACTTTGCAGCATCCCCATAATCATGTGATCAACATTCAGATACTTGGCAACTGGTTTGTATTTATGACCATTGCTGTGCCCCAAAGTAATGTGATTCCCTTTTGCGACCTTCTGACAAGCAAAGTCAATGGAGAAGCCAGATTCATTTAACAACCAGGTTACTAACTTAACTGGCAGTGAACAACGGAAATGTGTGGGGTCAATTGTGGTCGTACGTCGAGGATTACTTGTATTTAATTTTCTTGAGTAAATATCATTATGTTCCAATGGGGCTTATAACCTAGCAACTTTTGTTTGGAGGTGCAGCTTTATTTGAACAGAAATCTGTGGTCTTAATTTGAGAGATGTATCGTAGTTTATTGTTTTAGTTTATTTATTTCTATGGCTGAAGAATGAATACAGTCTCCATATTTCTCTTAAGGAAAACAGTGAGGGTTTCTCTTTGTTTGTTTCTCTTTGTTTGTTTCTCTTAAATTTAAATTTGTTTCTCTTAAAACATGTTCACAGCTCTGAATTAATATGGCATTAGAATTTCATGTTTTTAATAACAAAATAACAGAGAAGGATTAACTAGGATGTGAACTCTTGATCAATGTTCCCTCTGACATTGAAAATCGCTGCGTGGCAGTTGGAAACTGCCACGCGGCGATTTCCTGTCACGTGTACGGCTGCGCAGCCGCGCAGCTTAGAGGGAACATTGCTCTTAATTCACAGGCATTAAATAAAATCATAAAATAAGTTCCCCAAATCAATGTTGTACTGTCCTGATCTTTCAGATTTAGCCACCTGTTATTATGTCATGTATTCGGCAAAATGATGCAGAGAAAACTTTTATTCACAACTATGTATTTTTCTCTTTACATGTCATTGCCACAAGGAGATTATTATCTGCTATTTGATTCTTCATTGCTCTGGTAATTTAATAGGCATTTAATCTCCTCCTCCTCCTCCTCCTCCTCCTCCTCCTCCTCCTCCATCAGGGGTGAGTTCTGGCGTACCTCGCTGCCGGTTCACTTCCTCATGAGCTGCGCAGGTACGCACGCCTTGCGCGCTGTGTAGGTGCGTTGCATGGGCACGCGCGTATGCAAAAAACAGCTTCTGTGCGCGTGCAGAAGCAAAAAACAAGATGGCGGCCCCTATGGCACCGCCGAGAGAGCCGGTTTGGGGGCGTGTCCAGCCGGCCATCGCTGCCAGTTCAGCGAGCAGGCGGAAATTCCTGCTACCAGTTCTATAGAGCTGGTCCAAACCGGCAGGAACCCACCTCTGTCCATCATCATATATTATTAAAATTGCAAACTACCGTGTTTCCCCGAAAATAAGACAGGGGCTTATATTTTTTTGACCCCCGAAATATGGCCTTGGCCTTATTATCGGGGGGGGCTTATTTTCGGTGTGCAGGAGGCGGGGCGGGCCGCGAGACGCGCGTCGTACTGGAATCTGGCAGCTCCGTGGCGTCTCTCGGCCAGTCTGTTTAGTGCCAGTTCCAGTTCCAGCTCCAGCCATCACCATAGAGCAGGAAGCACACTCGCAGAGCGGCCACTGCCCTGGCTGGGGTTTGGAAGTCACAGAGCCGGAGTTTGGGGGAGAGAAAGAAAGAAAGACTTCTCCTGCTTCTGCTTTTGGCTGCAAGGAAAGCAGCAGAAGTCTTTCTTTCTTTCTCTCCCCCAAACTCCGGCTCTGCGGCTTCCAAACCCCAGCTAGGGCAGCGGCTGCTCTGCGACTGTGCTTCTCGCTCTATGGCGATGATCATTGGAGGCCTCCCTTTCCCCCCTGCTCCTCTCCGCTCCAATTTCCCCGTGGTCCCCCCACCTGAGCGCTGACTGACCGGAGCACCCACCGGCATGCCCGGGAAGCCCCTCTGCCTTGGGAATCACCAGACGGGACGGCGATTGAGCCAGACTCTTCCTGGGGAGCGGAGCCTCACAGGACTCTTGCTTGCACTCCCTTCCTTCCGCAGGCCCCACTTACTCTTCCCAGGTGCCCAGCAGCGAGACACCGGGCAGCCACGCCGAGGGCAGCCCCAACAGACGCAGCTCGGCCGGCCCGGCCACGGCCAGTGCTCCCTGCCCGCAGCTGACCTTGGCCTGCAGGGGGCCGGCCGGGGCTTCCGTAGGCTGCAGCGGCGAGGGCAGCAGCAACACTCACAGTGCCTCAGCCATCCCCGCAGAGCAGAAGCAGCCGGCGACCAAACCTCTCCGGCGGGGCGGGGGGAGGGGGGAGGAGAGTGCACATAAGAAACAGCGCCAGGACAAGGAACCTTTTGGCTGCATGCAAGAAATCTTTCTCCCCTTTCGCTCCAAGAGGCTGCTCAGGCGCGATGAGTCTCACAAAGACTAATTTCTGGCAGAGTTTGAAAGAGAAAAAGATTTCTTGTGTGCAGCCAAAAGGTTGCTGCCGAGAGAAAGAGGGGGGGAGGGAAGGAAGAAGGAAAGGCAGGTACTTTGCCTCAGGCAGCCCGTGAGAGTTTCTTAATCCTCCCGCTTCACTCGAGAGCCAGAGGCGGGGGAGGGTCAGTGGACACAACACCAAGGAATGGGTGGCTGTTCCTGCAGGGGATTCCCATGCACCGCCCTCGCCTGCATCCCCCGTCTGAAGGACGCGGGGAGGGCAGGTGGAGGATGAGCAGCCCGAGCCAGCGAGCAAGGGAGGCGGGGGGTGGGAGGCAGAGCCGAAGGGGCGGCGAGACCAACCCACGGCCTGGCGCTCTCTAGCTGACTGCAGGGCTCTGCAACGTCAGTAGCCGCAGAGGCACAAGCAGCAAGTGCCCAAGAGTCGCGGCACACCAGCACCTCCGCCGCGGGGAACAGCGGCAGCAGCTCCAGGCCAGCACATGGCTCCCCCGGCAGGTGCCTGGAAAGCCTCGGCCACTTCATGCGCGGCAACAGGGACGGGATGGATGTGCCCGTCTGCTGCTCAAGCCCTGCACTTGTGGGCTCGCTGTACCCGACCGGCCTCGCCGCCTCCTCGCAGGCAGGAGCGCATTTTCATACGCTGCTGGAGGCAGCCCAGAGGAGCTGAGCCAGTCCCATGGGGTGTGTGTGCACCCGCCTCTCGCTTGCTCTCGCTCTCCTGGCCGGGAGCCGCTCTTTCTGCGGTGGGCACTCTTTTGGCCGGGAGAGAGAGAGCAAGCGAGGGGTGGGTATGCGCACACCCCGCGGGACTGGCTCAGCTCCTCTGGGCTACCTCTGGCAGCATTTTGAAATGTGCTCCTGCCTGTGAGGCGGTGGCGCGGCAGGGATCGATGCTCGCCTCCTCTTCCTCGCAGGCAGGAACGTGTTTCAAATTGCCGTAGGCAGAGCTCAGAGGAGCTGAGCTAGTCCCACGGGGTGTGTGCGCATCCGCCTCTTGCTTGCTCTCGCTCTCCTGGCCAAAAGAGTGCCCGCCACAAAAAGAGCGGCTCCTGGCATGTCCCCCCCTTTCCCCGGAATCTCTGGATCTCTGTTCACATGGCTGCCACTCAGGAGAAGAAGAGAGAGGAGGTGCTGCAAGGCTCGGGAGAAGAAGAGAGAGAGGCGGCGCTCCCCCCCCTCGCTGGCAGAGATCGGCAGGCCAGATTTGGGGAGCTGACTTCCAGCTCCTGCCATGCCCGGTGAGTGGAGGAGAAGAGACGGCAAGGGGAGTCCCACCTCGTTCCATGCGTCTCATTTCTCCGCTGCCCCACCCCTCCCCACCTGGCACTCCCTCTTGCCAGCCGAGATCGGCAGGCCAGATTCAGGGAGCTGAACGCGCTGTCGCCACCCGGGAAGAGAACAACATGAGAAATGGACTCTCACAACACCTCCTTTCTCTCTTCTTCTCCTGAGTGGCAGCGGTTTGTCTGGCTCACCCAATCTGGCCTGCCGATCTCTGGACACACAGCTGCCACTCGGGAGAAGAAGAGAGAGAAGAGGCGCTACGAGAGAGCCCATTACTCACGTTATTTTCCCGGGCAGCAGCAGCTCGTTCAGAAGTTTTTCTTTTCATTGGAGTTTCCCTGCAAAGATCGGCCGAAAGAGAGTAGTGGCGGAGAGAAGCCAGACGCTGGTAAGATGCGCATCTCGCAGCCCACCCCTCCCCATCCCCTGCCTCACCTGCCACCCCCAAATTGTGCCCGAACATCTTACCAGCGTCTGGCAGCTTCACCGCTTCTCTTTCTCGGCCGGTTTTTGCAGGGAAACTCCTTGAAATGTAAAGAAAAACTTTTCGCGAGTGCGATAAGTTTTTCTTTACATTTCAAGGAGTTTCCCTGCAAAGACAGGCTGAGAAAGAGAAGCGGCGAGCTGCCAGATTCTGGTAAGATGTTCAGGCACAATTTGGGGGTGGCAGATGGGGCAGGGGGTGCATGTACGTAGTTGGGGAAGGGGCCTTATTTTTGGGAGGGGGCTTATTTCAACGCATGTCCCGAAAAGCCCTGTTGGGCATGTCTTATTATAGGGGAAACACGGTACTGTATCATGCAAAAATAGTTCCCACACTGCTATAGCTAGAAATGAATCAGACCATAAAATTTGCTGTCTTTAAAATTATTGGGAAAAGTCTTAGGATCCAACATAGACATTTTGCTTAAAATCAATGTGAGCTTTAATGAAGTTATATAATCTTTCATTTGTTAAAGTGACTGCAAAGATGATAGAGGCACAATTTTTGGAGTGGCTAATCATGCTCGGTCCAAACTTCACGTGCCTTTGCTTCCTCCCCATCTCTCTGTAAAATCAAAGACCCTAAGAAATATTTCAAAGTGAATTGTTTTTTAACTGGAGCTTCCAGATTTTTTAATCCACTCATTCGCTTTAATCAGAAGCCAATCATAACAATGGCTTACTTAATGCAACTTCTCTTATCCTCAGATCTACTGATTTCAATGTTTTTCAATGTTAATAGGAACATTCTAAAGGAAAGAGTCTAGGAAAGAATCTAGATGCAGCAAAGTTATTCAAATAACATCAAATTTAGCATCATATTACTACCAAAATAGTGCTTCAATAAAAAGAATTCAGTATTATATATTGCACAATATTCTTCCCACACATGTTTAATATCATTGGTCCACGTCAGTGAATAAATCTTTTTTTGAATTACACAGGATATTCTTATTGGGATAGTAAAAGCACTGTGCTTTCATTTTTGACTATTTCAGCACTTTCCTGGTTGAAAGTCAACAACAGGCTTCTGTAAATCACATATTCAGAGTTTGCATGCAAGTTGGTGCCTGCAGCATGATGGAAAATAGCGTGAAGGACAAATAACAGGCCACTACCACATTGTAAACCTCTTTGACCAATATGATCTAATAGTTGTATTAAGTAACTATGCCACATGGTTAAACTTACATGCTGCATATTTATATACTTTTTCCAATTTACTAATGCATGCTAAAATATATTTACAAGTTTAACATATGATTTTAATTCTGCTGCCTCTTCATGTCCATATGTCTGATCCCTTTTTCTATCTATTTTTTTTCTGCTTTCATACATTGAACAATGATAATTTAACAATATTCTGAATCTGGCATATATAACCGTTTCTCCTTCTGTCCTCCATAAATAAACTTCCACTCCAATTTAAAAAGGACTTACCTCATCCTACCAACATGAAATTTGCATTACAGTGTCACTCAGAAAAAAACTAAACAAAGTGGAAAGAGACAAGAAATAAACTTTTAAAATATGGACAGGGTGGAAAGGAAGAAAGAACATAGAAATAAAAGCAATAGAAAATTTAGGGAGCTAAGAATAACCCGATGGGAATAAATGAAAATAGACAAAGGCATTTTCTTACTGTTGATCATCACATCCATAATACAACATCTATTGCTGTTTGAGGAGTACAAAACTTACATTCTTAATCAGGAAAAATAACAGAGGAAGGGAGGGAGAATGGGTAAACAGTGAAAATTTATGCAGTTTTGGTTACATGTGCATAGATTAAATTATAGACTCAGTAATTGGAAAACTGCACTAAAGACTTTTTGAAAATACAATTTTGATGGAAGGTTTGGAGTAGCAAGAGTGGTATAATTAAAAGAAGTAGCATCACCTAGATCCTTATTTTGACTCTGCAGCGGTAAAACATTTTCTTCCAATGATCAGATATCATAGAACTGGTATCTCCAGCAGGCTCTTCTGAAATATATAGTCTACTGCATGAGTATTATAATATGGGCACTTGATATAATGTCCCCTGCTTTACATCCTTAGAGATTTCAATACAATATTAACATGAAAATTTATCCATCGTTGACATATGGATCAAACTCAAGTTTATGTCCTGAATTATTCTTATGGACAAATTTGAGTTTTATATGGGATTTAATATCATTCATCGTTTTTAGGGTGGAAGAAGCAGTGCTTGTTCCAAGCATGTCTACAGGGAGTTCCCTCCAGACATAAAGATTACATTTTTCCTGGGATAACAGGAAGACAGTGTTTTTTTATGTGGGTGGAAAACGTGGACTGTCCTTTATCCTTTTGGGAACTGACATCTAGCTAAGCTAATCTATTTCCACTATTCCTTCCTAAAAATGAACAAAATGTTCTGTTGTCTGGTGGAAGAGAGATAAGAAATCCTTTGCAGATTTTCCTAAATCAACAGGCCATTGATATGTACTAATATCTCTCATTACTAAGAAGATGATTATGATAATAATAAATATATACTTATGATGACTTTCTTGAAGTATTCAGTATTGCTTGAATACTGAAAGATTGTTGAATGTCAAGGACACAAGTAACATGCAAGGAATGTGCTCTGAGATATTTCATGATGTGTATCTCATGAGTAAGTTTGATATAATTTCTTAGGAAATTGCCCCAAAGAACTCAGTTCATTTGGTAATTCCAAACAGCTTGCATGCATGAAAAAAAGGTGTTTTATACTTTCACTTGTTTGAAAATGAAAGGGCTGGGGGGGTTGTATAATAGCAAAGTCCCTCTCCTCTTCTGCTTTTCATTTGTGAGAAGTGCTTAGATACTCAAAAGCCAAAATGTATAGTGGCCCATGAAACCTTTAGGTGGCAGGCAAGGGCTGCTGTTAACTTCTACAGGTATAATTATTTTTGTGTTCTTATGTTTTAAAGTCAGCATTCAAAATATCCCATTGCTAACTTGTAAAAGCTATCTCCAGCTAAGTACCTTGACTTTTGCAGCATGCATTAAGTTATGATGGAACTTTTGACATTTTCTCTGTGCTTTATCAAATAAGATTACTGAAGATTACATGATAGTTAAGAACGAACATATGTTGTTCCGAAGCAGTCATTCTTTTTTTTCTTTAGTTACTTTACTGCCATGTAATCTCTTGCCATTAACTGTAGTATGCTATCTGCAGCAATTCTGACAATTATTATTATTATTATTATTGTTGTTGTTGTTGTTGCTGATTAGTGAGGAATTGGAATCAATAGAGCAGTGATTCTCAACCTTCCTAATGCCGTGACCCCCACCCCGCCGCCGTGACCACCGCCCCTCCTCTCCCCGCGTGTGCGCGTTGCCAGGTGAGAAGCGATGAGGTGACAAAGGGGGCGTGGCACCAAGATGGCGGGCTAGTGCGTGCGGCCCTTCCATTGGCGTCTGCGCATTCAAGGGCCGCCCGTGCATTGCACCGTCCCCGGGTACTCGTATGTGGATGGATAGAGGAGCGGTGTCTCGGTTCCTAAGACCATCAGAAATATGTGTTTTCCGATGGTCTTAGGCGACCCCTGTGAAAGGGTCGTTCGACCCCCAAAGGGGTCGCCACCCACAGGTTGAGAACCGCTGCAATAGAGGATTTCATTTTTAAATTATTTTTTTAATCTATTTTTTTCACCAAGGAGCACAGGTCAGCAGATACCATTTCCAAATCTATAGAGAAGTATTTTAGTTTAGTAATAATTATTTAGTGCTGTCAGTTAAAGAAGTTTTGCAATTCTTATTTTTAATCAGTATTTCATTATTAATACTCAACAGTTTGACTTGGCATGGGTTCACTAGGCTCCTAGGTTCTAGGGTCTAGATTCAGCTGAAGCATCTCAGACATTCAACATTCATGTCTAGGTATAATTATCTTATTGCTATTATTATTTTATTAAATTTATTATACTTGTTCACTAATTTCATCCTAGCCCCTAAATTGTCCTTTGCCAGGATGAAAATAGCCACTTCTTGTACTCTCTATAATTTCTGTCTGGTACTTCTTTTCCTGTCCTTCCCATAGTTTAATGGATTTTTTTTAGTCTAGTCCTTTTTGAATTTGAAGCTGAGTGGCTGCCATCCATAACTGGCATCTCTCTCCTTAGAAGCTCTATTTCTAAATCTCATATTTACATGAGTTTACTTTAAATTATTCCACTGATGTAATTTTCTTTATTGTGCTGGTATGTAAATGTGACCATTCTTAATATTTAATCAATAATACATAGATTATGTAACAGTTAACATATTTTGGGTTCATTAGAAGCAGGGGAATCAACATTCTAGAAGTACATATGGAACTTTAGTGCCATAAACAGAAATGATATGAAGGTGATAAAGTGAGAAATGAAGTTATTGATAAATGTGGTTGCAAACTGAATATCAAGATAGTTAGAATGTGGTGCTTTTGTGGAATGCAGAGACATTCTGAACTGAAACAATAAGGAACAATAAGTTCAACACGTGAACTTGATTAATATACTTCTTTCATCCTGGATCAGAATAATGGGAAATTAATGGAACTATGTGTTGCGTACTGGGACTAGAGCATTAAGGCTCCAGTCAGGTCCTCCATTCCGGCAGGAAAATACTTGAAGCCGATTGGCTGAGCAGTCTGACAGCTCCCTATATAAAGGGAAGCTGTCAGACAGAGAGCTGCTGGATTGTACACAGTTGCCTGAATAAAGAGCTGTTATTGTTACTGAACCTGATGTCTGCCTCATCCATTCACCCTATCTAACACTGGCAATGAACATGGGATTGGAAGGCAGATAACAAAAAGAGCTGACAGATGCAATCCAGCACAGGGCATCAAGTGGTCTGAAGGAATGGCAAAATGATGACGCACGCTCCACCGAGTTACTACAATCCAGCCAAGGAGCACTGGGATTCCTACATGACCAGGTTCAAGTGTTTCATGGAGGCCAACGACCTCCTCGGCTTATCAGACAAGAAAAGAGCTCTATTCCTGAGCTACTGTGGGTCTGAGGTTTTCGAGACTGCCCAGGCGCTGGCAGAACCGACACCGGTCCAGACAGTCACCTGGACTGCGCTCCAGACAATGCTGAAGACACACTATGTGCCAAGTTCATCTAAATTCGTGTGGCGGCACGAATTTAATCTACGAAATCAGCGAGAAGGTGAATCGATCAATGAGTACGTTGCCGTGCTTCTCAAGGCCGCAGTGTACTGCGAATTCCGAGACCTAGACGAGTTGCTGCTGGACAGAATAATCTGCGGGGTGCATGATATCAACCTCCAACGGAGGCTGTTGTCAAAAACGACCCTCATGCTACAGGTCGCCCTAGACGAGGCCAGAGCAATGGAAACATCCACCAGGTCGATTGAAACACTTCAGAAGCAGGACAGCCAGAAAAGCGCACGCAAAGCTGTCACCGTTCATCGCGAGAGTTCAGAACGAGATCTCTCACCTGGCAGCGAAGAGGAAATTTGCTGCCTTAAATTTGAAAGACAAAAGGGGCAGATGAACTGGACGATCGATTCCAGCCTTGCGCTGGTTGTGGGGGAAACAACCAGCGTGCAAACTGCCAGTTTAGAAACGCGATATGCCAATGATGCAATCGGCGGGGCCACTTGGCCCTGGTCTGCCGCGCCAACCTTCCATCACCGCAGCAAATGAGAAGGGCACCAAGCAAGCTGAGCCACCAAAAGCCACACCGACGAGAAGCATGGAAACCTCGGTGAAAATCAGAAAGGGCAGAATCCATAGAAACTTTCCAAACCAAAATATGGCAGTCAAGCATGCCGAAGAGCAAGAAACTGTGCATCACCATCCTCATCGAGGGGTCGCCATGCAGCATGGAGATCAACACTGGGTCATCCCTGACCATCGTCTCCTGGACAACACTAAAGAAGGCCATCCCTGGCATCCAGAGACGACAGCTGAAACACCAAGAACTATGGCTCGTCGACTATCAGGGGAACCGCATCCCCGTGCTAGGCTGTGGCACCTTCCGCGTCAAATTCAAAAACTTTGATGGGCCGCTAACACTGACAGTGGTCAGCGGCTCCCTTCCAAGCCTACTCAAGTTGGAATGGTTGGAAGCCCTGGGCATGGGGGTAACTGGCATCAATGCAATCAACGACGACAGCACTGAGGAACTGCTCCGTGAGTTCGAGGATGTTTTCAGCAGCAGTCTGGGTAGGTATGTGGGGACCCCTATATCGTTCAGCCTTGACCCAAATGTTGCACCAATTAGATTAAAGCCCCGGAGGCCCCCTCTTGCCCTCCGGCCCAAAATTGACCAAGAATTGAACAAACTAATTGGCCAGGGGATCCTAGAGCCCGTTGACCATGCCCAGTGGGAAACCCCCATTGTGATCCCAGTCAAGTCTGATGGGTCAGTCCACATCTGCATGGACTATAAATGCACCCTGAACAAGGCGCTACCACAGAGCGCCTATCTGATTCCAATCGTCCAACATCTACATTCCCTGGGGCCCGGAAAAATATTCGCAAAGTTAGACTTAGCGCAGGCCTACCAGCAGTTACCTGTAGATGGCACCATAGCTGAGGCCCAAACCATTGTAACACATATGGGTGCATTCAAGTGCAAGAGACTGCAATTTGGTGTCAGCATAGCCCCTGGGTTATTCCAAAGCGTTATGGAACAACTTTTGGAGGGAATACCAGGAGTAGTCCCTTACTTTGATGACATATTAGTGTCCGCAACATATAAAAATCAGCTATTCCATAGACTGAGAACTGTGCTGAGTAGGATCAGAGAGAAGGGCCTCCATTTAAAAAAGGAAAAGTGTCAAATTGGGGTGCCCATGGTTGAGTTCTTGGGGTACATGGTAGATGGCTCTGGGATCCACCCCACAAATTCTAAAATTAAGGCCATCCAGGATGCCCCCACTCCCCAGAACCAGACTGAGCTGCAGGCGTTCCTCGGGCTCCTTAACTTTTACAGCAGTTTTTTTTTTTACAACAGAAGGCGACTATAGCTGAGCCCTTACACAGGCTGCTCGGAAAGAATGCGAAGTGGACTTCGGACAAAACTGAGGCTGCCGTGTTCACAGCTGTCAAGCGGCTGCTCTCTGCAGACAGCCTCCTGGTGCAGTACAACCAAACTCTCCCTTTGGTGTTGACCTGTGACGTGTCACCATTCGGCGTAGGGGCAGTCCTCAGCCATCGCCTGCCTAATGGAACTGAAGCCCCAATTGCTTACTATTCCAGGACCCTGTCACCCGCAGAACGGAACTATAGCCAGTTGGACAGGGAAGCACTGGCTGCAGTGGCAGGGGTCAAGCAGTTCCACGATTACATGTACGGTCGGAGGTTTGACCTCATAACCGACCACAAACTGTTGCTTGGACTCTTGGCAGGGGACTACCCTACGCCTGCATCCCTTTCACCGCGAATGACTCGCTGGGCTATTTTTTTGGCCGCCTACAACTATCAACTAATTCATCACCCCGGAAAGACTCTGGGCCATGCTGATGCCCTCAGCAGATGCCCCCTGCCTGAACTCCTGGACAATCCTACCCCTGACACACCAGTACTGCTCATTGACTGCCTGGAATCGGGACCAGTGACATCTATTGAAGTCACGTGTCACTTGGCTAAGGACAGAACCATTGCCCAGGTTCTGCACTGGGTGTTGAGGGGATGGCCCAGGGGACCTGTTGGGCCAGAATTTAAATCCTATGTAACTAAACAAAATGAATTGTCTGTATTAAGGGGATGGCTTCTATGGGGGGACCAGGTGATTATTCCAACCAAACTGCGAATTGCAGTATTAGAGGCTTTACATGTGGGGCATCCGGGGATTGTCCGGATGAAGGCATTGGCCAGAAGTTATGTATGGTGGCCTAACATGGATGGGGAAATCACAGAATGGGTGGCAACCTGCCTACCATGCCAGGAATCCCGACCAGCTTCCCCAGAGGCGCCCGTGCATGAATGGGAACGACCCAAAGCACCTGGTCCAGGGTGCACATTGATTTTGCAGGCCCCACACACGGGCAAACATTCCTCATAGTCGTGGACGCCTACTCAAAGTGGCTAGAGGTAGTCCTCATGACCTCCACAATGGCAGAGGTGGTCATCAAGGCACTATGGAGACTTTTCTCCACACACGGCCTGCCCAATGTCTTGGTTTCTGACAACGGGCCCCAATTTATGGCCATCAACTTCGAAACCTTCCTAAAGGAACAGGCAATCAGGTATGCCCTGGTCTCACTATTCCACTCAGCCAGCAATGGTCAAGCAGAAAGAATGGTGAGATCGGCCAAAGAAGCCCTATCTAGAATGGGGCCTGGCAATTAGCAAACACGCATTGATAAATTCCTCCTAGTACAGCACATCACGCCGAGCGCTACTACAGGCAGAAGCCCCTCCAAACTCCTAATGGGCCACCAGCTAAGGTCTCCCCTAGATCGGCTACACCCAAACTACTCTGCCGAGGCCCCAGTAGATTCAACCAGCCAACTTAGGTCATTCACCATAGGGTGATCAAGTTTACGCCCACAACTATGCTGGGGGTGCTCTCTGGGTTCCTGCCACAATTGTAGAAATCACCGGCCCTCACTCCTATAGATTAGAGCTCGAGGACGGTAGGAGCTGGAGGAGGCATATTGACCAATTCCGAGGCCGCCTCAGCCACTCCACTCATAGGCAACCAGAAATAACTTCTGAACAAAAAAACCAAATGCCTACCCAAACGGAATGATCACACACTCCCAACACAGAAAGCTCAAGACCAAAAGAACCAGAAAACTTACCTGGGGATGTAAGTGCCGGGGGGTGAGTTCCGAGCGAACTGGTTCCCAGAACTCCAGCCATGCCCTGGGAAAGATTCCAGACACTTCCATTGGTCGAGCTCGGGGGACACAAAGACCCAACCGACCTGACCGCAGCCTCAGCTCCAACTGAGCTGCGCAGGTCTGAAAGAAGCACTAAACGCCCTGCCTATCTACGTGACTACGTCACAAGTTGGATCAACCCAACTAAGAGGGGAGGGGTGTTACGTACTGGGACTAGAGCATTAAGGCTCCAGTCAGGTCCTCCATTCCGGCAGGAAAATACTTGAAGCCGATTGGCTGAGCAGTCTGACAGCTCCCTATATAAAGGGAAGCTGTCAGACAGAGAGCTGCTGGATTGTACATAGTTGCCTGAATAAAGAACTGTTATTGTTACTGAACCTGATGTCTGCCTCATCCGTTCACCCTATCTAACACTATGGAATTCACCATGAAAGGAGTAGGAGTTGTGATTTAAAAAAAATCACAATATTTTCTTTTGTAATACCTTCTTAAAGATAACAGATTTAATAAGGCATAAATGTTATGGATCATATTTGACCAGATGTTTATACCATAATATGAGATTTAAAGAATAGAATAGAATAGAATAGAATTCTTTATTGGCCAAGTGTGATTGGACACACAAGGAATTTGTCTTTGGTGCATATGCTCTCAGTGTACATAAAAAGACAAGATACATTCGTCGGGTCTATAGATATTTTCACAGCCCTCTTTTTGACTCGTGCAGTATACAGGTCCTCCATAGAAGGCAGGTTGGTAGCAATTGTTTTTTCTGCAGTTCTAACTATCCTCTGAAATCTGTGTCTGTCTTGTTGGGTTGCAGAACCAAACCAGACAGTTATAGAGGTGCAGATGACAGACTCAATAATTCCTCTGTAGAACTGTATCAGCAGCTCAGGGGTACATAAACAAAGTATATATTTCTGATATGAGGATTTTTACTATGCTGTCTCTCTTACAGCCTGCTTCTTTAAACCCTAAGGACCAGGGGTGGGTTCTAACGTACCTTGCTGCTGGTTCGCTTCCTCCCGTGCCACATGGGCGCGCCTCGTGGGCACATGCACAGTGCAAAAAAATAATTTTTTTTTAAAAAAAGCCAAAAACAAGATGGTGACACATGCGCAGTGCCAGAAACTCGGCTTCTGCGCATGCGCAGAAGAAAAAATAAAATAAAAAAAAAAATTAAAAAAAATTAAAAAAAATATGGCGGAGCCCACGGCCCGGCACGAAAGATGGCGGGCCACACGGACCGGCACC
>QLTV01000642.1:253378-268760 GCA_003457575.1 Thermophis baileyi | reverse complement strand
CGCATGCCCAGAAGAACAAAATAAAAGAAAAGAAAACTCCCGGCTTCTGCGCAAGCGCAGAAGAAAAAATAAAATAAAAAAAAAAATTAAAAAAAAATTAAAAAAAATATGGCGGTGCCCACGGACCGGCACCGACTGAACCGGATCGGTGACGTCATCGTGATGTCACCAGAGGGTCGCTACTGGTTCAGGTGAACCAGTCTGAACCAGGAGGAACCCACCTCTGCTAAGGACTAACACACATTATTTGCTTGTTGAACAGACATTTACAATGAACCACACTCTGTACAAGAGTTGATATTCTGGGTAAATAATAGCCTTTGCATTTAGGAGGCCTTACATTATACCTTTGGTATCTTCAGTTGAAAGAATCAACTGCTGGGAATTGCTATTTTTGTCCAATAAACAACCATTTGATGATCATAGATAGATAATACAGAACAACAAAGAAAAAACTGATGTAAAGTAAGAGAACTCTCTTCCCAGCCCTTAATGGACCACTAAAATAGTGCCTTGTTGGTTGTTTTGAAAAGGAATTGTTGTCAAGAGAGGAAGATATTGTAATTTCTTCCTTTTCTTTAAGTCTCTTCCGTCTGCAATTTGTCTCTTTGGACATTTTGCTCCTGGTAAGATTTTGCTCCTGGTAAGATCTTGTAAATGCCATTTGGAATGAATTTCTGCTGATGCTGGAAATTTGCAGTTATCTACATTCTGAAATAGTAGTGAGTAAATTTTCAAGAAACCTGCCAAAAAGTAAAAGACACACACATTTGTCATCATGTGAACAGTTTAATTAGGTAGTTAACATATGTCCATTAAATATATAGTTTTTCAGAGGCAGTGTAACCTTGAAACAAAAGTTGCTTGCAATAATGGTTGGGGAGAACACTGTGATAACAGGTACTCTTACCTTTTCTTGATGACACACTTAATTACTCTTAAAAGTTGGTACCGCTGATCCACTACAAGGAAGAAATGTATGCACACTCATAGGTAGCAGGACACTTTAAGGAGGAGTGAACATTTTTTTACATCAGAACTTCTATTACCATAGGAAATTACGAAAAAGTGTATCTGTGTCTGCACGTGCATATTATGTTAATGTTGCTATTAAACTAATGAGCCTTTAGTATAGTTTTCTTCATTAGTGTATAAGTGAATAACCTACTGTTTATTTTAACTGAAGTATTTCTCATGATAATAGACACTATTGGCATCTAATGAAACTAAAAGGAGAATAAAAGAAGAACTTTTTATGAAGGCAGAAGTGGACAACCTGTGATTGATCTGGGGCCATGGGCAACGTATTTGTGTTTTTCCAGATGAAACATGGTGGTGAACTAATAGATTAAGAGATTATGTTGTAGCTCCCAACACAATCTCTCACACTTTCCACCCATGCCATAGTTCATAATTCACTAGTGAAATTGTTATTACAATGTAGAGCGATAGCCATTAATTTTAGATGACATTAAAAGTGACCTTAAAGATGACCAGACTGGTTTATGGAAGTTAAAGAGTTATTTGAGTGGATGTCATAGCAAAAATTGTAGTTATAAACAAATAAATGCATAAATAGATATTATGACTACTAAATGCTTCCTTTAAGATAATCAATATTAATCATAGCCACTACTTAGTGGAGATATCAGAAGGAGGGCAGGGCACCTATAATTGGAGCCATTTTGATTTACTATTCCTCTTTCTTTCTTGAAAGATCTCAAAGATGCTTAAACAAGCACTACACTTACATATTAGCCAATCAATTTGAGGAATGAATGGGTTGAGAAGGGTGGGGTTATGTATATCCTTCAAAGAATGTGCTTGTGTCCTCCATCAGCCTTAAAATCAATCATCTGAACCTTAGAGATATATCCTTTTTTTAAGCAAGAAGTTTGACCCTAGGACTTTCAGAACAGTTTATATAGACTTTGAAGCAAATTTACAATGAAACTTGATATTAAAAAATGTGCTTGTAGTATTTAGAATAGAATAGAATAACAGAGTTGGAAGGGACCTTGGAGGTCTTCTAGTCCAACCCCCTGCTTAGGCAGGAAACCCTACACCACTTCAGATAAATGGTTATCCAACATCTTCTTAAAAACTTCCAGTGTTGGAGCATTCACAACTTCTGGAAGCAAGCTGTTCCACTGATTAATTGTTCTCATTGTCAGGAAATTTCTCCTTAGTTCTAAGTTGCTTCTCTCCTTGATTAGTTTCCACCCATTGCTTCTTGTTCTACCCTCAGGTGCTTTGGAGAATAGTTTGACTCCCTCTTCTTTGTGGCAACCCCTGAGATATTGGAACACTGCTATCCTGTCTCCCCTAGTCCTTCTTTTAATTAAACTAGACATACCCAGTTCCTGCAACCGTTCTTCATGTGTTTTAGCCTCCAGTCCCCTAATCATCTTGTTTGAGAATAAAATTAAAAAAAATAGTGCTTCACAAAGAAGTCATAGGATAGACTTCTGAATTCACAAGACCTACCCACTGTTTAAAAAAAATCTTGTAAGAAGCTAAAGTAAAATAATCCACATATTGAACATTGATTTTTAGGGAATTGATTTTTTTCTGTTCCAATAAGTCAACTTATAGTTTATACTACATAGAGAAGTAAACGGGGAAAATAGTTTTAAGATGCTGAATACAAAGTGGTACATTGATTCATTGATTATTAAATAGTGTTTGCCCGCTAAGCTTTAGAAGCAAGCAAAGTATGGTAGCTGTCCTAATCTATCTTTTAAAAAATCATCTGAAAATTGATGGAAATGATAATAAGTAAGGATATTCGTGTCTTGTTTGAGAGGTTTAAAGAAACTTTTGATTGCTTGATGTAGAAATAGCACCCTGGAAGAACTAGGTGCTATAAAGAACTATATTCCTTTATTGATAAATTACTGTTTGCTGTATTTTAAGATTTCTTTTTTAATTCTCATTTTGAAGCATGTGCTCATCTAGTTTATTCTCATTTACTTATTATTGCTATCCTTTTTTATTGTGAACTTTGTTATAACTTATCTCATGATGTCAGTTTCATCTGGAAATCATTGTTTACTCTTACCTCATGTTCAGTATGTTAGTATCAAATACATTATGAAAGCATTTTATGTTAAGCTCGTAATTAAATACCTACTGTATCATATAAATAGTTGTGCTTTCAATAGACTTTGGAGACAAAACAACATTTCATCAAAATGTTTGCCTGGAATTTATCCGTATAACCCCCAATATACATATTATCTGCTTTCCCACTCCTTTTTTGGTTTTGTATTCTACTGTCAAACCACAGCTGCAAAATTCATTATTATGTAATGCAGATCTTTATTTTTCCCCCCTTCTTTTCAAAGAAAGTATGTGGCAATAGAAATGTGAAAGTGCCTACCTTGCAAAAGAACTGTTAGCCAACATTTACTCAGGGCACACATATAATCAGCCTATTTAAAGATTTTAGAGAATGCAGAGGTAAGGGGAAGTCAGGCATTAAAACACTACAGGTTGTGATAGCCCATCTGTGCAATTTATTTTTCACGTGTCAAAAGTTGGACTTGCAAAGTTGGCATAGAAAATGAAAGCTTCATTACCTCCAAATGAAACAGATGCTGACCCAGACTTGGGTTTTGAAGCAATAATGCATTAATACTGGGAAAAATCTAATGCTCAGCACTTCAGTGGTGCTTAATAAGGATTTACAAATAAGAAAAGTATTTACTTTACACACTAGTACTTTTTCCTGCACAATACAGGTAAGATGACTATGTTGAGACAAACTCTGATAATTCCTCTGATTTCTTAGAATTGTTGTTTCAATGAAGACTGAAATCTCTTTCTCTTTTTTCTTTCTAAAAAGATATCTTATATTGGTCACCTATATTCTGGTCCACCTCTACCTGAATATTGCATGTTAGAAGACTACTGTAGCAGACACACAAATGATAATTGTGCCATTCCTAGTTAACGAATTCTAGAATAGCGTCTTCTGATTATTAAAGATTTTATCAATAAAAAAATTAGGAGACATGAGGACTGAGCTTCAACATTATGTATTAAGTTCGGAGGGTGGAAGAACGGAGGTGAATCAGAGTAACATTTAGCTAACTCTTTATTAGTTCTAACAGCTCAGCTAACAGTGACAGCTCAGCTAACAACAGCTGACTCTCCGTCTGACAGCGCTCCTTTTATAGTCAGCTGTCAGACGGACAGCCAATCAGAATGAATGTCTCTTCCTGCTTAAAACATCGGACCTGAGTGAAACCTTAATACACAACACTCCTTCCCACCCATGCGTAGTCTTGCAAATATGCTGGGCGGTGCCTTTTCTGCCCCAATCTGCATAGTTCAGTTTCGGCGGTCGGACTAGGCGGATGGGTTGCTGTGGATTCTGGAACTGCTGGAGGCCGCATTGGAGACTCAGCCGTAGGCATTCCTGATGTGAGCGGGACTGGCTCCAAAGGTATTTCCACCTCACGGTTGGCCCAGCTTGGTTCAGAGGCGTTGGTGGTTTTGCCGTTATGTCTGTGGTTGGTGTTGTTTCTGGATGGGCCCATTCCGGCTGACAACTTGGCACGGTGTTCAAACGTCCCCACAATTGGTTGATGTGGTGTCGCCACACCCTACTGTCCTCCAGTTCTACCCTGTAGGAACACGGTCTGGTTATTTCTATAATTCGTGCAGGCATCCAGAGGGGGTTCCCAGTGTAATTATGTGCGTATACTAGGTTCCCCCTTCATAAATGACCGAATCTTACTGGTCAAGTCCAGGGATGCTTCTGGGGAATAGCTTGGGTGTAACCAGTCTAGGTTAGTTCTTAGACGGTGACCCATTAGGAGTTTGGCCAGACTCCGGTTGGTCGTAGTGCTGGGTGTGACATGCTGGACTAGCAGGTATTTAGCTATTCTTGTCGGCCAGTCCCCTGGGCTGATTCGCGCTAAAGTCTCTTTTGCTGACCGCACCATTCTTTCCGCCTGCCCATTGCTAGCAGGGTGGAATGGTGCGATCAGGGCGTGACGAATGCCATGATCTGCCAGGAACAGTTCCAATTGTGTCGATGTGAACTGTGGTCCGTTGTCTGACACAAGTAGGTCTGGCAATCCGTGGGTTGCAAATAGTTGCTGAAGTGCCTTGGCTATGGCATCGGAGGTGGTAGACGCCATAAGCACTATCTCTAGCCACTTGGAGTACGCGTCAACTACCACCATAAATGTTTGCCCCTGGAGTGGTCATGCCAAGTCAATGTGGATTCTCGACCAGGGCTTTTTGGGAGTCTCCCACTCACGTGCGGGGGCGGAGGGGGGTGCCAGCCTCGACTGTTGGCACGGTTTGCAAGAGGCGACCCATTCAGCAATGTCTTTGTCTATATTGGGCCACCAGACATAGCTACAGCCTAGTGCCTTCATTCTCACAATGCCTGGGTGGCCTTCGTGCAAGGCTCCCAGGACTGGCTGCTGTAGTTTCTGAGGGACTACGACTCTATTCACCCAAAGTAAACAGCCCTGCTGAGCTGATAGCTCGTGTTGCTGGGCTTGGAAGGGCCTGAATTCTGAGCTGATTGGCTCCCATTGGCCACCCCCTCCATACCCAGTCAAGCACTTGGGCGATTACCTTGTCCTTGGTAGAGTGCTTGGCGATTTCTGCTGCTGTTACAGGAAATGGGAGGTCGTTGATTAAGAGGATCGAGGTCGCTGGGGCTGGGTCTTTTACTGTGGTTGGTAGTGGGCATCGGCTGAGGGTGTCAGCATGGCTCAGGGTTTTACCCGGTCGATATATCAGATTATAGTTGTATGCCACTAGGAAAACTGTCCAATGTGACATGCGAGGGGACAATACTTGCGGCATTTGGCAGTCCCCGGTGAGCTGGCCTAGAAGTGGTTTATGGTCTGTTACAAATTTGAAATGGCGGCCGTACAGGTATTCATGGAACCGTTTGACTCCAGCGACCACAGCCAACGCTTCCTTGTCTAATTGACTATAATTTTGTTCAGCCGATGACAGAGTTCTCGAAAAGAATGCGATTGGCGCTTCTTTCTTGTTCGGAGGTTTGTGGCTTAGGACTGCTCCTATGCCAAATGGGGAAGCGTCACAGGTAAGAACCAAGGGGAGGTTCTCGTTGTACTGCACGAGGATGCTGTTTGAGGTCAATAGATTTTTGACAGCCTTAAATGCAGCAGCTTTTTTTTGGCCCCAGGACCACGGCATCTTTTTGTCCAATAGCCGATGAAGGGGTTCAGCTACTGAAGCTTTGTGTGGTAAAAATATGCTGTAAAAGTTTAAGAGTCCTAGAAATGCTTGGAGCTCAGTTTTGTTCCTTGGGGTCGGCGCTTCCTGGATGGCTTGGACCTTGGCCTCGGTTGGGTGCAGTCCAGAGGTGTCGATAAGGTAGCCCAGGAACTCTACCTGCTGGACCGCAATTTTGCATTTATCTTTCTTTACTTTGAGTCCCACTTCCTGGAATCAGCCTAGCACTGCTCGTAGTCGGTCGAGGAGTTCGGTGTTGTTAGTTGCTGAGATTAGGACATCATCGAAGTATGGGACAATGCCTGGAATGCCTTGTAACAGGCGCTCCATTAGGCTTTGGAATAGCCCAGGTGCCACGCTTACCCCGAACTGTAGCCAGCAACACTTAAAGGCTCCCCGGTGCATGACTATGGTCTGTGCTTCTGCTGTGGCATCGTCTACAGGAAGCTGCTGGTAGGCTTGAGCCAGGTCTAGTTTGGCAAATACCTTTCCTTCGCCCAGAGAGTGCAGTAGATGCTGTACGACTGGTACCGGGTATGCATTTTGCTGCAGCGCCTTGTTCAAAGTGCACTTATAGTCCGCGCAAATGCGGACAGATCCGTCCGGTTTGATAGGGTCACGATCGGGGTCTCCCACTTCACATGGTCAACTGGCTCCAGGATTCTTTGCGCTATGACCTTGTCCAGTTGCTCATCTACTTTTGGTCTTAGCGTGAAAAGCACACGTCGCGGCTTCATGCATATGGGGGCAATCTGGGGATCAAGGTTGAAGGATACTGGCATTCCTGTATACTTGCCCAGATCCCCCTCAAACACATCGGTGAATTCTCGGGTCAAAATCTCTATTTTGTTGCTGCTGATGGCATTGACATCACTGAACCCCCAGGCCTAGGGACATGAACCAGTCTAGTCCCAATAGGCTTGGCAGGGAACCGTTGACCATGATCAGCTGTAGTCACCCTACAAAGTCCTTAAATTCTACTTGGAATCTGCCACTCCTGACGATAGGGATGTTGTTTCCCTGGTTGTACTGGAGGTGCAGTCATTTCTTTGCAATTTTGGGCACCAGTCTTTTTAGTGTGCTCCAGTACACAAGGGACATGGAGGATCCAGTGTCCACTTCCATGCATCAAGGGGCCCCTTCAAGTTTGACGGTGACATGGATCTTTTTTGTTAAAGTAAGGCTGGCCTGTCCGATGACTGTTTCTGCCTGGCAATTGTCCCTTGAAATGGTGAAACAGTCTTCACCATGCTTTTGCTGCTTTTGTTGAGGTTTTTTTTGGGATAGGCTTGGCTTACCGGCTGAATTGCCCTGCAGACTCTGGCCAAATGTCCTTTCTTTCCGCACCTTTGATAGATGGCATTTTTAAAGTTGCATGCTGCTCGCAGGTGGTTCCTGCCACAGCCAACACATGCTGTTTGCGGTTGTCATGGCTTCTTTTTGCTGGCCCAGCCTTTTCCTTTCACTGCCTTGAGTCAGGTTACATCATCGTCCTCATCCATCGCTTCTCCGGGGTCCACATCGTCATGATGTACGGCAATGTTTTTCCTTGCTGCTGATGGACTACTTGCCCTTTGAATTTCTGCTGTCGATTGGTTTGACATCTCGGCTGCTTGTGCCTCATCGAGCGCCACCTGTAGGGTGAGGTCTGTTTTGGCAAGTAGATGTCACTGTAGTCTGATGTCCTTCACTCCGCACACCACTCTGTCCAAGAGGATGTTGTCCAGGTCCCTGAAATCACAGTATAGTGCTGCCTTTCACAGGGCCGCCATGTACTGGTTGATCGATTCATCCTCTGCCTGATTCCGGTGATGGAATGCGTGTCGGCGGATGATTCATGATGGCTTGGGTGCGTAATGATTCCTCAGCTTGTCTTGCAGTGTCTCCCATGGCACCGACTGGACTGTCAGAGGGGCGAGGAGAGCCCTAGCTGTTTCAGATATGTCTGGCCCGCAGAAGCTCAGGAAATAAGCCTTTTTGTGATTGCTCGAGATTCCGGTGAAGTAATTTGCTTCAAGAAAATATTTGAAGCGCACGATGTATGAGTCCCATGTCTCAGAGGCTGGGTTGTAGGAAACAAAAGTTGATAGTGCAGCCATTTTGTTTTGCTAGACCGTGGTGAGCCCAGGCGATTCAGGCAGATGCGTCTACAGTTGATGGCGTTTTAGCCCGGTATTTCATCGTCCATGACTTTAGCTCTGGTGGTTAGCGATCAGCTCGTTTTTTAATGACTTCAGCTCTGAGTTAGTGACCAGCTCTTTGTCGCCTCAGTTTTCCTAACATCCCACATTCATCGCCAGTATTAAGTTCGGAGGTGGAAGAATGGAGGCGAATCGGAATAACGTTTAGCTAACTCTTTATTAGTTCTAACAGCTCAGCTAACAGTGATAGCTCGGCTAACAACAGCTGATTCTACGTCTGACAGCGCTCCTTTTATAGTCAGCTGTCAGACGGACAGCCAATCAGAACGAATGACTCTTTCCACTTAAAACATCGGACCTGAATTTTATCAATAAAAAAATTGGGAGACATGAGGACTGAGCTTCAACATTATGTTTATTCTAAAAACCTCTCCATGTCCCAAAGACATTCTTAAAAAAATAAGGATGATGATCTAGGCCAGGGGTGTCAAACTCACGTCATCATGGTGGCATCACGTGACGTATCGGGACTTTCCCCCCTTTGCTAAACCAGGCATGGCATGGCCAGTGCGTGATGCATCTGGCCCATGGGCTGCAAGTTTGACAGCCCTGATCTAGGCTTTACTTTGAAATGCACTCTGCCATCCATAATAGGAAAGATAAACTGAATTAATATATGTGGGAGATAATGGCATTTGTTATATGAGTTTTTCTGTCTGACCATCAAAAGATTTTTGCTGTGATAGGGATTTTTTTTTTTAAATTTGGCAAGCAGAAATATGCAATGGCCTTTAAGGCTTGGAGCCTGGCTTTACCATTTCCAGTTTTCTGGTCATTGTTATCTCTTAGTTTCACCAGTCTATCTTCTGTAAAACAGAAGGTTTCAGATAGTTTCACAATCTGGTTTGTGTTTTGAAATCATACTAGATCTTTGAAGTGTTGGCCAAGGTTTTTTTTCCATTTTACCCATACCAGTTTGCCTTCAGGAAAATGTGACCAGGAGGGGTGGATCATGGAAGCCATTTTGTGAGAGCAACTGCAACCATTCACCAATAACTTTGAAGAGCCTGTTTTTTTTTTTTAATTTGCTGCTAATCAGTGTGCAGAATAAATGACCTGATAGGAGAAATAGGTATGGGAAAGTAACATTTTGGCCTAAACAACTGGAACAATTGCCTCCTGTTGGGAACTCTTTAGTTTTTCTACAGCAAATGCCACTATATTTAGATACTTAAAGATGTAAACAAGCAAATGAGTCTTTCAGTTTGACAATGAAATATGGTTAGATTTTATTGTTGCTGCTTCCTTTGGGAAAGCTGTTTCTTAACTTCAATAACATTACCATTAAACATGAATGCCAAGGAGAAGTCAAAGATTTGGCCCCCAACACCAATAAAAAAAAAACCAACAAAAAACCACAGACAGAAATAAACTTTATAAGTTCAATATTTGAGGTTTCTTCTTCTTTTTGTTTTGCTTTTTGAGAAAGCCTCATCCCATTTTGCCATGGGAGCAAATGGGTTGCTATGGAGACCGACCGGTGCAGTGGCAAAATATAGAAAGCTAAATCTCTCTAGAGCAAAGAAATGAGTACACGGCCTACGTCAACCATACATCCTGTACAGAAATTGACCATAAACGTCTTCTTTTAGATAACTGTGGTCTCAATGTTAAAAGAGAATAGTATAGTTTATGGGAATAAACTTAAGATGGAGAATTTTTATCTTTAAAGCCCATTGATGATAATACAAATCTTATATCTGGAACTAAACTAATTTTTGGAATTAATTAATTTCCTGTAGATGTGAACATTTAGAAAAGAATTATTGCACTACGCAATTGATTATACCAAGCTGTAGCTATAGAAGTTAATTTACCAGTAATAATTTGAAGAAGGAAGAAAAAACTTACAAGCAACATAAATGAAAGACATGAAAAAAATAGGAGTATGATGATATCTGAATAATCCTGAAGAACTACAGTATATTAAGTTTTTCCTCAAATGAAAGAGCTTCCTAATGCAAGGAACAAAGTGCAAGTTTGGGAGATTAGTTTTATCGGGAAAAGGATTTTGCAGCATAGACAATCTCTGACATCTGGCATCTCCACAAATGCTTAAACTACAATTCCCAGAATTTCCAACCAGCAGATTCATGTCTGTTGGGGAATTGTAGCCCAACATATTTAGAGGTTTGCATTGAGGCATTAAGGGGGTGGCAGGCACTATCATACAGTATATTCAAAGGCCAGATAACTTTTTTCCAACTTTCAAATTTTTTCTTTGATAAAGTGATAATAAAAACCATCTTAGAATTTGAAAATAATAAATACGACATAAAATAAAATACCTGTAAATACCAATAAACTCTGGAAAAACACCTTGAATAATTAATATTAATGCACATCTTGGAGTAGGTTAGTTATATACTAGAAACAGAAAAAAACATTTAAGGTTCACAGCCAGTTTTGCATAAATGAAACTTGTTATGAAAAACAAAAGTAAAGTATATAATGTTGAATCATTTCTAGAAACTCAATTATATATTTATATAAAATCAGCCAAAAGAAGTTTTATATAGTAATTGTGAAAGTTCATACATTGCTGAAATCTATTAAAGGCTATTATGATGACTGATTTCTATCATACTAATAATTTTCAATATTTCTTTAACAAGCTAGGGTTAGATTGAAAAAACCACGAGGTCTTTGCTTGTGTTCTAATTAATGACTACATGATCACAGGGGTGAAATTCAAAATTTTTCCCTACCGGTTCTGTGGGCGTGGCTTGGTGAGCGTGGCAGGGGAAGGATATTGCAAAATCTCCATTCCCACCCCACTCTGGGGCCAGCCAGAGGTGGTATTTGCCGGTTCTCCGAACTACTCAAAATTTCCGCTACTGGTTCTCCAGAACCTGTCAGAACCTGCTGAATTTCACCCCGCATGATCAAAACTTCATAGTTAGTGTTAAAAATTTAAACATATTATTTCTCACAATTTTCCTTTTGTTCTCCATCAATAGAATTTAAGTCCTTAAGGCTTCTGATTCTGAATGCATTCTATAAGATTTTTATTAATATTCATTGATAAACTTTCCTCCATGGATTTCCCTCATCTCCTTTCAAAATTATCTAAATTAGGATTCCCTAATGACTTCATCATTTTCTGTCTGGCTAGATGATGTTCTCAAGAGAGCTACAATCTCTTATAATATCACTAAAAGGCTTCCAGGTATGCATACTCTATATAGTACTTTTAGTGGAAATGTACATAAAGGGAATTTATATGCCCTTTTATAAGTAGCCTGTTGACTTGATTTTGTACATTTATCATAACAGCACTAGGACTATGGATAAATATTATTTTATGAAATATTTTACTTGATGAATTAAAGTATCACTTTTCCTATTCCCACATGTGTCTAGAATTGGAGTTTGTTTTGTTTTTTGTTTTTTTGTATAATGCCATGGAGATATTTTTAAATAGAATAATTATAGTTCCAAATAACCTTTCAAAGAAAAACAAAGCAAAAGAAGAAACAAAAATATACATGGTATTTATAGATACACATACATGGATAAAAGTTGTATAATAAACATTTCAATGAAAAGAAGTCATAATTCATTATAATTTACATCACTAATCTATATTAATAATTTATTGGTTTATAAATTGCTGGTAATATCAGTTCTGCAGTGCACTAAATAACTGGGGCCGTATGTTTGCTTTCCAGTGCTGAATATTACATCTTTTATCTCTAAGCTGAGAACTGAAAATCTACTTTTTTTGTCCAGGTATTCAATTGTTCGCTTTCTTGAATGATTGGTTTGCTTCATTTTGAAAATTCATTAAATATATTTTTTTATCAGACTGTCAAAGAAGCTAATTATTGGAAACAACAATGGAATTAAAATAAATTTCTACTCATTAATGAATTACCTACACTTGGCCTCTAGTTTAGTCAAAACAAGTAGCTACATTTTTTTTTACATTAGTCCTCAACTTACGACCACAATTGTGTCCAAAATTTCTGTCACAAGGTGAGACAGTTAAGCTTTGCCCCATTTAAACTTTAACATTGAAGTTTACAGAAAACCTATATTTTCTGTTACCAATGTTAAGGCTTCTTCCTGAAGTTTACAGAAAACTCACACACAGAGATAATTATTAATATTTTGATTCTCACCACCCACTGGAGCACAAAATGGGAGTGATCAGAACCTTATACCACCAGGCTGAAAGTTTACCTACTAGTAAAGAGGGAAAAGAAAAAGAACTCAAACACATCAAGGAAACCTCAGAACTTGTGGTTATCCTAAATGGGCCTTCATTAAATCCGAAAAAAGACCCAGCAATAGCTCCTCCATTACAGACAAAGAAGAGAAAAAGCGTAGCAACGTTGTCATTCTATATATTGCAGGAATATCTGAAAAGCTCAGAAGGATTTTCAACCAACATAACATACATGTATACTTTAAAACAGGGGTCCCCAGCCCCCAGGCTGTGATCCAGTACTGGGCTGTGACCCGTTCAGAACCAGTACACAGAAGCGACGGGCAAGCGCATATGCAGCTCATTTATGCAAACAGCAGGTGTGCGTGCCTGCCACTTGCACAAATGGAGCTGCGTGTGTGTGTGCGTTTGCCCAGAACTTGCACAGAACCATTTCCTCTCCCCCCTCTGCAGATCCACAAAGCCATCCAAGTGCTTTCATTTATCTTCAATATTATGTTTATATATTTCTAAATAGTGTACATTATGTATCATAGAATGCAATGTTCTAGTTTGGAAGCATTCATGGTAATATTTATCTTCAAAAATAGGATAATGAAACTAATCACATCTCTTAATACCATCTTTCTACCGTGTTTCCCCAAAAATAAGACCCGGTCTTATATATTTTTTGCCTCCAAAAGAGGTACCACATCTTATTTTCGGGGGATGTCTTACCTGCTTACCTTAAGACCACCGCAGCCAGGCCTCCCATGCCCTGAGACCTGTCGCGCCACTGCTTGACTTCTTCTGCAGCTGCTTGCAGCTGTTTGTGGCCAGACGCCACATGGTGCATTGTGTCAGTGCCGTCAGTTGCGGCAGGACACCATGTGGCTTGTCCGCTGGTGCCGCCACTCACAGCAGGACACCGTGTGGCATGTTGCGCCGGTGCTACCGCTCATGGCAGGCCAGGTGGTGCGTTGTGCCACTGCGCACACAAACAGTGGCACGTGGCATCCTGACACAAGCGGCGGCACTGGTGCAACATGCCACCTGGCATCCTGCTGTGGTGTGACGAGCACTGGTGTGACGAGCCATGTGGCATCCTGCTGCAAGCGGCAGCACCAGTGCGATGCGCCATGTGATGTTTGGCCACAAGTGGCCACAGAAGTCGGGCAGCGGTGCAACAGGTGTCGGGGAATGGGAGGCCTGGCTGTGGCAGTCCTAAGATAAATGGGTACAGGGCGCGTAGTGTCCCCACCCCAGCTTGATTTTTATGCATGCCCCTCGCCCCACCTTATACAACCAGACGGTGGGACGGAATGGCCAGGATCTTAACTAGGTCTTATTTTTGGTATAGGGTTTATATTAAGTGCACATGTAAAAATCAAGCTGTGGCTTATTTTCGGGGTAGGTCTTATTTTCAGGGAAACGTGGTTATAAATTATAAGAGCCTCTGTTGAACACTTTGCAGATGATGTTGAACAATATTGCCAAATACCTTAGCAATTCTGGTTGCATCTGATAGAAGTCTAATAAGACATAGGATGTTATTCTCTTGCCTTTCAAGTACAGGTAGTCCTCGGCTTACAATCATTCGTTTAGTGACCATTTGAAGGTACAACAGCACTGAAAAAGGTTACTTATGACCATTTTTCACATTTACGATCATTGCAGCATTCTCATGGTCCCATGATCAAAATTTGGATTCTTAGAACTGGCATGTACTGTATTTATGACAGTTGCAGCATCCTGGGGTCATGTGATCACCTTTTGTGACCTTCTGACAAGCAAAGTCAATGGGGAAGCCAGATTCACTGAACAACTATGTTACTAAGTAAACAACTGTAGTGATTCACTTAACTATGGCAAGAAAGGCCATAAAATGCAGCAGAACTCATTTAACAACTGTCTTGCTTAGCAGTGGAAAGTCAAGGACTATCTGTAGAATATTTGAGCCATACTATTCTCTGGATTGATAACATTCATCATCCATGTATTTCATCATCAAACGTTTCAATGAAGCAATATTGTCACTGTTTGTTATATTTAAATTTAGCTTCCCAAAAATATTGTATTAATAATTAATATATCATTGTATTAGACTAAATAGCTTACCTTATATAATTACTAAGCCATTACAAAAATCAATGCCTCCCTATAAAATAAAATGCAGGTATAGTTTATTTATATGCATTCTTAACATACAGTATAAAACTCAGTACTACTAGAATCAATCTGTCAGTGAAGAGAAAGTTTGATGTAGTGGTAAAGGCATCAGGCTATAAATCAGGAGACTATGAGTTTTAGTCCTTAAAGGTACAAAACCAGCTGGGGCCCTTAGGCCAGTCATTTTCTCTCCGCCCTAGGAAGGAGGTAATGGCAAACCACTTCTGAAAAGCCTTGGCAAGAAAACTACAGGGACTTGTCCAGGCAATCGCCGAGAATCAGACATCATTGAACAGAAGGGAAAAAAACAGAAAATAAGTAAAATATCTGACATTGAAATGTTCCACTTAACATTTGTTTAATTTTTAACCATACAATTTTCCTCATGTTTACATTTTTTATTTTATTGTTAGTTAAAATGTAACTAAAAGGCAACTCCTCATTTTTCATTCTAGAGCAAATGAATACATATTTTACATAGAGTCAGAAGTCAAGGATAGGCAATACTCTGGGGCTGATAGTTGGAATTTTGAAAGCACATTATATATACATTCACTTTGCTCTGGAATTTTCACTTTTCATGCCAATTTTAGCTACCATAGAGAATAGAATAGAATAGAATAGAATAGAA
>QLTV01000642.1:221502-253310 GCA_003457575.1 Thermophis baileyi | reverse complement strand
GGAGAGATAGCTATTAGAAAGGAAGAGAAGAATAATAGTAATACAGTCATAGTAAATAATTTGACAGTGTGGTGGGAATTAGTTGTTTAACAGAGTGATGGCATTCGGGGGAAAACTGTCCTTGTGTCTAGTTGTTCTGTTGTGCAGTGCCCATCTAGCGTGGTTTTGAGGGTAGAAGTTGAAACAATTTATGTCCAGGATGTGAGGGGTCTGTAGATATTTTCACAGCCCTCTTTTTGATTCGTGCAGTATACAGGTCTTCAATGGAAGGCAGGTTGGTAGCAATTGTTTTTTCTGCAGTTCTAATTATCCGTTGTCTGTCTTGTTTGCTTGCAGAGCCAAACCAGACAGTTATCAGTGACAAATCAGTGACAAACAATCAGAATTTAACAGCATACAAACAGATAAGGAAGCTTTCTATTATCTCTTGAAGACTAAGAAATTATGCATTATTTTAGGAGCTTATCTTTGTTTTGTTTTTTTCAAGCCAAGAGTGTATACTCCCAAACAAAACATTAAGCCACAACCATGATTTGTTCTTCTTTTCCAAGAATATTGATGGTATCCCTGTGGCTTCCCAAAGCACTGCTGTAAATAAAGAAGCTGCTCCAATTTGGTGCTTTGCTCTTCAGCATTGGAACTTCCCAAATAATTATCATTATTATTTAATTAAATATATTTAATAATATATCAGATGACTTCAAATAAGGTACTTTTAAAGTAGGTGCTATTAGATTCCCTACTTCACCGCTTTATATGTTCATATGTGGTAAGTATCAGTCAGAGTCTTTAAAAATATGCAGTTCACTAACTCTAGTGCCTTGTTATCAAGTTTGGAAAAGATTCCAAGGGCATTGATAAGTACATTGTAGTGCTCATTCTGCATACCAGACAAAGGTCATGTTGAGAATGACGAATTCTTTGAGGAGAATATGGTTGGCCAAGGCTTACTAGCTTTCAGTGCTGAAACTCTATTTTTTTCTGTCGTTCTGCTGTTTTATGATAATACATTACTAAACAAATTTTTATTATATTTATTGCATGCTGCTCTGATATTTACAGAAGGATGGATGTTCTTTATATTAATAAGATGTCACTGCTGAAAATAAAATTCATTTTACTATCACTCATGAATAATATTTGAGATAGCATCATGTTACAAAAATTAGAAAGAATCTAGTAACATCTTTTTCAGAATAACAAGCTTATTCTTCTTAATAAAACATATTACTTTAGCCTAAAAAGTTCAGACAAACAACTACTGATTTTTGTGTACCAGATAACATGACTACTTTCCCACAAAGTCTTATTACAAATTGATTTTTAAATTAGGGGATTGACATACTCCTCTAGATTTTTACTTTGAAGTATGTATGTCATATCGATTTCAATAAGAATTTGCATCAGGGACATGTCTCAAAGGTCATTGTTTCCAATACAATAATTATAAAAGGAGAGTTTCCTTGCAACAACAGCTCCTACTTGTGGCCTTGTTTTAGAAATAGTATTTCAAACATAATCCAGGTCAGAGGCAATTCAATATGGTTATCACAATAAGAAATGCATATTGTATCAGCAGATGGCAGCACTTGACTGATCTCTTCTGAACCAAGCAGGATCTTAACCATTAGCTCCAGAGTTGCCAGGCACCCTAGATTATTTTGATTCACATATCCACAACAACCTAAAGTAGTCATTCCCTTGTTAGGCCTCATACATTTATATAAAGTGAGGAGTATTTGCCCAATGTACATAATTTTTCCTTCATATACAGTACACTAAGGTATAATAAAAAATTATGTAGCTCTAGGTTGAAGTGGGGAGTCCTTGGTACTCTCTGAGTATAGTTGTTTGCATATACAGTAGATGTTTCATTATCCAATTGGTAAAGTTGGGTAATGAAATGTCTGCAAGCAAACAACGAAGCTCAGGGACAGCACCAGGCACTCCACATTTAAAAATGTTTACCATTTTGCTGAAGAGATCCTTTGGTATCCATTTTTATCTTCATTGCATTGAAAACATAGTTACCTCACTGTTCCAGGTCATTTAACAACAAAATTTGACTCATCAGTTTCTATACTAATCCTTGGAGACTACACTTCCTGCATGCCATTCTTGAGAGGATTGTCCATTTATTGCTATGTTCTTCCTGCTCTTTATGCAGTTACTGATTCATAAGAACTCCTCATATCCCATGGTTGAAAAGCTTGTTTGGAAGTCTTTGGTGAAGCACTTATTAATAAATTACTGTGACTTCTGTACTCTTAAAGTTAACTGTGTAGAAGCTTAAGAACTCAGACAAATCCTTGCCCTCCTATATCAGAAGATTTTAAAAGTTTAGTGTAATAATGTCTCATCAGGTTTACAGAACCGTTCTTAATAGGCACTGGCAGACTGGGTACCATCCAGAAGCTTGTTTTCTAATATACTCAATGAGCTTAAATAATGCTAAGAGATTGTGAAAACAGAATTTGAAGGTCAGAATTTGAATTGGTTATTCATGCAGTGTTATGATTCAGAGGAAGCTTATGATTAGACCGTTCTTATGCTGATTAATCACACTCTCTTTCACACTCTCTTTCAGTAACTCTTGTTCATGATATGAGCAACCAGATTCCACTCTAGGGCCTAATAGTAATAGGTATCATCACTCCCCTTTTTAATTATTACTTTTTGCACACCGTTGTTATAAATAATTTAATGTATCTCTTGTTTAGGTAAACATATAGAAACATAAACCCTTTGATTTAAAGAAACAGCGTAAGGTAACTTTGCTGTATCTAAATCCCAAAAACACTTAAAATATATTATATAGTTATATAGTTAATATATAACTCATGCCCTTAAATACAGCACTTTTTTCCATTTTATAATTTATCTTTGCCAAGAAAAGACAGCATACTTTGACACAAAAATAATACAGATTGGAATACATTTGAAGGATGTTATAGCAATTGAGCACATAACTTGCCATACCGTAGATAGCTCCTAACACATCCATCCCAAAGGAATTCAAAAGAAAAAGCTAAAAAAATGCTGCATGTTGCCTGGAGCTTTTGCCAGAGAATTGGTGATACTGAGCAATATTGAACATTGTACAATATAAAATGTAACTCTCTCTCTGTGTGTGTGTGTGTGTGTGTGTGTGTGAAGAGAGAGTGTGTGTAATTATCTACAACCTGGTATCCCTAGATGTCTTGAATGATTACTGGAAGGTAAAAAGTTGAATATGATGGATATTATGTGTCTGTCTCTGGATAAATCCATTTTGTTTGGAACTCAGACCTCACCTTTTTATTCATGCCTCACTGTTCTTTTGTAATTATCCTAACCTCAAACTATTTAACTATTAAAGCAACATAATAACCACAATTGGCTTCACGGCCAAAAAGAGAAGGAAAAAAATGAAGAATGTATGAATAAATCAGCAGACAGTTACTGCTGTATTATTACTGGTTGCCTGAAAAAGTTCTTCTACAAATATTCTGATTAATCCATTGAAGCACACAATTGTTTATTAGCCAATATTAGCAATGAGCATTCCAGATATTAATGTCACGATCTAAATGTGGTGTCTACTATAGTACTGTGTTGGGCTACTGATTTTAGTCATAGAGGAACTGTGTCAGAAACCAGAAATCAAAAGTTATTTGGTGTAATCATCTTTCAGTATTAATAATATAATTATAATTATTGTCACAACCAATAGATCAGAACTTGCAGAAAAATGCTAGGAAACAAATCTATTACTTTAATGTAATTTAATGTAATTAGAATTCTAATCTAAACTTCCATTAAGGAGCCAGTCAGAAATTATTTAAAAACTAATAGAATAATTAACCCCATATTCAACTTCCAAGGCTGCCTATTACCAATTCAGCACTTCAAAAGAAAGACTATTTTAGTTGTAACTATTATGCTAGCATATAATGAACATGTAGATTTGAGAGATGGGAAAGCAATGGGCGCAAGTGATAGGCATCAGGACATCAAAGCACAAATGTCATACCATACTGTATATCATTTCATTACTGCAGAAATTACATAGTTATATCATTTGTGTGATGTCAAAAGGCCCTTGATGTCTTGAACTGGATACCTCTGCATAAATAGTTTCAGAAAAACCAATCCCTTCATATAAAATCATGAGTAAAATCTGATCTACAAGCAGACTTGATAATTTGACATATAGCTAAATCCATGTGACTACCTATGAGCCAAAACTATTTGTGAATTTTCAAGTGTTGTGATTAGAAAACTGGTGTGTTTCCCCACCAGTTTTTAAAGTAAAAAAAAAAAATGGGGGACAATAGAGCAAAGCTTAACACACCTGCATACCCTAATTCAGGACGAACACCCTAGCAACAAATCAGAACAGTGGCTGTGGAAAAGTGATTTTCAAAATATTTGTAATCATGGTCCATTAAATAAAGGTTCAGAAGGTAGATACCCACTCTCTATACTTCCAAAGAATGGAAGCTTATTTTTTTTGTCAAGGAGGATGATGATTCTAATTGCATTTATGTATGTGTCAACTCCTGTAGTATCATACTTCTCTTAGTAATCCCACTAATAACCAGATCTTCTACTTGTATAAGCCTTTATAGAGAACATCAGGTCTCATGCCACATTATCCCACAATAGGAAGGAGTGCCCAGGGCCTTCAAAATGCCTTGGTTATATATATAAAAAATTAGCACTAAAATCACTATATCTGTTTGATGTAGGAGCCACACTAGAAATCAGCAAAGATGGAGTTATGGTCTCCTTTGGCATGAAGCTGGCTGGATAACTTAGACCACTCTCTTTCTTTCCTAGTTGTTGTGGGGCAAATGCAAAGCAAAACAAAATACCATGTATGCTATTTCGAGTTATGGAAAGTAAAAGGCAGGATATAAAATATAAGATGCCATTCCTTATTATGTATCTGATTGCAATAATACACTGGTCCAAGGAATAACCTTATAATGGTGTACATCTGGATTATTATACAACAGGGCCTACAAAGATACATGTGCATACAGCCTTCCAAGAACTGTAATGTTGCTCTTCCTAGAAATACGTTGATTTAGACTAGAGCTACCTGGGGAAAATCCTGATAAACTGCAATTTAATTAAAAGTAATAAGGGGATGTTGCAAACACAACAATATTCCTGCTGCCTGCATTACTCTCCACCAGCTCCAATAAATCAGTGACATTGGCAAGGACTTTTCTCCCCTTCTAATATTATCTTCTACAGCTGTTGGTCTACCCCAATTTGCCTGCTTTCTGGCAGTTCAAAGTTTCTCAGGTAATTTGAAAAATAAGATCTTATATTTCTATATTTCATACATTTTTGAAACCTAGATTCTGTAATGGCAGATGTTAATTTCCACCTTCCCTGGCTTTTTTATATCCTACTAATTTTTAAGGTTGAGAAAAATGAGAGGCGATAGACTAGAGCAAGAATACATACATAGTTAAATACTCATTGAGATAAAGCCTGGCTAAACTAAACAAACTCCACACAAAACAAAATGTAAACTGAACTACTCTCTCCTCGTCTCTCTTTCCGGCCCAAGGTGAAACTCTAGTAATCAAACCAGTTCTCCTGGTTTCATTTGGAAGCTCAGGTGAAGAGAATGGGTTTATGGGTAGTGTAGTTCAAGCTCTCCGAAACGCCTGGCTCATTGGGCGCTCGGAAACGGTAGTAGGACTCAGTTTTCCAGAAGGCGCTGCCGCCACTGGACGAGGTGTTGCTTCTAATTAGGAAGGTAATCGATTCTACATTTAGGAACATCGCGCGGGATTATCAAGAATCCTGAATCACTCGTAAGTTTCTAAAGTGATGCTTCAGGATAATTAACCTCTGCAGATTTGGGGGAAGAGAAAGGTATGATTTTGTTTAAATTGCACGTTCTAAATGTTAAATGAGAAATAGCCAAGATGGGAGTAGACGGAGAAGAGTGGTGTAGCTCTGTCACGGGATGAGTGCCCAAGTCTGAGCTTGGCTTTTGGGAAACTTAGTTCACAGCTCCGGTCTTTCCTCGAGCATGTGTACAACCATATTATCCCACCCTAGTTTCTACTGTAAAGATTTCTGTGTTAATCAAGCTTTGCTCTAGGTCTAGAGTTTGTGAAGTTATCAACATTTAGCTACGGTAGAGTTTGTGGGTGCTCACAGATGTGAAATTCTCATCCAGGCGAGCGTGGGAGTCCTTTTTCCTTTGTTTTGTAGAGCTGATTTTAAAAACTATTATCCAGAATGGCATAATGCACGACACATTTAGTAGCTTATTTTCTCGTTCCAATTTGAGCTATATTTTTGTGGATCGTGCAGTGGATGCCGATCTATAGCATAAAGAACGTAATTTTTCTTCTGCTTGCAAGGATAAAAAAATAAAGTTTTAGCTTGGACGGTAGAAACAAACTGATTTCTTCATAGTCGCATAAATCCTAGGTGCTACCTTGCCACGAAGTTCACTGGGGGGGCTAAACTAGTTAGCAACTTTCGGCCAAACTCTCTGGTTATGTGAGGATCACATGGGCAAGGGCGGGGAGTGGGGGAGAACAACTTCCGCCATTCAGAGTTTTGGGGAAGCAAAAGTGAGTTACAAATATAAAAAGGGCGTTTTCAGCTGGTGGGTTTCTATTCCTGTTGCAGTTTTATTTTCTTGCACATTTGTTTCTGTAAATCAGATTTTGACTGTGGTAGTATTTGCTTATCCATGGCTTACAGGTTTATGTCTTATTACGTTTTTTCAAGCCAAATACCACACTATAATATCCTGATTAGGAGTTTGCTAGGCAGCCCAGGGCAAATAACAGGTGTTAAATGGGTAGTCAGGTGGTTCCCACTTGAAAGAAAAGTAATATTCAACTGTATCTTTCAGCTATGCAAATAAAGCTGTATGTCATAATAATTCATTATGGCCTATAATATTCTGTGCAGGAAATAGGTAAAATAAATATTTTAATCTAAACAATACTATGTAAGCTAGGCCTTTCAAATGAATTAAGTTGAATTGATTGGTTAGAAAACATATTAATCAAGTAAATAAAACTTTATTGCTAAATGTGTGTGTGTATTCCTCAGTGTGGGAAGCCTTAGATAATGGTCAGAGAAATAGCTGTCTACCAGAAACAGCTAGCATTTTGGTTTCTTAAAGATTCATATTAATAAATAATAATGAGGTGGATGTACTTCATAAAAAAACAAGGTACATTTTCCTGTAAGATTCTGCACTTTTCTATATAAAATAATATAACAAGATAGTGTTTGCGAAAGTTCTAGAAATGTTCAAAGAACTCTCACAGTTTTTAATTGCATAACTGAATATTATAAACTACCCAGAATTTTTTGGAGTGAGTAGCCATATTAAATTGATCAATAGTAACAATATTCCTGTAATATTTTTCTTGTCAATGCATATTCAACTTAATTGGGGAAAAATAGAAATCTTTCCAAAGAAGAAGGTAATCTTGGTGAATCTTTATAGAGCAGTGATGGTGAACCTTTTCAGCACCGAGTGCCGAAAAGGTTGCATGGAAACATTGTGTGCGCGCGCTTGTTAGAGCCACGCTCCGGAAAAGCCGAACTTCTGGGATCTAGCACGCATGTGCGCCTGACAATCAGCTGGCCGGCGCGCATGTGCAGGTCGGTTTTTGGCACTACCGCGCGCACAAAGGGATTGCGGTCTGGAAAAGCCAAACTTCCAGGTTCTGTCGCGCATGCGCACCCGACAATCAGCTGGCTGGCACGCATGCGCAGTCCGGTTTTTGGCACTGCCGCGCGCGTGAAGGGATCATGCTCCGGAAAAGCCGAACTTCTGGGTTCTGGCGCGCATGTGCACCCGACAATCAGCTGGCCGGTGCGCATGCGTGCACCGGTTTTTGGTACTGCCGCATGTGCGAAGGACAGCTGCACGCCAGAAACCTGAAAGACAAACAGGCAAGGCCGCGCATGCCGGGCGACATGGCTTTGTATGCCACTTTGGGCACGCGTGCCACAGGTTCGCCATCACGGTTATAGAGCATTCTTCTACTTAATGATGGGGCAGTGGTTGTGGGTTCTTGTCTTGTCTTTCATGGTACAATCATTTCTTCCTTGGCTTCTCTGACTTCCTATGATTTAGTTAAATCTCAAGGAAGATTGATAGAAGATAGAAGACTGTATTAACCCCTGGGTGTCCTGCCATTGGGAAATTGTTGGATAATTCCTTCTCCTTTAGAGAAATTCAGAAAAATTGACCATCCAATTCTTTCCCCACAAATTGATATATTTTTAGAAGGCCATTTATGCCCAGCTCCCTCAATATTTGCCTAAGAAAGATTTACTTTGAGTTGAATGCACTAAAAAGCTATTTATAAATACCTAAAGAAAACCCATTGTAAAAAAAGTTTGTTTTAAATTGGTTACAATAAGATATCAAAGCCCACCAATCCAATGAGTTCAACTGCAACTCCTGTAATCCACATGACATGCTGATTGAGTTGTTATTTATATGTAGTCTAATATATCTGGAAGACATTAGGTTGTGGAATACTAAGCATGGCGCACTTACAAAATTTATGTGTGCATTTAATTTTAACACAGGGCAATGAAAAATGTTATAAGTGATTAATAATTATATGAAAGTTTGTTTTTTGCTAGGTACAATATTGGGGAAATGTAATATCACTTAAGACATACAGGATTAAACCTTATCTTGGAATCTGCTGTACATGACAGTATGCTCTACCACAGGGGTGTCAAACTCGCATCGTCACATGACATATCGTGACTTTTTCCCCTTCGCTAAACTGGGGGTGGGGGTGGCCAGTGCGTAAAGCATCCAGGCCGCAGGCCATGAGTTTGACAGCCCTGCTCTACCAGCTATTTTTGGTCCAATATGTTCAAATAAAATGAAACAGGAGATAATTTGATCTGAATGTTGATAACTGCAAAATAAATCTAATAGATCTAATAGATTACATGACGAATTTTAAATTGCTGTTTTCTTTGTCAGTTATTAGAATGGTTTAAATGACCCTTTTATTGTATATATTCTGCTATTATCTGTATATATTCTGCTATGACTATGATTATGTACTTTCTTGGCAGGTATCATCTTCTAAATCAATTGTATTCATTTCTTCCGTGATCCTTGTACAGCAATAAAAGGTGTTCCAAATGAACAAAATTTTTGAGTACATTTTGTTTTCAATCCCAAAATTATTTGGTCTGCTTTTATATTCTTAGCTGTTCACTTCATTTTATTATTTGCTTTTTAGGCTTATTCAATTTTTTTTACAGGTAGCTTCTTCCAGTTGTATCAGTAGTATATTGGTGGTACTTACTTTCTTTTGTTGTGCCGTGTGGAATTTTGCAGCACTGTGAAAAAGCCTGTGACAGAAACAAACTGAATTGTTTTAAAAATGTTTCAGAAAATCCCCAGTTGCCATGCTCTGCACTATTTAGTGCACTGTTTTCTTTTTCCTCACCTGATTTTAATAGAAAGTGTGTCATCCCAATCTTTTACATCAAAATCGAAAGCTTCCTATGACCACCAACACAGGGAAAATTTCCCTGTTAGCATTATGTCAGTTGATTCCTCATATTCTTGGCATTGCTTCAGGCCATGATGCTTAGATATAGCACCATTCTGCTCTTAAAAAAAATTGTGCGAAATATAATTAGAGTTCAGGTTTTTTTAAAAAGAAAAAATGTTAATGCACTAAGCATTTTAAATAGACATTTTATATTTAATAGCACCAGGTGACCTGAAAATAGGTACTTGTAAATTTCCTGATGAAAACTATTTAAATGTTAGATTGGCCAATATCCAGTCATTGCTCTTAGGAGCTAGAAAATCCAGTACTTGAAATAGTTGTAAAAACTATGTGACAGTCATAATTTAAATACAATAGGCATTTATAAAGCCTATTGCTCAATTCCTTGCAAATATATGAATTAGCTAAATCATTTAGCTTTGGTATTTCATCAGTATGAGGGGGAATAGGACAATAAAGATTTTGCTTTCTGAACATTTTTGGCTATATCTTATTGATTTTTGGTTGCTAATCACAAAAGTAGCCTGTAATTGAACTTATTACATACCATTTTATAGAAATCTTCTGTTGTTAATAATATCTATTGACTGCTGCACACATGAAAAAAAAAACATGGAACTGTTGTTGATACATATCCAGTTCACCAAGTACAACTGAAAGATCCAAAAGTAGTGGTTTTACTGCTTGAGTTTGGATATACCAACTACTGTTTTATATAAGTGAATGGGACAGCCAAGTGAGACCATCACATTACTTTTTAAAAAATTGGCCACTATGAAAGAATTTGATTCCAGGATAGAAAAACATGAACCACTTGTTGACCTAATAGATATTTTTAACTTTGCTTTACATAAAATTTGTAATAATGGCAAATTTTGTGAAAGCAATGAACAAGGAAGGTGAAGTTTTTGTTACTTGAGGCAAATGTTTCCAAGAATAACTGATGCTTTAGATCAAGGAAGGCATCTTTGTTGATCCACAGATCAGATGGGTCATCAATGACAAGCTGTTCAAGGATCTGTTAGTGGGACCAGAAAAAATTGCTTGAAAAGCAATGGGTTTTATTGAGAGTTTTCTTGGCATCCATCCACAGAGCACCAATTCCATTCAGCTGGTTGACAAGCTTACAGCATACAAGACCATGAAGTGCAACATGTAACTGAAGTTTCATTTTCTGCATCCACACTTGGACTTTTTTCCCGAAGGTTTAGGTACAATCAATTTCACCAAGACATTGCCATAATGGAAAAACAGCATCAGGGCCACTGGAATCCATCAATGCTGATTGACTATTGTTTGGACACTGCAGCGAGATGCATCGGACACTGAATACAAATGAAAATAGGCAGCAAATAACTTTTGGCTCTGTTGAACTCGCGCAGCATGTTAGAAACATAATGTGAATAAATACATTATAGTCATCCAAAGTGAATGTCATATTTCTTAAAATTGCTATGTGACATGGTCATTCTGAAATTAGATTCCTTTAAACTGACACAAATATATATATATATCTGTGTGTGTGTTATATTTTTTTTTACATAAATAAAGGGAGACTAGTATAGATCTATTTCAAGCTATTTAGCTCTCATCAGCTAGCCACACCCTTATGGGATTAGAACCCGGGCCCCTTGCCTAACAAGGCAAGTGATTAAACCTCTGAGCCACAGGATTCTTCTCCCTATCTGCATGTTCCAGGGACAAGGATATATATATGTTTTTTTCAGCTAGCCACCCCCTTATGGGATTAGAACCCGGGCCCCTTGCCAAACAAGGCAAGTGATTAAACCTCTGAGCCACAGGATTCTTCTCCCTATCTGCATGTTCCAGGGACAAGGATATATATGTTTTTTTCTCTGTTCAATCACCTGGTATACCCAAATATGGGAGAAAGCATACTGCTTCCTTTTTGCCTTTCGGCCCCTCCAGGGGCCATCCAGACAGTTAATTATAAACGACAGTCCGTTTCTATATGTTATATATTTTTTTTTTACATAAATAAAGGGAGACTAGTATAGATCTATTTCAAGCTATTTAGCTCTCATCAGCTAGCCAAAGGTTTTTCAGGAAGCAAAAATTTTGAAAAAAATTGTTTCCGGAGATATTCCAAGAGAATAAACTTAAATCAATATAATTCTTCCCCATTCTATCCAATAGAATAAGATAATTTTGTCCAAAATGAAGTGAATTTTGTTGTTGTTAGTTGCGAAGTCGTGTCCGACCCATCGCGACCCCATAAACAATGTTCCTCCAGGCCTTCCTGTCCTCTACCATCCTCTGGAGTTCATTTAAGCTCACGCCGACTGCTTCAGTGACTCCATCCAGCCACCTCATTCTCTGCCGTCCCCTCCTTCTTTTGCCCTCAATCTTTCCCAGCATTAGGCTCTTCTCCAGTGAGTGAATTAAAGAATGATAAATAAAAGAGTTTGGGATTCACATCAGTTTTGTAGTATTGATATATACACAGCAATTTCATGTATAGGTTTACTTCAAAAGACTTCATTCTTTTGTGTAATACATTATATCAATTGAAAAAGGTATTTTATCAAGCATGTTATGCATCATTTTAAACTTTAAATCTTTCCTTTAAAAAAAACTTTTTGTCTGATGTGAAAATAGCTCTCTTGGAGTAGGAAGTAAACAATAGAAGGGGGTTTTGGTTGTTAATTTTTTAGTTAAGTGACTAATAGTTCTCTCAGTGTTTAGAACAGGTATCTCCAACTTGGGGTCATGTGCATCCCTGCACAGCTAGTCTTGCAGCACACAAGATTGTAAACTTTAATATTATTATGTGATTTATATACATTAACTGTATTGTATGTATATTTTATAAGCAGCCCAAGACAATTCCTCTTTCTCAGTGAGGCCCAGGCAAACCAAAAGTTTGGACAGCCATGATTTAGAATATCAACGAATCTTTTTATGAGTGTTTTTTTTAAAAGTTTGCATTTATTCATTTAATCTGATAACTGAAATTATTTATATTCAGATAAATATATTATCAAATTTCAAGAAATATTTCAGAGGCATTTACTTACTACATTTGTGTCACTGCATATTGTATACAAACAACATGTGTTTTCTGCCTTGTTGTTATATCCCTACTCTAGAAATGCTATCTTTTTTCTTACAGAGTCTCAGAGTTTTTAAAATGTGTGCAAAATTTTCATCATTTAACAGCTGGGTGCTGTCTTTGCTCTTTCTTTGCCCTCTCTATTTTAAATCATGGCAATCGGACTGAATATTGCTCAACTGTGCTTTTGTTTTCTCCATATAGAGAACCCACTATTCTCCATTACTGGAATGTATAATAAGTAGTCTTTTTGTAGCAATTACTGTACTACTCTTTAATTGTGATTTAAAAATAAATAGCAGACTTTTTTTTAGTCAGTATATTTTCAGTTTAGCCAGAACACACTGAAATATTATTCTTCTGATTCAGTTTTGCTATCCACCTATAGTTCATCATATTGAGTTTTAGAAAACCATTTTTTTTAAATTATTAACTTTCATTTCTCCAATCTGAAGCAGATACAAAGGTGCAAAGAATGAAAATCAAATTGCAAGGGAAAGCCTTCTTTGAGAAGAGCTGGGCTTCCAATGACAGGAATGAGGGGGTTAAAACTGAGAAAGGTTACATCAGCAGATGGGAGAAGTTGTTACAGGTAGTCCTTGATTTACGACTACAATTGAGCCACAAGTTTCTGTTGCTAAGCATGGCAGTTACTGAGTTTTGCCCCATTTTATGACCTTTCTTGCCACACGTGTTAAGTGAATCACTGCGGTTGTTAAGTTAGTAACATGGTTATTAAGTGAATCTGACTTCCCCATTGACTTTATTTATCAGAAGGTTGCAAAAATGATTGTGGGACACTGCAACCATCATAAATATAAGTCAGTTGCCAAGCATCTGAATTTTGATCAAGTGACTAAAGGATGTTGCAATGGCCATAAGCGTGAAAAACGGTCACAATTCACTTTTTCAGTGCCATTGTAACTTCGGAAGGTCACTGAATGAAGTTGAGGACTACCTGTACAGACTTTTTTTTTTTTTAAATGATTCTTAGCTTTTCATGAAACCAAACTGGGAAAAAGACATTGAAAAATTTCAAAGAGTGCCCCCACCTTAATAAAGTCATTAATAAAGGAAGGTTATCTATTGTCAAGATTCTGTCTTTTAATCCCTAATTCTTGACCTTAAAACCAGTTAAAATCCTTGTGAACTTTGCTTCCTAAATCATACTCTTCAGTTAAAGGAGTTGACAAATACAGCAGTGGTTTTCCATTGCCACCTTCTGGGAGGTCACCCAACATCAGGTCTGTTTAGCTTCAGATAATGTCTGGCAGATGCTGCCATCTGCTGGGGTAAAGTGAAAGCACAAGATATTAACTGAAGAAGTATTGGCACCTCCACTCTTATCAATGGAAGGCAGAATTTTTTAAAAAAAGATTAATAGTGCTTTAGCAATAAAATATAGACCCAATTCTTTATTAAAGGAAAGAGTGGTTTTTTTTATTAGATAAGGTGAATACTTCATACTATGGCTACATCAAACACATTTGATGATAAAGGTATAAAATCAACTAAGTACCTCTGACTCTAAAAAAAGTAATTAGAAGAAAACTTAATTGTTAATAGCATTTTTTATAAGATAAGCTAATGCTGTAGTCAGAAAATTATATTTTGTTCATGACCATTAAATTAATTAAAGGTAGTTTTATATTGATGAAGCTATTGTTGAAAATCAGAAAGAAAAATCATCTCACTAAATTTACATAGTTAATAGCACATTATCAATTTTTAAACTTTCCTAATTTTTTTAATACACTGTCTATATTAATGTAATATACTAATATTATTCTGTGTATAAGAATTTCAAATGTCACCAACTTTTTTCCCCCACTGGGGGACACATTTGGAATTTTGAGAGTATTTTATGGACCCTTACAAAATAATTAGTGTGGTAGAATAGCCAATCCCCAAATGCCCATAGAGCAGAAAGCAAGACTGTAGTTACCGTGTTTCCCCGAAAATAAGACCCTGTCTTATATTTTTTTGAACCCTGAAATAAGCGCTTGGCCTTATTGCCATGCACTCAAAAGCCCGATTGGGCTTATTATCAGGGGATGTCTTATTTTGGGGGAAACAGGGTATCAGACATTTTATTTTCTGTGAATCTTTTTGGGACTTAAAGGCATTAGGCAGCCAGAGAGTTTGTCAAGGAATTTGTAGATACACAAATGTCATCTAGATATCAGAGCACTTGGTTTTAGAGATAGGAGAAATTCAGAGGTGGGCTGCACTTTCTTTAACAAAGGATTCGCTGGTTGCGAGCGCGCTCGCACGCGTCCCTTTGGGAGAGAAACGGAGCTTCAAACAGGCTCCTAATCAGCTCAGGCAGCTCCGGTAAGAACAGCAGGGGCGGCGCAGAACGCAGCTGGGCCAGCCAACAAGCCAGAAAGTAAGTTATAAATGGATAGCATAGAACAGCGGCGGTTGGCCGGGCCCAACAAGCGTCAGAGCTAGGAGTTCGCCCGAACCCTTGCGACCATGCAGCAGCCCAATCTCTCTATTAACTTCCAATGCTTAAGGGCAGATTTGAATCCAAGTATTTAATTTTTGTCAATTATGCTAACATAACTCTATATGGAATTCCAACTAATAGCTACACATCTGTTATTAGCTTTGAGCAATTCTGTGCATATCCATCAAAACAAATCATTTTAAATTCCATTATATAACGCTGTATATCACTGTAGTCTTATAATTCTCACTACTATCGGTATGTATGGATTTATTTTCTAGTAACTATATAATAGTTACACATAATAGGCAAATTAATAGTATCCAGGTATTTTGAATTTCAACTTTTATCATCTCTTAGTCAATATAGCAAAGTATAGTTAAAAACTGTATTGCCTATACCTATCTGAAGGGATACGTTATCTATTGCTGTTTTGTTTACTGTAAAAAGAAGAATTCTTTTTTGATTATATTTTTTTGTTTATCTTATCTACAACTTTTGTACAGCTTTGCTTCGTTACATAAACAAAATTTTGGACATTTAAGCCAGAAGAGCATGCAGCCTATTAGAATAGACTATATGCAATACTTTAATATTACATGTACCACTTTAAAAAAATGACTTATGATCATTTTTCACACGACCATTGCAGCATTCCCATGGTCACATGATCAAAATTTGGACACTTGGCAAGTGACTCATATTTGTGACCGTTGCAGTGTCCAGGGGACACGTGTTGATTTTTTGCAACCTTCAAGCAAAGTCAGTGGGGAAGTCAGATTCACTTAACAACCGTGTTACTAACTTAACAACTGCAGTGATTCACTTAACAACCTTGGCAAGAAAGGTCATAAAATGGTACAAAACCAACAGTCCCACTTAGCAACATAAATTTTGGGCTCAATTGTGGTCTTGAGGACTACCTGTAAAAGTTAGTCCCTGTAAGACCCTGTTAAAAAAACAGCATCATAGGGATGATATGATAGTCTTCCAATATTTGAGGGGCTGCCACAAAGAAGAGGGGGTCAACCTATTCTCCAAAGCACCTGAAGGTAGAACAAGAAGCGGTGGATGGAAACTAATCCAGGAGAGAACCAAGTTAGAACTAAGGAGAAATTTCCGACAGTGGCAACAATTAATCAGTGGAACAGCTTCTCTCCAGAAGTTGTGGATGCTCCAACACCAGAAATTTCCTGACACTTAGAAAAAGTAATCTGTGCAATGATTTGCCTCCAAAAATTGTGGATGCTCTTATCGTTGAAGGTTTTTAAGAAGAGACTGGACAACCATTTGTCTGAAATGGTATAGGGTTTCCTGCCTGAGCAGGGGGTTGGACTGGAAGACTTCCAAGGTCCCTTCCAACTCTGTTATTCTGTAATATTACATGTAGACAGAATTTATAAAAAAAAGAAATTAATCTTATGTTCATTGGCTTCTTTGTTCTATGCACAGAAAAGATTGCCTTAATAAAGAGTGTGGTTTGTTTGAAGTCCTATGAAAAATTTAGATACTGATTCCCACGCCACATTTTAAATGATGTTTGCAGCTTTAAGTAGTTCTCCATTTGTTTACAAATTTATCTTAAATCATCTAGGAAGAAAAATGTCTGTTTCCTGTCATTTAAAGGAATTTTCATGGAGCAAATCAGAAGGATCTTTGGTTGACTTGGATGATGGAAGCCTTACAAGAAATGATTGGATAGGTATGTAACTGACAGCTCTACTACTTGGACAGAAAATGTAATTTGCTGTTAAATTTTAAGAAGAAAATAAATATTCTGCTATCAAAGCAAAATGGAAAAGAATGGAACTCCTTATATGTGATTTTGCTCCACCACTGCAGCCATTGCTTTTTTTTTTTAAAGTTAAATATGGTTCTAGGAAAAAGTATTTATCACAATATCACGTTCCCAGGGACAATGGTTTGATTTTCTGGAGATATTCTATATAAGTAGTAATGGTGGTAAAGTTGATGTTTAGCTAGATGTTTTCAGTATGGGTGAGAATTTTGGAAGAATACAAAAATGGCTGCCCCTTAAGGATCAGGCCTTTGACTATAATGAAGAGAGGCAAATATCATTCATGTTTTTTCTTTTAAAATACAAACAAAATTTGTCAATAATATTTAGAGTATAAATGTACAGAGAAGGATGACCAGAATGAATAATTCCACTATGAAGAACAATTGTAATAGTTGGGGGCTTTTAGTATTAAAAATTATAAAAATAAAATAATTATTATTTAGTATTTTAAAAAAATGATAAAAAAGCCTCCTATACATTCATCTCGCTTTCTGGTGATTTCATGGATACATCTATGTAGATTTCTTGGCAGAAGTAGACAAGGGGATTGCCACTACCTTCTGGAATTTTTTTTATTTTCCAGTCTTCTTGTAAACCTTTATATTCCCTAGTAATCTCTTATTCATATTACTACCGGTAGTATAGGTAATCCTCAATTTATGATTGTAATGGAGTCCAGCAATTGAGGCACTCATGTGACCAGACATAATTTTACGACTTTTTTTTGCAGCAGTTGTTAAGCAAACACCATAGTCATGAAGTGAATATCATGGCCATTATGGAAATCAATGTATTCCTATGGATGGTTTTTTGTCAGAAACTAGCAAAAAAAGTCATAAATTATGTTCATGTGACAGCAGAATGCTGCAACCAGCCATAAAGGTGAACCAAGCATCCAAAATGTGACCATGGGAATGTGTGCAGATGTCAAAACTTCAGAACAAGGTTATAAGTGTCTGTGGAGACTGTCAATCATCTAGGTCATGGTTGTCCCAAAGATGCTTTTTCCAAAAAGGCAAGTGCTTGCTTTCTCTTTCTTTCTTTCTTTCTTTCTTTCTTTCTTTCTTTCTTTCTTTCTTTCTTTCTTTCTTTCTTTCTTTCTTTCTTTCTTTCTTTCTTTCTTTCTTTCTTTCTTTCTTTCTTTCTTTCTTTCTTTCTTTCTTCCTTCCTTCCTTCCTTCCTTCCTTCCTTCCTTCCTTCCTTCCTTCCTTCCTTCCTTCCTTCCTTCCTTTCTTTCTTTCTTTCTTTCTTTTTCTAGTCTGGGGTCTGGTCTGGTCTAAGTTAGAACTGAAAAATCTTCTTGGATGAGAAGCAAAATGTTTTCAAAGAAAAAAACCAAGAAAGTCCAGTTGCCTTTTGGGAAAAGCACTTTTGGAACAACAGGGTGATAAGTAGCTTTGAGGGTCAAGTCTGTTATAACTTTGAGTGCTTACTAAGTGAACAGTCATAAGTTGAGGACTACCCGTGGTCTCTTATTCAAGCTACTTACAGAGCTAGTCGTCTGAACTTTTAAATACAGATAAATTCAAGCAGCTCCTATGGAGATAATCAAGATAAAGATATAATATTACAAATGGGGTGGTAAAAGTGGCAAGTTCACCCACTCCTCACTTTGGTTTTATAATTTCAAAATTTGGAATCATTCCATGAAGCCAATCAATATGTATAGTTGTGAGGAATATTGCATGCCTAATCAATCCATGGCAAGTCTTTCTCTGCTAGCACTTTCATTATTTCTGTGCCAGGTTCTTCTGCAGAAATTCATGAGAGGGCGAGAAGTCAACATTCCATTAGATAGAATAAAATATTAAGCAAAGACAGTTTCAGTGGGTTATCTTGCTTCTCTATTCCAAAGTCAACAAAGCAAGTAACATGATCACAAACTCTGCTTTCTGAAAAAATTAACTAATTCATAATATTGTATGTCTTGGGGAGGAACCATCTTAATAGGACTCCCATCCCTGCAAGAGAAGAATAGCAAATGGAGAATAGATGATATCTGTAAACCTTCTCTAGAAATCCCAAGACAAAAACTAAATTCAAGTTAGGCCCTGTTATATATCTTACAGGACATAGCAATTTAAGACAGATGCATGACTATCAAAAAAACAGTGAAATTATGTGCTGGTATTATTAGTGCTATCCCACCATGATTAATATATATCCCAAGGTCTACAACAGTGCATTTTTATACTAACCTAGAGCTTTGCTTAGTGGAAGCTGGTCAAATAAAGTGTTAGGCATGAGGGTAGATAACACCCATCAGTATTCAAGGACTGTCTCATTGGCCATCGAAGAAGCTTGAAGCCCACTCCAATTTGAAGAAGATAACAATTGTATCCTAAAAATATTAACCATTTATTCTAATTTAGTCCAATTGTATTCTAGGGGATTTTACTCCTAGGAAAACGTAGAACTACATTCTATACTTGCTCAATTGTTATTTCACAGTCAGTCTGGGAGTAGTCTTTCAAGATTAACTACCAAACAATGGCCACACTACATTTAGTGTTTTTGTATCTAAAATTTAAAAAGAATCTTAAGAAAATCATAATTTTCCAGATGGACACAGAAATTCTTAGTTAAAAATGAGTTAGGTGGGATAAATGTATACTTATTTTCTTTCACTTTATTCTAGGTATATTTAAATAAATTTAGATGAGAATTTACATTTCACTTTTTCTCTCTCATCCCAAAAAACAGACAATAAGGAAAATGAATTGCATCTTAAATCACACTGGACTGGAGAATTTAAGCAAGATGCCCCTGGTGGATTTAAGACAAATCCGTTTTGGAAGGAACTGTCAGCATCTAATCCATTTTTAGATGACATAGCTGAATCATGCAACAAAGAAAAAAACAATAGACGGGTATCTATCTTGAAAGAAGATCCAGATTTATTTTTTAGAGATTCAAATGGTAGGGATTCTGCTGCTTCATCAGGAGATGAATTAAATATCGAATATCTCTTTTGTCGCAAACCTTCTAAAAGATCTGCAAAATCTAGGAGTGTTTCAGATCTTTTGGATATTATAGATGTAAGGTGTGAATTTTCTAATACAGAACCATCCAATTATATCCTACCTCCAGAAAGTGAAGCATTTCAGAATCAACGTGAGGCCTATAAGACAGCTTGGTTGAATCAACGACAACTGGCCCGATCTTGCCTGGATTTGAATGTGATAAATCAGGGTCCTGGATGGGCACAGACCCAATCTATAGAAACCCATATAGTCTGCAAAGTGAATTATGAAGGTGGTTCAGTGCAGCTTCCCGACTCAGATATTGCTGTTCATTTCCCTGAAGGTCATGTGGCACTTGGAGAATTCCAAGAAGTTGGCCTGCAGGCAATCCTTGATTCTCCACCATCACTTAATGATGAGTTTTCAACCACCTTGACCCCTTTGATTGAACTTACCTTGAGCAACCTTAATACTACTGAAGCTATTTTACTAGAGATGAAAATTGCAGCTGAAATAAAAAAGGATCCTTTTAGTCAGGTAATGACTGAAATTGTTTGTCTGTGTAGTTGCAATAAGGAAGGGCCATTTGAAAAAATACACAATTGTTACATTTATAAAGATACTGTACAAGTGAAACTAACAGACCTTAGTCACTTGATGTATATCGTTGTTGTAGCTCAAACAAACACAGTTAATTCTCTTGTAAGTGTTTGGGAATATATCCACAGAAAACTTTCAGTTGGGATTTATGGACCAAAACATATCCATCCGTCTTTCACTGTTGTGTTTGCTTTGTTTGATCACAACTATGTTCCTGAGAAACTAACAGTATGTGACATTAAAAGGGGAGGAAAGAGCTTGCCCCCAGTTATTTTCCAGCTATGGGGGAAGCACACATTTGTACTGGAGAAACCGCAAGACCTCAGCATTTCTGTTGTCTCCTGTGACCCAGATTTTGAAGTGAAGAAAGAAGAACAAAGGAAAGAAATTAAAGAAGAAAAATTGAAAGGAGGTGGTGGAGTAATTCATCGACATTTTCCATTTTCTATAATCTGCAATAGGAAAATACATATTTTTGTCTTCCGTGTTCAAATCAAAGCCCCAGAAAATAACCTGGCATGCCAGTTTTACATTACAACACCTGAACCACCACCTAAGTTATTAATCGGCGTAACTAACAAGCCAAACCGAATTGAAAAACGCAAGGAAATAAAATCTGCACCATTATTATTATTGCCCACCATAAAATATCCTACCTTTCAAGACAAGGGTGTAAATATTACCCGCTATGGTACAGCACTCAAAACAGTGTTACGCCAAAGTAAAATTGATTATTTACTAGAATATTTTAAAGGTGATACAATAGGAATACTTGGAGAAGATAAGGTCAAAGCCATTGGGCAAACAAAAATTAAAGAATGGTATGTAGGAGTTCTTAGAAGAAAAGTTGGCCTTGTACACTGCAAAAATATCAAAGTGATAACTGAAAACCAAACTATTGATGTTGAGGATAGTGAAATCATGACCAGTAGCCTCCTTGAACAGATTGCATTGCCTTTTAAAAAATTGACTTATATCTATTCAACAATCTTATCCACAGTATCAGAGAACTTAAATGATTGGAAAGCTTTGGCTGATGCTCTTCAATTTTCAGATTTGTCCCGGTATGATTTAAATGCATTACAAGTTGAAAAAGAGTCTGAAAAAGTAGCGTATATTATGAAGAAACTTAAAGAAATTTGCCATACTCAGAGAAGCACAAGACGATTCCTATATGAACTTTCTGTGGTAAGTACTGCTGGGATGGGCTGTCAGATGAGAAGCAAATAAGACATAAGTCTTTAACGAGACTTGTTATGATATTGGCCTTCCTATTGTACCTCAGAGCCTGTGAGTTGATAGCAATGATGGTTTTAAATTTGAAAGATTGTCTTGGATGAGCAGCAGCTGGAATGCAACTTAAAAGAGTCTTCTGGCTTGGTACTTCATTTTCACCATCTGTGTTTATAGGATTGTTTGGATTATAATGAAGTTGTTTAAACAAAGCTGAATGTGAAAATACTAGTATTTTGAAACTCTTGTCTTTTTAACCCCCCTTTCCTCCAACACACACATCCAGCATTAAATCAAATTGGACTTCCTGCTAAACAGGTGATGATAATGGGTATATAGCAGTGATGGCGAACCTTTTTGTCCTCGCGTGCCAAAAGCGCGTGCGCAGGACAGCACACGTGCGTGTGCCCACACCCATAATATAATGTGCGCCCATGTGCATGCGGCCCCCCATCCCGTTTTGGGCCTAGCAGGCTTCCCTGAAGCCACCTGGGACAAAAAGGGTGCGGGGGGAACCGCACTCTCCCCGTGCTCCCCCCCCACGCATGCCTACTCTGTTACAGGTGTTATGTTGACCTTGTATGTAGCTTTATTCCTCTCTAGCATTCATCTCCATTGTTCAGTGATGCATTTCCTCATCTCTAGGATTTACCTCTATCTGCTCCTGTGAGACACTTCCTGTTCCTGTTGGATATAGTTAGCAATAGCAATAGCAGTTAGACTTATATACCGCTTTACAGTGCTTTACAGCCCTCTCTAAGCAGTTCACAGAGTCAGCATATTGCCCCCAACAATCTGGTTCTTCATTTTACCCACCTCGGAAGGATGGAAGGCTGAGTCAACCTTGAGCCGGTGAGATTTGAACCGCTGAACTGCAGCTAACAGTCAGCTGAAGTAGCCTGCAGTTATATTCTCGATGGCTTGTATACTGTTTTAACTGCATTTTGATTAAACAACAGTGCTGCAGAGACCCGAAAATCAGCTGGCCGGCGGGAAGCGCCCGCAGGCATGTGTGGTGGAGCTCAGCTGGGCGACGGCTGGCAGAGAGGCCTCCGTGTGCCATCTGTGGCACGTGTGCCATAGGTTCGCCATCACGGGTATATAGTATCAGATGGTGAATGTAGCACCTTCTTGCAGTGGCTTAAAGCAGCTGCATTATATCCCAGGAAAAGAAATAGGTACTATAAGGAGTTACAGGCAGGTACTGAGTTCGCACTTCAATATATTTTGGACTCATGGTCAAGTGCCTAGTTGGACTATTGCAACACACACTGCAACACACTGCAACAGCCTTAAAGATCACCCAGAAGTTACAGCTGGTCCAGAATGAGGTGGCATGTTTCCATAGATCTGCCCAGCTCTGTGTTGTGAGCTGCACTGGCTCCCAGTTTTTTCCCAGGTACAATTTAAGCAGCTGGTTATTATCTTTAAAACCCTGCAGGGCATGGGACCAGGTTATCTGTAGCTTCCACTGCCTCAGGCTATTTGCTCATTACCAAGATCAGTTAGGGTAGGCATATTTAAGGTCCCCTCACCAAACTGTTCCCATCTAGCGTGCTTTTTCTGTAATACAGTAATCCTTTTTAGTGGGCTGTAAAGAGCTGTTTCTTTCTCCAAACAGTGAAGTAGAGTGAGGTTGGAACTGGAAGATGGTAGTGTTGGCAAGATCAAGGAAATTTGCTTTTGCCTTTATTTTTTGCTTTTATAGTTTCCATAATGTTTGGTTTTAGGTATCTGTTATCAACCATCCAGAGTTGCATTTCTTAAGGTGGTGGCCACACAAATCTTATAAATAAATCAATTAAATAAATCAATTACCCATCTCATTGCACCTGTTACCCCACAAGAACATTAAATGTATCTAATGGCTAACAAAAGCATATTCACTAAAATTCCCCCTTTTTTTACACTGTAGTTAGTTTTGGATTCTTCTGTCTTTGAACTTTTCCTTGTTACCTACTGTGGCTACAGTCTTTTCTGTCTCTCTCTCTCTTTTCTTTTTGATACTGGATGGGGATTTCACCTGTCAAATTCCAATATTAGCCATTTAACTATTCGGTTACATTTCAGTACATAAGGCATCTCCTTAACCTAATGTGTTGGACCATGTCTTCTTTTTTCTATTTTTGCATTAGCTTGAAGGATAGGGGTGCCAGAACAAATTTAACACTTTCCTTTTTGAGTGGGTGAATGAGAATTGTTATCTAAATTCAAGCACAGTCATTTCCTATTTTGTACATCTTTGGAGCTCTGAATGAACTAACTAAGGATTCTCTTCCATCACTTATAGGAAGGAGCCAGAAAATGAAAGAAACTTCTTGTTACCTTTTTCTCTATTCCTTTAGCTCATAATCCATTCTTTTGTTCTGTTCCTATCAAATTTACATATACAACCAATGAATTTACCTCTGCAGTGTAAGACATTTTTTTTAAAATTCTTAACCTACTAGTACAGGGGTGTCAAACTCGATTTCATTGAGGGCTGCATCAGGGTTGTGTTTGACCTCGGGGTGTGGGGGGCGTGGCCGGGGGGTTCCGATTTTGTCCGTGGCGGCCTCCTGCAGCCCTCTGCCAGTGAAAACGGAACCTGTGGAGACTCTATTTTCGCTGGCAAAGGGCTGTAGGAGGCCATCGTGGCCAAAAATGGAGCCCGGGCGGGCCACACGCAGTCCCCCCGAGCTCCATTTTCACTGGCAGAGGGCTGCAGAAGGCCGTCGCAGCCAAAAACAGAGCCTGGGAGGGCCGTGCGCAGCTGTCTCTACCTCCTTTTTCACTGGCAGAGGCATTGCGGGCTGGTCCTTCGCTGTTTCCAGGGCGGCCCCATGGGCCAGATCTAAGCACCACGCAGGCCGAATCTGGCCCGCAGGCCTTGAGTTTGACACCCCTGTACTAGTATATACAGACTCCTTACAAATAACTGCAAATTAATTAGCTATCCCTATGTATATAAACACACTTCCTGTGAATAGATTAGAAATCTACGTTCAATCAATTTGATTTAAAGCAAAACATTATTTTCCAAATTAACAAATTTGAATGTAATCAAGGTTGTTCATATAATCCTAATACCTTGATTGCTCTGTAAAAGAAAGCAGTAAAAATAATTCTTTTAGATTTTTCTTATGAGATATCTCTAATTTATATACAGGTAGTCCTTGACTTAACGACTGCAATTGAGCCCAATTTGCGCTGTAAAGTGAGACATTTGTTAAGTGAATTTTGCCCCATTTGACAACGTTTCTTGCCTCAGTTGTTAAGTGAATCACTGCAGTTCATAAGTTAGTAACCTATAACACATGTTATAGGACCGTCTCTTGCCAGTCACATCTACCTGACCCATCAGAGCGGGGAGGCAGGGAATGTTGCGGGTCCCATCCCCGAGGCAGATACACCTGGTGGGACCCAGAAGAAGAAGGGCCTTCTCCGTGGTGGCTCCCTCTCTCTGGAACATCATTCCCCCAGAGATTAGAATGGCCCCCACTCTAATACTCTTCCGGAAGGCGCTGAAGACCTGGTTCTGCCAGCGATCCTGGGGAACCCAGAGCGGGATGGGGCCCATTAAATGGCTCGTGTGATTTGCTGTCACAGGGGCAGAGGGTGGGAGGTGGGTGATTTTGTTATATTGTACTATATTAATTTATTTGATTCTTTTTGTTAGTTTTTATTGTTTTAAATGTGGTATTATATTCTGTAAACCGCCTTGAGTCGCCATGGGCGAATAGGCGGCAATATAAATTCTATAAATAAATAAAATATAAATAAACAAACCTGGTTGTTAAGTGAATCTGGCTTCCCCGTTGACTTTGCTTGTCAGAAGGTCAGTCGCAAAAGATGATCACATGATCTTGGGACATAGCAACGGTCATAAATATGAACAATATGCCAACCATCTGAATTTTGATCACATGACCATGGGGTTGCTGGAATGATTGCAACTGTAAAAAAATGGTCATAAGTCACTTTTTTCAGTGCCGTTGTAACTTTGAACAATCACTAAACAAACTCTTGTAAGTTGAGGACTACCTGTACATCCTTTGAATTCAGGAATCCTTACTCCTGGCAGATTTCTTGGCAACATTTTCAGAAGTGGTTGCCATTGTTGCCTGCTTCCTAGGGCTGAGAGAGAGTGACTGGCCCAGAGGTACCAGCTGGCTTCATGCCTGAAGTGCAGGACGAGGATTCGTGGTCTCCTGGTTTCTAGGCTGGTGCCTTAAACCACCACACCAAACCGGCTTTCAAGTTAGATGAATAAAAAGTATCAGTTGTATAAAAATTCTTCCTGGAACACACTTTGAGAACTGACATGAAGTCAAATATGATTTGATTTTGCACCTTTATTCACAAAATTACGATGATGTGCAGAAGTAATTGGAACATCGGCATTCTGGGGTTGCACAGATGTTTTGAACTACAACTTCATTTTGCCCCATAGATTTTCTGTGCTTGTTGAATTTTATAGAACCTGATAGTTTTAAAAAAGCCTTGGAACATAAATGAGAGGATTTTGTCCGTTTATAATGTCTCATCTGAAGATAACACATGTTATAGGATAGTTTTGCTTTGAATTTTGCCGGAAAAAATATGGATTAAAGTATTTAGCAATGCTATAACCATCATCATCCTCACCATCATCATAATAACAAAGACTCACCAGATACTTTCTTTGAAAAAGGTTGCGTACTTTTCTGTTTTCTCCTTTATTTAAATCCATTTTAATTATAATCAGGAAAATCTCTGCATGTCTTGTGCCATTCCCAGACTTTAATATAATCATATTAATACAGATATTAAAATTACATGTATCTTTAGAAAAATTGGGGTTTTGTAATATCCCTAATATTTTATAACTATAAGAGAGACAGAAGGAAAAAATGAGGAAGGGAGGAAGAAGAAATGAAGAGTGCCAAGTTTTACAATAGAAATAAAAAAAAAAACTTTTTCTTGTTTCTGTGTCACAGTGCTTGTTAGCAAAGTTACAAAAGCCATATAGCTTAAAAGTAACAAGCATGGCTTTTCTCATTGTCAGGGGATAGCTAAGGAATTCTCATTAATTCTCTAGAGTTATAAGCAATTGCTTACAGGAAAAACATTCTATCTCTTCTTTCATAACTTTTATTCTTTAAGAATATGTTTTAAATTAGATAGATGAACAATCAAGCCAAATCATATTTGTTTTAAAAATGGCAGTATTTTAAAATATGAGTACATTTGTAATAAACATCACTGGGAATGTTTTCATATCATAGTTGGCAATTGCTCCTACCTTTTTCTCTCAACCCATAGGAATGGATAAGTAGAACACAGTAAGTCATGGCATATAAGCCATGATCCATGGCGTCTGTCAAACAAGATGTGACATGGAGTATAAACCATGGTATTCAACTCTGGAGGACAGGCCTGGGAATTTAGATGCAAACAGTACAATAAACTATGAAAATACCTTCCCCAATCTGTTTACCCAATCCTGAGGTCAATAGGAACCAAGCAAGATAGCTGAGTCAATTTAGTCAAGATGTTGGACTGGGAGAGGGAAGATTCAGATTGAAGTCAGCCTCTAGCCACATAACCTCACTTTATTACTTAGAACTTATATATTTTCTGCTCAATCTACCTTGTAGGGTTATATTGAAAGGGAAAAAGGGTACATAGGGTACATAGTTCTCCCTGCACATGTGTGGATAATATAAATCTAACACACAAATGTATTTTAATGAATCATAAGGCGTGAATTAGGTCTATGTAACTAACAGTGCTATTTTCTGTGTTAATGGAGTAGTAATGTTGGAAAGAGGGACGCGGTGGCTCAGTGGCTAAGACGCTGAGCTTGTCGATCAGAAAGGTCGGCAGTTCGGCGGTTCGCATCCCTAGTGCCGCGTAATGGGGTGAGCTCCTGTTACTTGTCCAAGCTTCTGCCAACCTAGCAGTTCGAAAGCATGTAAAAATGCAAGTAGAAAAATAGGGACCACTTTGGTGGGAAGGTAACAGCGTTCTGTGCGCCTTTGGCGTTTAGTCATGCCGGCCACATGACCACGGAGACATCTTCGCACAGCGCTGGCTCTTCAGCTTTGAAACAGAGATGAGCACCGCCCCCTAGAGTCGGGAACGACTAGCACATATGTGCGAGGGGAACCTTTACCTTTACCTTTAATGTTGGAAATCACTTGGTTTGGGGCTTTCCAATATGTCCAGAAAGTGGAGAGAGGGAGAGACAAACCCTTATATTTCTACTGTCTGAAATCTCACAATAATTGTTTTCAAACTCTAGACCAGTTTTCTATTTTAAAAAACCCAAGATTAATAAATAATAGGGGGGAAATGACTATTCTATACAGTAAAAAGATACAATTCTTCCTTAGTTATGCTTCCAAGCAGTTACATTATAATTGTACTATAATTATTTGTTATTAAAAATTGTTTAAACCATAACCATCACATTTGTGCTTCCAGGCACTTTTAAAGCTAGACTGTCAAGGATTAGTAGCCCGTATTACCCAGGATACAGTTATTTTTACTGCGGCGGTAAAACTTGGGAAGAACTGGAGAGAGTTGGCAGAAAAATTAGCACGACTTACAAAACAACAAATTGATGCTTATGAAACTCCCCATCATAACAAAAATGGAGAAGTTGCTCCAGAGGTAAGTCTCACAATATTTCTCTTGTATTCATTTGCTACAAAAGGTGCAATCCATCTTTAAACTGAACATTGTCACTGTAAGAGAAACTTGAGAGAAGGAGTCAACATTCTATGGTAAATTCACAGGTTTCCTTGATCCCTTTATTACAGTATCTACAATACAGTAAGCTTTTGGTCTCACTATTAACAGTATCTGTGTTTAAATAAAAAAAGTGTTGAAAAGAGATAAAAACTGTCCAGCACTTTAGATAGAGGTAAGAGAGTACATTGTGTATACAGTGAGCATAACCTTTCCCTCAGACTGCTTTTCTTCAATCTTAAACAGCTATTAAATACTCCTGAATTTTTACTTTAGAAATTACTAGGCAATTCATGACCTGTTTGGTCATCCTTTCAAAGATATTTCCCTTTCTAAAGAGATAAATACAAAGACCATAAACGGGCAAAAAAGCAGTGGGAGCCAGAGTGACTTCAGATTTCCTGCTGGCTTCCCCATTGACCCTATTTGTGGGAAGCTGGCAGGGAGTACCGGAAATCATGATCATGTGACGGTAGTTAATTGTGGTGAAACTGCAGTTGCCATAATTTTATGATTAAAAGTGTTGAGGAAGATCCTTGAAATTTCAGTTATACAGGACTAACATGTCCTGGGTTTTGTACACATTCTTTAACTTAATGAATTTGAGGTACCTTGATTCAAAAAATGTTGCATTATGATGTACTGCCTGGCCTAATTGAAGGTTACAAGCAGACAAAAGAGTTTTAATGCTTTTTAGATAACATGATTTGAAATGCTGTTGCTCATTACCCTGATTGAAGGGATTGACCTAACCTATACAAGTCCTAGGTGGCTGACAAAATGGCTGATTTAAGTAACATTGGTTAAATTTCAACAATAGGACTATTTTTAATTTTGATAACCCAGTTATTTTTCTTATTTTTCCTCCATGTAAAATCTCTCTCTTCTCATTTAATTTTTAGAATATAGTGTATTATTTCTTCTCTTTACAGTTTTCTGTATCTGTAGAAATTCTTAAAATTCTTCAGCTTTAGTATAAATTTAAGATAATTCTTAGCATTCAAACTTTTACTGTGGTAAATCTTTTTGTAAAATCATAGAGTTGAGGTGGCATGTAAATATTGAATCCAATTCTTGGCTCTGTGATGGAAATTAAAGTATCAGTGACAGATATACTTTAAATTGTAATAATGCATAAATAAGTAAAAATATTTTCAGTTCCTAGTTTGCTTGGATCCAGATTAAGGCTGGACTTTCATATTAAATATGTATTTGTACTGGACTGAATCTTAAACTGTCAGTTTCTGTAGGTATAATATCTGCATAATTCTGTTATTTGAATCAATATGTAAAAAGCATTATGGTTTAATTTTAAGAATGCATGAAGTTGTTATGTGTACATTCTACCCACTTTCCACTGATAATAATTTCATAACTTTGGTCATTGTAGTTACCAATAAACCATTATTCTGTCAAATAGCTAGAGCTGCCCTTAGTATAATATTATGTATGAAAAATTTTTATTTTGTATCTGTTATACTTTTAATGAAGTTTATCTAAAGTAATAACAATTTTAAAAGGCAGTATAAAGTGTAATGCATTGAAAGACCATGAAATCATAAAAATATAAAGGATCAGCAAAAATACAAGATAGCTTAATCATGGTTATCTGTGCTGTAACAAGTGCCAGGAATTGTGCATGATGCACAATGTACAATGGGGTGCACACACTGCATCCCGCCACATTGTGTTTTGATTTAGCCTCTTTTTATTTTGAAATTGCAATGAATGCAGAATACATTTGCTGGCTTTAGTCACTAGAATTAGGGATGCTGATGGGATTCTCTATGTAATATGCTGTCTCTTCTAGCTCCCAGTTTGGGTTTGCTGTATTATTTGTACTATAGGTTATCCCTATATTTCTGGGTCCAAATTAAAATATCACTTTGATGCTCAAAGCCCTTTTTAGGGTGGGGCCATGGTATTTGAAGGCCTGCCGATGTCTGAGTATATTCTCTCACATATTTAGCTTATTGTGTGTACATATTTAAGCTATGTTCTTGCCTATATTTTAGAATTTTCCAATATGATTATTAAGGTAGTTAAACCACTACAATTGGACTGCATTTAAAAAATGTTTTTCTATTTGCCTGTGCTATTTTTGGCCAATATAATATGTAAAAACAAACATCCATAGTTAATTTCCTTTCTCAAATGCTTATAGATGTTGAAATACTCCTATAACTATATATCCTCAGTTGGGAATGGGTTCATGTGTTTAAATTGGGAATAAAGAAAATACAGTTTTGCATTGCCTGTACCTCCCCTTTTCCATATTTGTCTTTCCTTATACGTTCTGTACTCCTGAAAAAAATATTGGTTTTCATTTGTACTGGATTAGGGGTCCCCCCCCCCGATTTATGGACCGGTCCATGGCATTCCAGAAATCAGGCCGCGCAAACAAGCGAAGCCCCATCTGCAGGATGCAGGCAGCATGCAAAACCAGGCCCTCCCATCTGCAGAAAAATCTCTCTCCACCTTACTGGTCCCTGGTGCCCAAAAGGTTGGGGACCGCTTTACTATATGTTAATAGATGGGAAGAAAATAGGTGGCTAAACTAGAGATTCCTAAAAGCCAGATGAGTGGATGACAGATAAAAATCTAGTATCTTTTGTTCCATTCACTCATGGATTTTGGGTTACTCTTGTTTAAAAAAATAGTCAGTTTTCTTTGGTAGTTCTTTTTGCTTCTTATAATATGTACAAGTTTGCATAAACCAGAATAATATCCTATTTAATGTTATATTGATACCGGTACTAGTCTAGCAGATGATGTTCACACTTTTTTAAGGAAGAGATTTTAATTACAGGTACAGGTATAAAAAAATTCTATATATACTACAAAGAACTGTTTTCTCAGGGTAATTTGCAAATCTTTTTAAAGTCTCATATAAGTTTTAAACAAAGAAAATAAAATAATTATTTCTTAGAAATGACAGAATTCGAGATATACAGTTAATGTAAAAGCTCTCTTTAAGTATGACCAAGTTAATAGCACATTAAATGGCTCGGGAGAATAAAAATTTAGGTATCAAGATGAAATTGTTGCTATGTATCGCTCTCTAGGGAGCTGAAAACAGATCCTGAACAGTACAACTCATTTTGGAGAACTTTTCTAATTGAATTGTGTAGGAAAATTTTAACTTACATTGATCGGTGACCATATTTGAAACTAAGATGCTTTAATATCCATGATTCATGGAGTTGTAAAAAGCTTGGTTATATAACTGACTGGAATTTAGCATAAAAGTAAGGTAGTTGATTGTGTTTTATGATATTCTGCATAAGTCCAGATTCTTGATGAATGTATTTTATTCTCCTTATGTACACTGTGAACATATACACCAAAGACAAATTCCTTGTGTGTCCAATCACACTTGGCCAATAAAGAATTCTGTTCTGTTCTATTCTGTTCTGTTCTGTTCTGTTCTGTTCTG
>QLTV01000642.1:206246-221405 GCA_003457575.1 Thermophis baileyi | reverse complement strand
TTCTATTCTATTCTATTCTATTCTATTCTATTCTATTCTATTCTATTCTATTCTATTCTATTCTGTATATATGAAAGTCAGAGGGCAGACACAGTTAAGTATCTAACTGCAAGTGTTTGTATGCAGTTTTGTCCACTTATTACTGAACTGTTTTGCATCTAAACATGATTTTGTTAAATTTCAGATGATGTGGAAACCAGCTTATGATTTCCTCTATACCTGGAGTGCTCACCATGGAGACAGTTACAGAGATATGTTGCAAGATCTGCATTTAGCTTTGGACAAAATGAAAAACCCTGTGACCAAACAATGGCGAGAAATAACTGGCGCTCTAATCCTGGTCAATTGCATGGAGGTTCTTCGGGCCAGTGCTTTCTCCATGTTGGATGAAGAATAAAATTCATTTTCAAATTTAGAAAGATATTCTATAACCAGTCTTCTTGGAATATCAAACAGGAATATTAAACAGGAACATTTTCACCAAGGAACATTTGGAATCTTTGTGAAAATTAATTCCTATAATGTATTCCTTTTAACTTGAGAAAAATTGAGTCATTGATTTTCAAGCACTACCAATTTTACCTCATTTTTATTTAAAGCTATTTAGTTAGTAAACATTTATCAAAAGAACACAATTGTTGCATGATTTGAACAGAATTCTGAAAGAGTGCAGAATACTGTATTCAGGGGAGGAAATGCAATACTGATGTTAAGAAGCAAGTTATGTTGCTAGAGAAAAAAGATTTTTTCCTAGAAATTGAGTCATAGAGCTCTATTGTCAATTCTATCAATAATACATATATTCATGTATATAAGTTGCTCTATGATAGACTTTCCAGATATGTTTATAGTTCTATATAAATATAGTTAAGACTGCAGTTCCCAGGATTCCCAGTCCCCATAATCAATTGCATAGAAAAGTGTTTCTCAGCCTTGGCAAATTTAAGTTGTGTGGATTTGAACTTCTCAGCCATGCTAGCTGGGGAATTCTGAGAGTTCAAGTCTACACATCTTAAAAGTTGTCAAGTTTAAGAAACTTGGATATAGAACCAGTGAGCTTGGACACAAATTTGGGAAAGCTGCTTTATGATAATCACACTACTTCACTGTATGTATCAATCAGGGGTGGGTTCTTCTTTTCTTCGCTGCTGGTTCGCTCAGTGATGCGACGCACGGGCGTGCTTCGTGCGGGCACAGCACTTTAAAAAAGCACATGCGCAGAAGCAAAAAATAAAATGGCGGCACCTATGGTTCGGCGGCGTGCAGGCCTGGGTCACTGCTGGTTCTAGTGACCCAGGCCGCCAAGTTACTACCGGTTCTATAGAACCGGTCCGAACCGGGAGGAACCCACCTCTGGTATCCATTGAATATATTCATTTGGACGTAGTATGAACTTGGCTATTGATTTCCAATAGAAGTTAGGCACTGTATCTCTATAAATTGACTCATGATTTTCTTAATGGGAGCTAACATGAGATACTGTAAAGACTATATAAATTCAAGGAAGTCTTCACTAATTCAACTACTTGTTATCTGACTGCAGAACAGCCAACTCCTTCTGTAATTGTGTACAGGTTTGTCTTGATTTAGAGCATTTAATGATACTTGTCTTTCCTTTCAACCTGCATGTGGGCTTTTTTGGGAGTGGCAGTTCATTCCTAGCAAATTAGAAACATCATCATCATATCTGTGTGGTTGTCCCATCTGCTTTTTAGCTGTACAACATTATCAGTGTTGTGTAATATTGGTCATATTTCTAAGTAGTTGTTTTCTTTTTCTTGTTCATAGACAGGATGATTCTTCTAATGAAAGCTGCTTATTGGCAGAGGAATCATGACATAAATGCTTGCTTTTTTAATTTGAAACATAGGAATTCCAAAATTCATATTGTATACTATTTTTTCATAGTTTTCATTAATGAAAATATATTGTGACAAAAAAGTTTGAATTAATTCCTGTTTCCAAACTAGCTATTGTTTCATAAAGGCTATTTATATGTTATGATTTACTCTGTGTTTTGCTTTCAGTATTTTTTATTTATGCTTGAATCTTAAATTCAAGTGAAATCAAAAAGATGAATGCCCATTAACTTATCAATGGTTGTTACATTAGTTACTATTTTTTTCTTTCATGTTTAAAAATTACACAGTAACATAGTAGTTAGAGACTGAATTTGCCTGCCATTTCAACTAATATTGTTATATTTGTCAAACTGTGGCTACTACCAACAATGTTAAGGCCAAATGCTTCTTAAGAAAAAGGTTTCTTTTGGAATTCATAGGGACCTTCATTATTTGCCTCTATTAGATTTTTTTTAATGGGAAATATTCTAAAATAAATGGAAAACTAATCTGAAATTTCAATGTATAAATGACAATTTTACCTCACTTAACATTTTATTAAAATGAATACTGCCACTAATGTGCTAATTATGCTGTAGTACTTCTAGTCTTTTTTAATATTACAAAAAGGGGGGCTTGAATTTAGCTTGGTGAATTATTGGACGTATCCATGAGTGAATTCAACACTGTGGAAGTGATTTTCTACTTATTATTTAGTTTACTAACTTGATAAGGTCAATCAGATTCTGTCATCTGCTATAGTAGCAGATCTATATGCTAGTTTATAGCAGCACAAGATTGAACCCTGTGTTTATCTTTTTGTTGATTCAGTTGACATAACATAGTTAATAATAGGTAAGTTAAAAAATCTCTTTGTTGTATTTACATAATTAAACTTGGTTAGAGCTTGGGGGTGGGTTGGTGCCTTTAAGTCAGTGTTGACTCCTAGCGATTCCTTGGACCAGTCCCTACAGTTTTCTAGACAAAATGTTGGAAGTGGTTTGCCATTGCTTATTTTGGTTTTTAACCTTAGTTATTTTTTTATTGCGCAAACTCAGCTGTTTATTTTAAAATGCAGTGTATTATGAGTATCCAGAAAAAGAATTGATTTGGAATTAAGGTAAGCATGTTGTATGAATCCAATCGTTGAAAAATAGAAGGGAAAATTTGAAAAATGGTGGAATAAAATGGAACAATAGGATTTTTTCCTTGCTATCTGCATTTTAAGTTTTCCAGGCATAATTGCTTACTATAGTCTCAAGTTACAAAGCACTTTGAGACTTAACATGGTTTGAATCTGTCAGAAATATCAAGCTATAATTCTAAATGTAATGGTTTTTTTAAAGAAGCTTTTTTTGTATCTCTGTATCTTTTTGAAAACTAATTTGTATGACTTTGTAATATATTTACAGAACATACTTTTAAGTCAGAGGCTGAAATTCTTAAAACAATATGGAATTATTTCTAATCTTCTTGTGCAAGCATATGGGTAACCTAAGCATTACTAGGTATTGTTATGTTAATATATGCACAAAGAATAGCAATAACACTCATTGTAAAGTTAATATATGTACAAAGGGGAACAACCATAATTTGCTTAGCATTTTACATATTTCAAATAGTTTCACTGTAGTGTACGTATTATTATAAAAGAATTGGATGATGGTTAAAAATCTTGTTGGGAAATACCTAATTTGGTGATGAAATATTATTGGAAATAAATAACCAAAGCATTATACTTATCTAGATTAATTAAAGAGATTCTTCCATTTGTTAATGTATTATAACTGCTAATATGAGCAGCACATGATTGTGTTAATTGCTTCTATGAGGAATTCCAACTATAATATTTCAAATTCTGGATGAGATCAAGATTGCACTGAAGTGTACCTTAAGCTGGGGAAAGAAAAGTGAACAATCCTTTCTGAAGGAATATCTGATTAAACAAAGATACAGTGTTTGAAATGTACGCTAATATTGTTCTTAGTTAATTGTTTTTTAAAAGTTTGTGCATTTTGATTGCATTGGTTTGGTCCATACTGATTTTCAGTATATTGATACTATAAATAGCATCCTTTCTTGTGTATTTTTCTTCAGTTTCTCTTGTGATGAAATATAACTGTAGGCTGCATACCAGTACCTGCGTTGAATGCAAGGGGCTTTCTTCATTGTAAATATGCATCTGGTTGGACTGATAATGATACACTGTTTTTGAAGATATATTAATGCAGAACAGGTTTGCTATTTTTCTGAAACTTGTGCATAGCATAGCAAGCAAATTGTTCACATTGGGCTGGAAGAACAAGTAAATATCTAGAAGTTCCAGTTCAAGAGATTACACGATTCTAAGCACAAAAATTGTGTTAAAAAGATATTGGGCTCAAATAGCAAACTTCAGGAGAAAAAAATGACATATGAACTAGGAAAAATATTTTTTCCTCTTCATCTTGTATAATATAAAAATGGAAACAAAAAAAAACACCCCTCTGTCTTTGACAGTTGTGTATCTAGATTTAAATAACAGCAACCTGATAATGCATGATAGAGTTGGGGATTAACAACTGAAATACTGAAGTAACTCATCACCATGGGTTGAGATATTGTCAGCTCTACATCTCTACATATGGCAATCCGAGTGATGCCATCTCTGCCCTCTTGTAATGCCCGGAGACTGTAGGGATCTGAACAAGGGATCACAGACTTAGATTGAATCCTGGCAAGAGACTAGGTGCATTGAGCCTCAGGATTTGAGTGTTTGTCATCCCTAGTTGGACAGGGTTGCACTATCCCATGAAGACCCAGTTCGCAACCTAGTGGTTCTCCTGGACTCACATATGTTGCTCAAAGTGCAGATGGCAGTCATGACCAGGAGAGCTTATACACAGGTCTGGTTTGTGCACTAGTCCCAACCATTCCTGGATCATGACTTCCTGCACTCAGTTACTCAAGCCCTACTTATCTCTCACCTGGATTGTTGCAATGCACTCCACATGGGGTTACCCTTGAAGTTCATTCAGAAGCTTCAGCTTGTGCAAAGTGCAGCAGTGAAAGCAGTCTTTGAAACCCCTAGGATGGCCCATATTATATCTCTGTTTCATGAACTTTACTGGCTATGGGTCTACTTCTGAGTGTAGTTCAAGGTGTTGGTTATGACCTTTAAAGCCCTTAATGCCATAGATCCAGGCTACTTGATGAACCACCTCGTCCTGCCAGGACAAGCCCATCCTACTCATGCCAACAGAAAGGGCCTGCTTTGGATCCCATCAGTCAAAGAACTCCAACTATCAAGTTCCAGAAGAAGAGCCTTCTCTGCTGCTGTGCCTGCCCTTTGGAACACCTTACCTTGTAAAGTAAGGTCTGCTCCTACCCTCCTATACTTCTGCAAGAGCCTGAAGACCTGGCTCTGCCAGTTTCCTGACAACCAAACGGAATTCCACACCAGAGGTAGCTGCAAGATAGATGGCAGACTTCACCTTCCGTCCTTGTTCTTTGCTCTCCACCCATCCATCTTTTTGGTTATCATATTGATGTATTCTAATTGTGTTCCTTTTTCAATGTTTATTTTATGGTTCTATTATTTACTTCTGTTCACACTCCTTTCATTTTCTTCCTTTTTATTGTTGTAAACTGCCTAAAGTAGCCCCATGGCAAAATAGGCACTAAATTTAACAAAAAATAATAAATAAACTTAGATAAAATTTACTAACCTGTGTATTGGGAAATCTTAATGCCACTATTACAAAATCAAGGATTTTACTGTTCATTTTTGGATAACTTTTATGAATCTATATGAGGCAAGGAAGCTTATAATCTAATTTACATACAATTTAGTTAATATAATTTGCCCATAAGTAAATACTTTCGCATCATGAATATCAATTGGAAATAACTCATTGAACTATGATTAACTATGAAGTCAATGAGAACACAATGCCTATAGACTTTATTATTTATATCCAGCTTTTACTCAAAGTGTACACAGATCCCTCCTGATTTTGTTCCATCTGTGGCAATTCTTTGAAATTGGGCTGAAAGTGACTGGTCCAGAGTCATTCAATGTGCTAAGTGGTCAAATAGACATTTGTACCCAGTTCTCCCTGATCCAAGACTATTACAATGCAGTAGCTCTGTATCCACTGAATTGCCCTGGAATGAGTGGATAGCTACAGTGCTACCATTAACTCCCATTGAAGGCTAAAGTTATCCAGAAGAATGATGAAGTGCTTTTAATATGACATAAACTATTACTGTGGGACAGGAATATGGGGTCAGGAAGGAAATATATGAGGGCAGAAGGAGAAGAGATTGTAGACATATTTCATGTTAACATGAAGTTTTCATTTTAATCAAGACAGTTTTGCTGAGCTATCATGGAATGACTACTATTAAACACCCGAAGATACTATGGGGGCTTTAAGGTAGATAATCAGTTTATTTGGGGGCGAAAAGATGGAACACCCCCCTTATCCTCAAAATAAGCAAAGACGACATGAACTTTATTGTCATGGATTATTTACCGTGTTTCCCTGAAAATAAGACCCTGTCTTATATTTTTTGAACCCTGAAATAAGCGCTTGGCCTTATTGCCATGCACTCAAAAGCCTGATTGGGCTTATTATCAGGGGATGTCTTATTTTGGGGAAAACAGGGTAGCTAATAACAAGCCTTGAGAGAGGATAGAGATGCAGGAGGCAATTGATGGAAGATGGCAGAAATGCTATATTTGCATCACAGAATGTCAGAAATGTAGTTTCCTTTCCAACTAGTTTGGAGGGAAGTAGTTGGAAAGGAAGCTACTGTATATTTCTGATATTCTAACAGCTATAAAATGCTTTTGATTATATGATTCCAACTTTTATGTCCTATTGTCTTCTAATTCTATATCAAAATTATTACATTTTAGCAAAGGTGTAACTACAGCAAATCAATATTTTTGGGGGAAGATGTCTAATAGAAGAAGAACAAAGATCATTAGGGGACTTTGTTGTTAGTCACGAAGTCATGTCCGACCCATTGTGACCCCATGGACAATGTTCCTCCAGGCCTTCCTGTCCTCTACCATCCCCCGGAATCCATTTAAGCTCACGCCGACTGCTTCAGTGACTCCATCCAGCCACCTCATTCTCTGTCGTCCCCTTCTTTTGCTGTCAATCGTTCCCAGCATTAGGCTCTTCTCCAGTGAATCTTTCCTTCTCATTTCGTGGCCAAATGAGTTTCATCTTCAGGATCTGGCTTTCTAAAGAGCAGTCAGGGTTGATCTCCTCTAGGACTGACCGGTTTGATCGCCTTGCAGTCCAAGGGACTCACAGGCGTCTTCTCCAGCACCATAGTTCAAAGGCCTTAATTCTTTGGTGCTCAGCCTTCCTTATGGTCCAACTTTCACAGCCATACATTGCAACTGGGAAAACCATAGCCTTGACTATACACACTTTTGTTGGCAGGGTGATGTCTCTGCTTTTTAGTATGCTGTCTAGGTTTGCCATTAGGGGACTAATGGGGGCTAAAACATAAGAATGGTTACAGGAACTGGGCGTGGCTAGTCTAGTGAAGAGAAGGACCAGGGGTGACAAGGTAACAGTATTTCAATATTTGAGGGGCTGCCACAGAGAGGAGCGGGTCAACTTATTTTCCAAAGCACCTGAAGGCCAGACAAGGAATAATGGATGGAAACTGATTAAGGAGAGATTCAACCTAGAAATAAGGAATTTTCTGACAGAACAATCAACCAATGAAACAGCTTGCCTTCAGAAGTTATGGGAGCTTCATCACTGGAGGCTTTCAAAAAAAGACTGGACTGCCATCTGTCAGAAATGGTGTAGGGTCTCCTGCTCGGGTGGGGGTTGGATTAGATGACCTACAAGGTCCCTTCCAACTCTGTTAATCTGCAGGAGTAGATGCCTTGAACAGTCTAACATCTAAAGGCTTTAAAATATCTGGTGATGGTGATGAAAAAAATTATAGCTCACCATTTAGATTTATGTTGCATATATTCTTATAGAGTTTTTGTCATTCACAATCTTTTTGGTTTAATGAGGTTGACAGAACATGTCAGGATTATGACAGAGTGGCTACCTATATCTTTGCCAAGGAACATGGATTTCACTGCTAACTTTCCAGCTAATACAAAATGGATGTTGCAGTACATTTTTGTCCAAACTTCCTGATTTATACTATATTCAAAAAGAATTCCGCATGTTACACCTGATTTCTTGTTTTGCATCAAAATTAATGGTTTCAAATTAAACTAGAATTAAATTAGGACAGATACTGGCAGAAACCAATTTTCAAAAATATTTCTTATTATCTATCAGAAAATATGCTACCTGAGAACTTTAGAGAAATAGTAAGAAAACCTGAACTACTCTAAATAGTGTTACGTGAATGATATCAATGACATAAAAATCTTTGTGTCATGCTTTAAAAAATGATATGTACCTCAAAGAAAGAAGTAGAATACAAGATTTCAAAACCTTTGGGGCTGTACTTGTACTTTTATTTATATATAAAAGGAATTATTCAGCTGGTTAAAAGGACTGAAAGCTTTGAATGTCATAACCCAGATTTAATTACAGAAGCGAAAAGGTATTCATTTTATCATTATGAGTATGACTTGTTGGTTTTATTAACTTAATTTTGGCATAGTTAGATGGTTGGCTTCTAATAAGTCAGTAGTTGAATACAAGCTCTTCATTTGGGATGATGGAGGATTGTGGATTCAAAGCACACAACTATATACGTATGCACACACATTTCAAAAGTCTGCTTGTGCAGATTCGTGAAACTCATTACACTTTATGTTAAGGTATTCATATTTTATAATGAGAGGAGCTTCAGTCAACACCTTATCGTCACAAGAGAGGAATGCAGAGCTGGGGGTTTTATGTTATTTCCTTGAGCGAGCAATATTAAAAAGGTAGCAACTCGCCACCCATTCAAGATTTGTTACTTGAGCAATCCAGGAATAAATGAGGTGTACATGAGCAGTGGCTTCCTATTTCTAAATGTGGGTAGAGTGGGGTAGGAGGATGTTACATGATTCAATGCTTTCTGCTAATATTATTGGGCAGAACCCAGAACATTTCAGGGAATAATAGTTGTTTCACGATATTAGTAGGAAATAGGGTTTTCTGTAGTATGCAATATGTAAATACAACAAGAATTTGGAGACTTGAAAATATTCTTTCTATGCTCTCTTTATTTTTGTATTTATTCTTTACCCTTTCTTAACATATCTATTTACCAATTTATGTACATTTGTTGTTCCAATTTTATTCTGTTCCCATCCTAGTACTCTCCAATCAATACTAGGCTTAGAACATCTGCTATAAATTGGCTGAGGAATTTTGGGAGTTGAAACCCACTCATCTTAAAGTTGCCAAGTTTGAGGCACACTGATCTAAGTAATCTATCCACCTGTTTCTTAACAGTGCTAGAAACCAAAGCCTAGGACAGAGGTCTTCAAACTTGGCAACTTTAAGACTTGTGGACTTCAACTCCCAGAAAGCTGGAGAATTCTGGGAGTTGAAGTCCACAAGTCTTAAAGTTGCCAAGTTTGAAGACCTCTGCCCTAGGAAATGCACAAGGAAATTTCAAGATGCAGCCCATGACAGTTGTCCAGTAGTATAGTACCTCATCCTAATGATACCATGAAATCTCCAATTTGTTATCCAAATATGGATCCTTTTAGACAAAATATAACTATTAAAGTAGAAGATAAAAGTATCAGTAGGTTTAATGCCCTCAGCTTTGAAAAGGTATAGCCAAATTTAGAGCAGGAAAAAATAAGTGAACTGTAGACTTGAAATAATAGCTAAATACATAGTTCAACATTGTTTTTGGACCAACCCTCAAGTCAAAGGTGTAGCCATTGACTATAAGGCTAAGGCTAATGGAAGCTTGGAGAAAGTGATCCATCTAGAGTAAAAGGTTTTACTCCTGTGATTTTCTATTGAAATTGTCAATAACACAGAAATGAGATTTCTGGACTCATAGAGACATGCACATTTATATTAAATGGATGTTTTAATACAACCAAAACCTCCATTTCCATCCATTTAATACAAATATGCAAAATTTTTATTCACCTCATTATTTTTAGATTTTCAGTACAACTAATGTGAGAATATATTAATTCCTAAACAAAGGAAAAAAGAAGATTACAATGCAGCACAGTTTAGACAGCTCACTGAAATGATTGAATGTTGATAAAAGTATTTACATAAATAAAGCACTTTCAGAATTATTACATAGTTCAATTACTCAAATCAGTTTAAAATGACTATTGACATTTTCCCAAAAAGTTTCCTAACAGGTCCATCAAATCCATTACATTTCATAAACTTTCATAAACTTAAGTTGTCCTTCATAGCACAGGACAGATATAATAAATGGATTCTATGGATTATCTTTGAAATAATAGATTAGGTTAGTTAATTCATTTTTGAAATGTATGATGAAATTTAATCAAGTGATGGAATCCTCTTTGGTTAAATCTAGTCAATGGAGATTGCCAACTCTATTTTTCAGTTTCAGGCACTTTTATAAAAGAAGCTGGTTGAAAGGCTGCCATAGGGATCATAGTTCACTAGAAAACAGTACTTAGCACCTACATGATCCCTTCTGCTCTTACTGAAGCTTCCCCATCACCCTGTTTATGGTTATACGTGGAACACATAAAACACTACTACAGTCAGCCATCATTTTTATTTTCTACGACAGCTTATCAGGGTCATTTGACCCAATTTCTCTTGTTTTCAACAAACCTTTGTATCAATGTAAAATATGTGGCGGGGCAGAGAATTTGGTATCTCCTACACACTGGTATCCACAGATGGCATGATAGAAAAGCTGGGCCTGAAAAGTATGTATGGTTAGTATGAAAAGCCATAATAAGCCCTGGTCAATTTGTCTTGGCTATTCGTTTATTTACTTCTTAAATTGGCTTCAGTAGCTAGAGCAACTTTAGGCAGCTTACATAATGCATTCCTGGAAAATTGTGTGGGTTCTTGAGATATCACAAAGCCCAAATTGATGACCTGGCAACTCATTCAAAATGGGAGTCTATTGTTCTTTTCATAAATACTGTGTTTACACAACATGCTAACTCATGGTAGTTAATTGCACTGTGATTAACATAATTTTCTGTGCTTGCACAGTAAACTGAACCATAAATTAAATGGACTCTCAAAATACTTTCTGCTAAAGTGTGGTTGGCGATGTTATGATTCAGTATGTGTCATATGATCTTGGCTGAACAGTCATCATTTGCCATACTAGTATTAGCAGTTAGTCTTTTTATGCCTTTTAAAATAATTTTTCACCCAAAATTTAACTGACTGACAAAGTTATATTTAATCTATTAAATTCAATTGACTGCATTACTAATATTGTGTTTGCCTAATTTTGATACAAATTATGATCATCTAATCTGGAACTGAAAAGAAAAGGTCTTAAGTTCCTTGGCTTATTCTTTAAAACTAAAATGAAATAAAAGAGGAAAGGAATGCCCAAAGAAACAAAGTTCATCCAAAGACCATGAAAGTTAAGATAGCTTCAAGTAGAAGAATGTCTCCACAATGGTTTCCTCCTCACCTTAACTTCTGGAGAAAATTATATAGGAGGAGACTGCCTTGTTATATAAGGTTTGAATGAAAAGTGATGCTTCAATGTTATATTACCAACAGATGGCAGTACTGATATATTGAAGCTCTGATGTTTAATATTTGTTCTTTTGTTCTGACATGACATGTTTCATGTTGACATGAAATTACTGTGAATTACATGAAATTACTGAGAACAGGTTGTGATACTGTTGTTTTAAAATGGAAGCTTGCAATGAGTACTCATCAGTGAGCTTTAAGTAATGTGCTGTGATTGAATTTTTGACTACTAGAGGAGTCCCTGCAATTGAGATTCACCACCAAATTCAAGTTGTTTATGGTGATGACTTTGCTGATTTGAGTATTGTGTATCACTGCGCCAAAAATATAAACTTGGCAAATTGGGTTGATTTGTTTCATCAACAATGAAGTAGACAATCTGTGATAGAATAAAATATACAATCTGTGAGATGTAACAATAAATAGGGATAGACAGCATCACCACCAGATGGATTTGTAATTGGCTGACAAGCCATACTCAACGAGTTGTCCTTAATGGTACCAGATCTACATTGAGGGAATGAAGCAGTGGGGTGCCACAGGGTTCCATCTTAGGCCCAGTACTCTTCAATATCTTCATAAATGACTTAGACGAGGGAATAGAAGGGGAACTCATCAAATTTGCAGATGACACTAAGCTGGCAAGAATAGCCAACAACCCTGAAGTCAAGCTCAGGATCCAAAAAGATCTTGACAGACTTGAACAATGGGCCCTATCCAACAACATGAAATTTAATGTGGAGAAAAGCAAGGTTTTACACCTAGGCAGGAAAAACCAAAGGTACAAGTACAGATTAGGCAAAACCTGGCTCAAAAGTAGTAACTGAGAGGTTGGAGACCTGGAGTCCTAGTAAACAAGCATTTAAATATAAGCTATCAGTGTGCGGAAGCAGCCAAAAAAGCTAATACAATCCTTGCTTGTATAAACAGAGGCATAGAATCAAAATTACGTGAAGTATTAGTATCGCTTTATAAAGCCTTAGTAAGGCCACATCTGGAATACTGCATCCAGTTTGGGTCACCACATTACAAAAAAGATGTTGAGACTTTGGAAAAAGTACAAAGAGCAACTAAGATATTCATCTTAGGCCTGAAGACTAAAACATATGAAAAATGGTTGCAGGATTTCGGTTTGTCTAGTCTAGAGAAAAGAAGGGCTAGCGGTAACATGATAGCAGTAATCCAGTATTTGAGAGGTTGCCACAAAGAGGAGGGGGTCAACTTATTTACAAAGCACTTGTAGGCAGGACAAGAAACAATGGATGGAAACTAATCAAGGAGAGAAGCAACCTGGAACTGAGGAGAAACTTCCTAACAGTGAGGTCAATTAACCAATGGAACAGCTTGCCTTCAGACGTTGTGGGTGCTTCATTACTGCAGGTTTTTAAGAAGAGACTGGGCAGTCACTTGTCTGCTATGGTGGTGAAGGCATTAATTTTGTATTGAGATGTGTATTGGAGTTTCACTTTTTGTTTCCTGGAGTCTATACAGTATATTGATCACATAGCAAATAGTCTAATTTGAAGAATGCACACACTTCAAAAGGAATGAATGTATATCTTTGAGATTCCCCCAATAACTTTTATTCATTTGGAACTTTTGATTTGATTGAATAGAAAACACAACTCACATTGCATAAGTTAAACCCTGCATTCATGTGTCCCAAGCACATTTAAGACAATGAGTCACAACAATGCTTGGAATCATTTCACAACTAATGAACTCAGTCTCTCTTGCTGTTCTTTGTTGAATGTAATGTTCTCAGTTTTATTACCAGCTATTAAGTTGTAATGATAATGGGTTTGGTTAGATCTCTATATTTTGATTTTAATTTTTTAAAAGTTATTAAAGATAGGCACTTTCTCCCCTGAAAGTGGATCTATAAAGAAGAATATGTGAGGAGCAGAAAAATAAGTGGCAGCTATCTTTGTATGACATATGTACAATATATCCATTCTTTCATGTACTTTCAAAGATCTCTTGGACTGTTAATGATAACATATAAATAACATATTTATTTATTAAATGGATTTATGAGGCTGCTCAACTCAAACAATGTGACATTTTATTTAATCAGTTTTAATCAACAAGTAACTCTCAGCATCAAATAATATTAAAATTACAAATACAACAAATACAAAAATTAAAATACAGCTGCTGCTGCAAAAAAAAATATATATATATATCCTAATCATTAACACATTGGATGGTTTCTTCACACACTTGTGCCCTAAGCCTGGGCAAAGAACCAAGACAAAAGGTAAGCAGGGTCAGGACCAACTTGATCACCGGAGGAACAATTTATTTATTATTTATTATGAGTATAATTTATTTACATTTATTGGCCACCTAAACCCACTGGACTCTGAACAGCATACAAAATTAGAGAAAACATAAAAAACAGCTAAACATTAATATACAGATTAAAATGGTAATTTAATTGGGATGACCATCCACCTCAACAAATGACTCTAGGCCGGGGGGGGGGGTTAACCTACCTCGCTGCCGGTTCGTTTCCTCCCGCGCCGCGTGACCACACCTCGTGGGCATGCGCGCACTTCACATGCGCGCGCATGTGCAGTGCTGGAACCCCCCCAAAAAGCCAAAAACAAGATGGCGACGCATGCGCAGTGCCGGAAACTCGCCTTCTGCGCATGCGCAGAAGAAGAAAAAAAATTCCAAAACAAGCTTTTAAAAAAAAAAAAATCCCAAGAAAAAGATGGCGGCATCCACGGACCGGCACCGACCGAACCAGCTCCGTGATATCACCATGACATCACCAGCGGGTTGCTACCGGTTCGGGCGGACCGGTCCAAACTGGGAGGAACCCACCTCTGCTCTAGGCAGCAAATGTTCCATAGGATAGGCACACTAGAGCAATAAGAGCTTATCTTCTGGGTCCTGCCAACTGGGGTTCCTTAACTGACCAAACTCAGAGCTTTCCATCCCGCTAGACTGGATTGGAATGGTAAAAAAAAAAATGAGGAGAGCTTATAAAAGCTATGGAACATCTTGAATTGTTTGTCAAGCATGTATAACAGTGGTGGGTTTCAATTTTTTTTACTACTGGTTCTGAAGGTGTGGCTTGGCATGGCTTGGTGGGTGTGGCTTGGTGGGCATGGCAGGGAAAGGATACCCATTCCCATCCCACTCCAGGGGAAGGATACTTTAAAATCTCCATTCTCTCCCCACTCCAGGGGAAGGTTACTGCAAAATCCCCATTTCCTCCCAATCAGCTGGGACTCGGGAGGCAGAGAACAGATGGGGGCGGGGCCAGTCAGAAGTGGTATTTACCGGTTCTCCGAACTACTCAAAATTACTGCTACCGGTTCTCCGAACTATTCAAAATTTCCACTACCGGTTCTCCAGAACTGGTCAGAACCTGCTGAAACCCACCTCTGATGTATAAGATAACAGATATAAGTATAAACCTGATTATGAATACATGAAATGGATACAAATAAATGGGGACAGTAGGACAAGGACGGTAGGCACGTTGGTGCGCTTATGCATGCCCCTTACAGACCTCTTAGGAATGGGGTGAGGTCAACAGTAGACAGTCTAAGGTTAAAGTTTTGGGGGTTTGGGGAAGAAACCACAGAGCCAGGTAGTGCATTCCAGGCATTGACCACTCTGTTGCTGAAGTCGTATCTCCTGCA
>QLTV01000642.1:185440-205157 GCA_003457575.1 Thermophis baileyi | reverse complement strand
CTCCCTTTCATTTTCGCACTGGGCCTGCCTGCAGCCTCTCAGCTGATGGTCGGGAGGTAATCAGTTGCTTGTGCTAATCAGGCTCTGTGCTGTTTGCTGCAAGAAGGCAAATTGCTGGGACACAGAAGCTAAAGGGTGGGGTTGGCTGGGCGAGGCTACATTCGGTGTATAAGACCCACTCAAGTTTTCACTGTCTTTTAGGGGGGGGGAGTGTGTCTTATACTCTGAAAAATACGGTACTCCAAGGTCCTTGACAGAGTGAGGGTCGTCTACGAGGTTGTATCCGCCCAGCTTGTATTTGGTGTTCTGATTTTTTTTGCCAATGTGTAAGACAGAGCATTTGTTGGTTGAGATTTGGAGTTGTCAATTGTTTGACCATTCTGACACATAGTCAAGGTCTTTTTGTAGGGCAGCAGCATTGTCAGTGGTGTTAAATAGTTTTACATCATCAGCGAAGAGAACGCAGTTGCTTGTAATATGATCGCAAAGGTCATTTATGTAGAGTATAAAGAGTGTGGGGCCTAAAATGCTGCCTTCGGGTTCACTGCTGTTAACCGGTGCAGGGTTTGATAGGGCACACTCTATTTTGACTACTTGTTGCCTGTTTGACAGGAACGCAGTTATCCACTTATGCAGGTATCCGGAAATGCCATAAGATTTTAGTTTTAGAAGTAGTTTGTCGTGTACCACTGAATCAAAGGCTTTGCAGAAGTCTATGTAAATTGCGTCTATTGCTTTACCCTGGTCGAGTTGTGTAGTCCATATGTTTTTGCAGTGTAGAAGTTGCAGATTGCAGGACAATTTTTTCCTGAAACCAAATTGTTTGTTAGAGAGTAGGTTGTTTGTCTCTAAGTGGGGGGTAATGGATTGGTTTATGATTGATTCCATGACTTTGCAGGTGATGCAATGTAAAGAGATTGGTATGTAATTTTCAACTAGGCTGGGGTCACACTTTTTGAAGATAGGGATGACAGTGGCTAGTGACCATAGGCTGGCCAAGGAGCCGGTCCTGAAAGATTTTTCATAGATTATGCTTAGGGGTTCTGCTATGGCAGTGGAAAGCTTTTTAAAGAAGTAGGCACATAATCCATCAGGTCCAGTAGATAGAGATGGTTTTAGGCTGCGTAGTGCCTTTTCAACATTATCTTCTGTAAAATCAATATGTAGTAGATCGTTGCAATTAGTTGTGGTACGACTAGGAAATGTGGGACATGAGCCATTGCTATTTACAAAGACTGAACCAAAGAAGGTGTTAAAGAGGTTGGCTTTAAAGGCTTCATCATTACAGTCTTTACCGTTAGGTCCTTTTAGGGATGGGATGGATCTGGAATCTTTAAGTTTGTTATTTACAAAATTATAGAAGGTGCAGGTGGATTTTGTATGTAGAAGGTTTTTCTCTTGTTTGCTGTGGTAATTGGTGCATTCTGTCTTTATCTGGTGGCATAAGGTTTTGTAGCAGCTTTTAAAGTTAGCTACGTAGCCAGTTTTGTTTTTTCGCCAAAGATATTTTTTTTTTTAATTGAAGCTTCCTTATTGATATGGGTAATTTGTTTTTTCTGGTTTTGGAGTTATTAGTGGTATGTATAGTTTAATGACTCTTTTGACTTCGAGCAAAAAAGTGTTATAATGTTATTCGGCAGTATTACAGTCAGTAAACAGAATTTGCCAATCAAGAGATGAGAGGTCATTACCTATGAGATCATAGTTGGCTTTTTTAAAGTTATAATTTGGGATCCCATCTTTGTGATCATCTTTGTAAGGACGTATATTGAGACAAAAGTTAATCATGCTGTGGTCACTGTTGGAAAAGGGTTCTTTTATTTGTAGACCAAAAATTGAGTTTAAACTGTTGCGGAAGATGAGATCAAGGCAGTTGTTGATTCTAGTGGTGTTAGTTACTAGTTGATCCAGTCCCAGATTAGTAACAGCATTGTACATGGTTGCATGTATGGGTTCAGTTGTACATTTGTTTAGGGTCCAATTAATAAGAGGTAGATTGAAGTTGCCAAGAAAGATAAGGGTGTGGGCAGAAGGCTACCCACGTTAGTAGTGAAGTTATCTTGTTTGCATGTTCGAGGTCGTAATGAGAGGCTCTGTAGCATAGTAAGAAGCAAAATGTGGTATTTAAGGACATCTCACAGACGATGGTCTCAGGAAGAGCGAGTTCCTGTGTAACTTGGATATTTTTTAGATTTAGGGACTTTTTATAGAAGATAGCAACACCACCCCCTCTACGAATTTTGCGATCGGACCGGTAAACATGATAGTCTCTTACTGTGGAAATGGAGTAATTGCATCCCAGAAGCTCACTGGCAACTAATGCAGTTTACAAGATAGTGTTGTTACATGCACGAACTAACCAGTGTCATTTACTATCCATGCTGCCATATTCTGCACCAATTGAAGCTTCCAGATGCTCTTCAAAGGCAGCCCCATGTACAACATACTGCTGTAATTCAGAGGGGAGGCCACAAGGGCATAGGTCAGGGGTCGGCAACCCGTGGCTCCGGAGCCGCATGCGGCTCTTTCGCCCCTCTCCTGCGGCTCCCTGTCACACCCACCGGTTGTTAAGTTTTTCCGTGATATTACCGGCTGATTTCATCCAGCCTTTTGCTTGGGGTGACTTCTGGCTTGAGAAAAGAAGAGATTCTCTCCCCTCCCAGTCACTCCTCATGTGGTTGGCCCCGCCCATCACCCCAGTCACTCCTCACGTGGTTGGCCCCGCCCGTTGCCCCAGTCACTCCTCACATGGCTTGAGAAAACAGAGTCCTCACGTGGTTGGTCCCGTCCATCCCCCGCCCCTCCTCACTTTGCCGGATAAGAGAAGAAAGAAGAGAACAGACTCGCAGTCACTTCTTGCCTCGCCGGAGAAGTTTGAACTGCAATCCTCGCCTCGCCGGAGATCTGACTCACTACCCAGGAAGTCACTACTCGGTGAGAAGGTAAGTAATAGCAGGCGGGCGAGTGGGCAGGGGAGGGGGGAACACCGTGTTTGCCTTCAGCAGCCCCTGATACGTCTTGGCCCATTCCCCGTTACCGCCGGGCTTGGCTTGCCTTTGGGCCAGCCTGGATACCACCAGGCTTGGGCGAAGGACAACCACTCTCTGATACTGCCGGGCTTGGGCGAAGGACGGGGGGCGCCGCACTTGCCTTCGGGCCAGCCTGGATACCGCCAGGCTTGTGCGAAGGGAAGCCCCCTCGATACAGCTTGGCCCATCCCCCGTTACCACCGGGCTTGCCTTGCCTTCAGGCTAGCCTGGATACATACGGCTTGGCCCAGCCCCTGCTATGCTGGCCTGCCCAACTCTATGAGGCCTTTGGCTCATGGCCTGCCCAACTCCATGAGGCCTTTGGCTCTGGCCTGCCCAACTCCATGAGGCCTTTGGCTCATGGCCTGCCCAACACCTCATGGCTTTCGGCTCATGGTCTGCCCAACTCCATGAGGCCTTTGGCTCATGGCCTGCCCAACTCCATGAAGCCTTTGGCTTGCCCATTTTTTGCAAAAATGGGGGCATTTTTGCCCTCTCCAAGCCCCCAGGAGCACTCTGCAGACCTCCCACACCTTCTGCCCACCCATTTTTGCGTGGGGGGGGCGTCGGGAGGCCAAAAATGGCTGTATTCGGTGTATAAGACGCACCAACATTTCCGCCCTCTTTTGGGGGGGGGAAAGGTGCTTCTTATACTCCGAAAAATACGGTATGACTTCAAGCATGGCATGTTCTATTAAAAAAAAAAAATCCTAGGATGTATAGCCTTTGGGTTGTTGTTGTTTTTTAATTGTTCCGCAGTGTATATTCAACGTAGTGACAAAGCCATAGCCCTGAACCCAGTTGTCTTCCGCTAACAAAACTGCAGACAAAAGGGGTATCATATATTCATCAATGAACTTATGCATGGCTTATTCCTTATAGCTTTTATGTACACCGAGAGCACATGCACCGAAGACAAGACAAATTCCTTGTGTGTCACACTTGGCCAATATTCTATTCTATTCTATTCTATTCTATTCTATTCTATTCTATTCTATTCTATTCTATTCTATTCTATTCTATTCTATTCTATTCTATTCTATTCTATTCTATTCTATTCTATTCTATTCTTTATTCAGTTTGACAGCTGACTGCACCCTACCCTCCAATACACATGTTCAAAATGTTTTGTGGGTGGATGGGAGTGATGTCGCGTTGGCCATGCCCACAAGGCGTGGCTGGGGGAGTCATGTGACCAGGCTGTGTGTCGAGTTGACCATACCCACCCAGGCGTTGTGGCTCCCAGTGTTTTGTTTTCTGTGGGAAACGGGTCCAAGTGGTTCTTTGAGTGTTTAAGGTTGCAGACCCCTGGCATAGGGGGTGGCGCAGTGGTTAGAGTGCAGTACTGCAGGCTACTTCAGCTGACTGCTAGCTGCAGTTCGGCGGTTCAAATCTCACCAGGCTCAAGGTTGACTCAGCCTTCCATCCTTACGAGGTGGGTAAAATGAGGACCCAGATTGTTGGGGGCAATATGCTGACTCTGTGAACCGCTTAGAGAGGGCTGTAAAGCACTGTAAAGCGGTATATAAGTCTAAGTGCTATTGCTAGGTGAAGTGAGCAGGGCCTTCTGTTGAGCAGGGCCAGCTGTCCACTCACTAGAAGTCAGACAGCATATATATTTGATAAATTATTATTACCCAAACACCTGCAGTGTTTTTTTTAAAAATAGCAATAGCACTTAGACTTATATACCGCTTCATAGTGCTTTACAGCCCTCTCTAAGCAGTTTACAGAGTTAGCATATTGCCCCCAATAATCTGGGTCCTCATTTTACCCACCTCAGAAGGATGGAAGGCTGAGTCAACCTTGAGCCGGTGAGATTTGAACCGCCGAACTGCAGCTAGCAGTCAGCTGAAGTAGCCTGCAGTGCTGCACTCTAACCACTGTGCCACCTCGGCTCCTTCCAAGGTTAAAAGACAAGCAGAGTTGGGGCATTTTGTATATCTGGTGGTGGATGAGGGTAAAATCATTGTAGAGAACAGGGGCAGCCACTGAAAAGACAAGCTTCCCACATTCCCTTAGATAGCAGTGTATGGAGAAAATCTAGAGCATGATTTCCCTATGGGAGTATGTGAATCAGGCAGATGTTCTTGAAATTGCACACCAAGTCTAAACAGGACAGTGCCACCCTGCCCAGAACCAGGTGGTAACAATTTAGCTTTCAGATCTGAGGGACCTAGAATCCGTAGTTACTCAGTTTTGGTGAAATAGCAATGCAACCCGTTCTTCCCAATCAAGACCTTCATAGTGTCCAGACAGAACAGAAATTCAATAGTTTCTTTTTTTTTTAAATAATTTTTATTGTAAATTTCCAATTAAAAAGCAAACACATAAATAAACAAACATCACAACATATAAAAACAAACATACATATCACTTAAAAATATAATTCCATTAATACAGCTTTATGCCATCATAAATTCTTTCTTATTTCCATATTTCCCTATGTTTGGCTATTGTGATATACCTAAACAGCTATTATCTTTTCCTATTTGATACATATACATACACTTTTACCTATTATCCCATAGTTTTTTACTTTTATTTACATTATATACATTAACAACCTTTTAAATTTACAATTACATCTATCACATTTCCTCTATCTTATTCCCTTTTATAACATATTTCATTCTTATCTTAATTTATGCGTTAATTTTACTTTTCTTTTCGAGCCAATCATACCATATATCCCAAATTTTATAATACTCTGTTTCCTCCCTCTCTCCTAATTCCATAGTTAATTTGCTCATTTCAGCACATTCTAGCACCTTTTTTACAATCATAGCGCTTGAGGGGATCTTGTCTTTTTTCCAGTTCTGTGCAAATTGAAATATATATATATATATTGCAAATTGAAATATATATATTCAATAGTTCCATTTGGATGGCCAAGGGCAAAGATGTATCATTTGGAATCATCAGCATATTGATAATATTATCTCACCCAGTGGCTTTATATAAATAATAAAAAAGGAGAGAGCAGGTAGAGCCCCAATGCACACCACAAAAAGGAGATTGGTTGAAAGTTGCCCAGATCAGCTGGATACAAGGATGATCTTTTGAGGACGGAATGCATCACCACCTCTTTCAGAAGTGGAAAAATTAAAGAGGTATTTACCACCACATGGATCCACTTACGTACCTCCTCCCTGGATACCTTAACCAACCAAGAGGGGCATGGATCAAGCATATAAGTGCCCATACTTACAGTTTCCAAGGGCCCTGTCCATTTTCTTGGGACTAATAGACTCAAACTCAGATAAAATCACAAGAGTGGGCTTCTGTAATCTGCACAAGACCTGCCCAGATGGAATTAAAATAATAGAAAATCTGAGTGATTTTATCCACCAAATATTAAGACTAGCCTTACAGAACCTCTGTAAATGCTTCATTAGTCCCTTCTTATGTAGAAGAACTGGATTTCTCTAAATGGGATGCTGGCCAGCACTGGGAGGACATAATAACTGTGGAGAAGTAGGCCTTTTTTTTTAAACCACTCTTATTACCAGAATGATAAAAAGAAGGCTTTCTCTAAGAAAAGCTATGACCTTGTCCAGTTGGGTTTATTCTTAATTTTCCATCAGTGGTGCACTAGGCATCTCTTCTGTAACTTTTTCTTCTGAATATTCTTTAAAATCAAGGGCATTTGTAACATACGACTTCATTCCATATACAATTCAAGAGTCCTAATATTGTTCTAGATTCCATCCAAATGGTACAAAATTGGGAGCTTCCAAGGAATCACTTGGTATTTGACGTAAGTTTCCTCACTGGTTATTCCAACTACAGTTGGCTCTCAGAACAGGAAAGAAAATATTTCTAAATTTCTCTAGTCCTTGAAAGAAAAGTTCAGAATGTTTAAATTATGAACTATATCCATAATCCAGGAGCCAACTGCATAGACAAGGCCTAGCTTTAATGGAAATTTATATTACTTCAATCATATTTAAATTATTTGTACAATCTGCAAACTGGTTAAATTTTTGTACAGTAGCATTGCAGCTTTTTCAAAACCAGGTGTATATGACTTCCTTCCCCAAGCTGTAGTGACTTTTAAAAAATCTGAAGAGAATTTTTCATGAGTAGAACCAGTCCAAAAGAGATTTGCTTGGTAAGGATACCACATGACCAGTCTGCTTTGATTACACAACACCATTACTAAGGGAAAGCTAACATCTTCAGTTGCTCTTGCTCTGAAAGCAGGATTTCTGTTCTCTTGGTAGCCATACTTATGATCCATGAGTTGAATTCTCAAACATTCACAGGCTTTTTAGAATGGGAGTTATGCTCCTACATCCTCCAGAATATCCCCTTGTACAAAAGGCAGAAAATAAATAAAAAAATAAAAAAAAACATTACATGAAAGGAATATTTCTTTTGGGAAAAAGCCTTGAAAAAGCTGTACTTCAGAATCATAATTCACCCTTTCTTGGCAAAGTAGACCACAATGATAGCATCTCTTAAAACAAATTGTAAAAATACCAGAGGAATAGATAGTTACTGAGAATCAGTCTCCAGATTTCAATGCATTTTAGTATTAACAGGCCTAGCTATGGGGTTTTCTGGCAGAGAAGCTAACATTTATACTTGCTTTAAGTTTATGTAGCAGAAACAGCTTTTTCTTTTCTTTAAATTTCTTCCTAGTCACAGCTGTAGGAACAAAAATGTCACAATGGCAAAACAAAGATCTTTTGGGAATGCACACTGCATTCAAAAGGTTGGCCAGGTAGAATACTGAAGTGAGTGAGAAAGAACATTTTACCTTTAACTACAATTACATTAAGTTTAAACATGGATAATAAAACTATCATCCCACTGTATATTCTTTTTCCTTCTTTCACATTAGCCCCTACAATTTGGTGTCAATCGCTGAGGGAACACTAGTACTGCATTCAAATTTTTTGGAAGAAGCATCAACCTTGGCTTGCTCAAATCCATGCAATATGCCAACTCCAGAGTTGGTCTAGCTTTAAAAAAAAAACTTTTTGGGGTGCTTTGGGAATTGATGCTCCTTTGAACCTGCAAATTTCCTTAATCTATCACCTTCCTAAAATGTCTCACATAATAGAAGTGAAAAATTGTCCCCAGAGCATAAGGTAGGAAAATGTCTTTTAGTGTAGCAGTTCCTTTTAAGGGTAAAACAGCTGCTTCAGCTTCTAAGAGGTGCAGTTCCGTATCTCTTCAGCCATTGGAAATCAGCAGGAACACTATTACATAGAAGTGTGAATTTCACAGTTCCTGTTCATCTAGGTATCTTTACCCACACTTTCACACTTCCACATTTTTCAACTGTCTTCTAAAAGGTTATAGATAGCACTTTAAAAAAAGCTAATACTGAAGCTTGAGACCCAGAGCATGCTCTAATAAATAAATTGATAACCCACGCCTTCTGCCAAAACATCTGCCAATCCCACCAGATTATTTGAAAACTATGATTATAAAATATATGACATCAAGCAAGGCTAATATGAATAGTAATTTAGATCAGCCAGGAAAACAGTAAGTTGCAAAAGGAGCCAAAAAGCTCTAAATATAGAATTTGCTGCACCGCCAAAATGATGCTGATGTTTCAAAAAGTTGCATAGCTCAACTTTTTTTCCCATAGGTTTGCCATGTCAATTCCATCCTACTTATTTTTATACATACAAAAATATGTTTGAGAAATCATTTTAATATTTACTCTGATTTAAGCAATAATTTATGTAAATTATTCTGAAAATAACTGACATGTGAGAGAACATCAAGTTTACAATGTTTAATATTTTGGGGGGGGGGTGTTATATGGTATTTATAGCACCCTGCTGTCTTCTTATTTTCTTGAAAGGGCAAGAAATAGAAACTACAGTTATAGAAGATTCAAAAATAATACAGTGGAGAAGGAACCATATTTATTTACCACATTGGGTATCTGCTTTAGAAGAAAATATTAACCTGAACAATGGGAAAACAAAGGTGTTGTTTTTTTTAAGTTAAGGGCTATAAGGCAGGATACCCTAGGGCAGGGGTGTCAAATTCACATCGTCACAGCGGAGTCACGTGACGTATCAGGACTTCCCCCCCCTTTGCTAAACTGGGCATGGGCGTGGCCAGCGCGTGATGCATCTGGGCTATGAGCTGTAAGTTTGACAGCCCTGACCTAGGAATATGATTGGCTGACATCTTTAGGGGAAACTAGGCATCTCCTTGTTCATGTAACTGGGCTTATTAGCAGGAATGTTGAGAAGTCCCTTGTTAAGGAGGTGGAAAATTGAGTAATAAAGCATCTCTGATTGCAGATGGAATGTTGGGCTGCTCCCTGTGCAATTCTCTTGATAGTGTTGACCTGGGGCTATACTATGAGCTGATGAGTGAGGCTTCTATTCTTCAATTTAGATGGCCTTGATAATATAGGAGGTTTTGTCTGGGACAGGGAAGGTCAATTTGGGTATGATAGGATTAGGCGAAGAGAAGATCTGGATTTGATCATGTTCAGAAGAGAGAAAAGGGGTAGACCTCTATTTTGTTTGCTATATTTATTTTCTCCACCAAACTATGCCATACATATCAGAGAATGAGATGAATCTTTTTAGTGCCATTTTTCAATTATTATATTCCAAGGAAAAGCTAGTGGATAAAACCAGAATAGTAGTTTAGCATGAAAAGAAAGTATTTCAGCAAGCGGTTAAAGCATCACAATCTACAGCATCTAATCCTTGTTCTTGACAGATATGCACAATCCACAATAAATAATGATTGATTATGTGCCATCAAGTTGTTTTCAAATCTTAACAAACATGTAGATAAAATTTCTCCATGATGATCTTTCTCTAACTTTGTCTTTCAGGTTTTCCAACAGTGCATTTATTGTCACTACCACTGAATCCAGCCACCTTCCTGCCCATCATCCTCTTTCTTCTTGTTCCTTCCACCTTTCCCAACATTCGAGCCTTTTCCAGAGAGCTGGATCTTCACATCATGTATCCAAAATAAAATAATTTGAGCCTGGTCATTTGGGCCACAAGTGAAAATTCTTAATGATCTATTTGTTTGTTTTCTTAGGTGATCATGGTAATCTAAAAAGTCATCTCCAACACCAAAGTTCAAAGGCATAAATACTTTTTTTTAATCCTGTTTCTTCAAAGTTCATCTGAACTCAATAAATGTGTAATCACTCTCCCTAAAAATAATTAGAAGAGTAAATACTGAGAAGAGCAAAACATGCAGTCACTTCTAGGGTTACCACTATTCAGTGGCATCTTCAACATTTTTTCACAAATAAAATTTAGCTTTATTTTGTATACCATCACCAATAAATGTATAAAATCTACAAAGTCACAAACATTGCTTTCAAGTTGGCCTCCTATTAAAATTCTGCAATCAGTGGATTGATTTTTCAAGGCGCCTCTGATTTCATTCTCTCGCTTTATACAATTGCACCCAGGTTCTGCTATAAAACTCTAGCAAATACTCTCATCTCACATGGTGATATGCAAAAAGACTATTTTGCAGAATGTTCCCTGGAATATATCAATGGATGGTGGCTACAGAACTTGTTAAATAATTATATATTGTGGAGATGAAAGTGACATTGGAGAAAACTATATTATGATCTGTGTGTTTCTAGTGAAAGAGCCAAGTATTCAGAGACAAGTTAATAGCTTTTGTATTTGTTTATACACTATTATTTCATCAGTAAATCAAACCTAACCTCACCTCAGGAAGTGAGTTACAGTTCTGTACAGTATCATTCACTTTCTTTCATAGAAAGCAGAAGAAAAATATAAACAAGCTTTTTAAATAACCTTTCTGTAGAGTTTTATTTGGTCTTCTGCATCTATTTTCTCAGATAGTAAATTATCAGTGGAAATGTCAGTTTTCAGTAAATCACCCAGAAGAACATCATGTTTTTGTTCAATAAGTTCCTGCATTAGAGATGATGTCTCAGTTACATAAAGTACTCTTGTTTCCTAAAATTCTAATAGGAGTTTGCAAAAAGTATTCTTCAAGGTCAGACATTCATCTTTCACTTATAGACTGGGCTTGTTAAAATTGATTTTTTTTTTACAGAAATGGAAGCATATTAGAAGTGCCCACTTCATTTTCTCCCACTTAGTTTCTTACAAGTAGGTGAATAAGTCCTTGATGATGTGGCAGTTACTAAATGTCCTGTACTGAAATTATAACAGGCTATCCTTGAGTATCAGTACGGTTGTATTTATAAGACAAAGTGGAACAGATGGATTTGTACTGTAGGATTTGGGTGCATACAATGAATTGTTTGTTTTACATTAAGTGATAACTAAAAATATGTGCATGCACACAACAGAAGTCAGTAAGTTTCTGACATAAGATGATGCATGTATAGTCGCAGGTGAGCTGAACATAAATAAAATCTAATAGAAAATTGCTAGATTAAGTTGAAATGTAAGAATTTGTATCCCAAACTGCCAATTGTTTCATATGCTATCTGAAATATACTATTTTGAGTGGGGAGTAAACAGAAATGGAATCTGATGTGGAACAAACTAAACCATTTTTAGATGTGCTTGTCAAGAGGCAGAAAGATGGTAGCCTTGAAACCATGGTCTATCGCAAAATCCACGCTTTCTTAGTCTCAACAGTAAGCAGCCACTGTCATGCAAAAAGAGTTGCTTCAGAACACTATATGGCAAGGTGAGAATCCACTGTAGCACTTGGCAAGCTAAACAACTGTAGAGAAGGTACCTAGGTGATACCCAAATGCTTGTGGGTATCTATTCAGGCAGAATGGATACCCACAAGCATTTATTACAAGATGCCTACGCAACATGCAAGGAAGAGATAGGAAGAAAGAAGGTATAAGACCAGCTACTATATATAGCACATCCTTCCATACAGCAAAAACATTTCGGAAGCAGTAGAATGCAAATCTGCAAGTGGCTATTGCATACCACCCAAGAGACTACCATACAAGGATAAATCATGCATTGCAAAAATTGCTTGGAGATGGGAGATACTTTTAACGTAAGAGGGAGAGGAATCTAGCCACCAGATTGCAAGAACACAAATGAGCGGTCAGACAAAGAGACTGAACTCATTGGTAGCCTTACATTGCAACGAACAAAGACATACGGTACATTCAATTTCGCAGTTACTAAGATTGTTGGTCGAGCAGGTACAAAGATAGCCAGTGAAATGATTGAAGCCTGGGAAACGAGCCTTTTGTCAGTCAACAGGAGTGCTGATTTACCACCAGTTTATCAGGTACTTAGGAGCGGAAGACTTGGCAGCACAAGGAACAACAGCCAACAACTTAATAGCTGGCTACCAACAATCCAATCAACCAATAGAAACCATACCCAACCAGGCACCACATAAATACTATGCATAGAATAGCCCAAAGCACACATTCCATTAGAGAGAGGCTCCAGCATGAGTCTGAAGGCTTGGAAGACTAAACCTTCCAAATGACCGACCTAGAATTGGATCCTGCAACATTATCCTGGAACGCGTATATTTGCCTCCATATGTAATAAACTTTAAGCCCAATTCAATTCCTATACTCAAAACAATTTCCTAGGTTTAGAAGAAATACTTTAAATCTTGCACTAGATTCCTGGTTGAGGAATCTTAGATTTCTAATAAAAGCAACAATAACCTACAACCTAAAACCTTCCCCCCTTCATCTAAGGCTCAGATGTTCTAAATAACTGGAGTTTTAATACATTTCTTGAGTTATTTTATCAATAAGTCCAAATGCTAAATACCTTATCAGTATTTCCTCAGTAGAGGAAAAAAATAAGCTTTGGTTAAAATGATGCATTTTGTGTATCACTGTTCTGTGTGACTCCTGAAAATGTTGGCGTATAGTAGAGTCATGATGCGACATCTTAAATTACTGTCACTGACCTCAGGACATACATCCTCCCCAGAACTAAAGTAATTGCAAATTCAATGTGGCAGTTTGAAAGCCAAATGTGCTGCATCAGCTTCAAATATAATATTTTTATTAGCATGGAGGTTAATACTAAGAATCTCATCTTTCATTCAATGATGGTTGCTATTCTGCATGATAGCATTCTTCTAGATAACAATGCTAAAGCTAGAAATAGTGTAAAAAATTCAAACTTCTACCCTAAGATATACTTCAAAATATTCTTGTTCTTTCTATTGCAACAGCTGAATCCTATTTATTGTTCCAGTGATTCCCTTTCCAGTTTTCTCTTGGCCAACACAAACAAAGGTTAATTTTATTTTTCATTTTACATGACATTATTTTCAAAATACACGTTGGCAATAGTACAGCATATGTAATTTATCTCTTATATACTTCCTGCTTTGTAACTCCTCACATTCAGATATATCATTCAGTAGCACACACAGATAATGCGTTTTTATGGCTTATTATATCCTAGGAAGACAGAAATGGAAACACAGGGTAAGTAAATTCAATTATAAGTAGCAATTTTACAATTGCGTGTGCATATGTTGCTGCAGGGAAGGCTACCAAGTGAAAAAGAGGAGAATCCTACACAATTCATGGACGCCTTTCAGGTAAATAAGCACACCGCATATCAGCCATAACAATTTCATCACAATTATTAAATGTAAATATGCAAAAATGTAATTGATGCATATCTTATTTATCTTCTGTTAATGATCAACAATAAAGCAATGAAACCACAAATGGGCAAGATGGAGAAATTATGTGTCTTACTATGGCAGTTAACAACTAGAAATCTCTGAGGTTTGGCCATATGAATTGGTTATTATCCACATATTAAAAGTCAGAAAGCTTTTGTTATACTGTTGTTAGTCCAGATTCAATGTATGGTTCTTATTCTAACCACTCAGTTGTCCACTTTTTTTCTTGGCCCAATTTGCACCACTGTGTAGAAAAGTGGGATGCTTGCCCACCAGTGATCCATGTTTCAACATGGTGTAACCCAAAATGAAGGAAGCTTTGGGTTACATTTCATGGCAGCATCCTGCATGCTTACTCCTGACTGAAATCAAGAAGACTTTGCTTTGTTCTGCATTTTTATAAATCATTCTAGACGTTTTTTGGGTGGGGAAGTGAAGTTCTAGGAAGGCATGGTGATTTGAAGATATCTCCATGAAAGTGGAGCAAAAACCAAAGCACTAATAAGTAAAATGATTCTTCAGAAGCTCTCCAGAGAAGGAGAGGACAGGAGAGCAATATTCCATGGGATTGAATGCCGGGAAATAAAGGGATTAGCCACTGGCTCACAACTACTGCCTTTTAAAGGTCATTAAATTTGCAAGTCTCACTTTCTAATCGTTTCAGAAAATGCCTATTAGCCATCTTAAGAGCCTATCAACCAACATTAGAGTGGCAAGTTTGAAAAGTTACCAAGTGAGTTTAATTTCAACTATGAACAAAAGGAAAAAATGATTAAATGCTTAAGGAAAATAATAAACCACAAGAAACTAAATAAGATTTTAACCTAAGAAAGCTACATATGTATTAAGGATCTAGTTAAATTTGGAATATTGACTTTTACTATGGCCTTGGAAATAATTATAATTATTATAAAAATAAATATTTACTAGATTATTAGAGTTATTTTGGCTACCTTGATTCTATGATTTTAAAAATTAGCCACTAAATGGGACTAAAAATTCAAAATAAAAGGGAAAAAGAAATATAACAAACTTTTGGTGTTACTTAACTGATGCTTAAAAATGACAAAAAATATCATCATAATAGAAATATTAAAGGAGAACTTTGAAGAATAGAGCCAGAAATTATAGAGCTATAATATCAACAGTATCAGTAATGATGTCTGATTCAATGGATAGATTATTTCCAAAAGATCTCAATGAGTTATTGACAGATGTGGAGCATATTTTGTCTGAAAAGACAAAGTACCAAAAATGGAACTATAAATGACAGGCCAAAAGAATGTTTTGGAAAAGGAATACAATAGAATCTGCCTGAAGTTGTAACAATTAAAAAGGAAACACAAATGACAGACAAAGAGAATGACCTGAAAAATATTTTCTTATGGGATCTACAAAACAGGCTTGTTAATGTCTTGAAGAAGTCTGTGCAATTGGGATAAAAAAGAATTGAAGACAAATCAAATCTTATGACAATATTTGAATGAACTAAAGATTAAGATTGTTAGAAGTAAAAAGAAGGAATACAAAAATGACTTATTTGATCAAGGTTAAAATAAGATATTTATTTGCAAAGTTCTTGAAACCCTTTATGGATATTTTGCTAAAACTAGGATTGAGAAGTTGATATTTTATAGATTTACTAATAGATAAGGGATGAGCTATGGGATCAAGAGATATCTGTTGGCAATGTTATAGTAGGTGAATTTGTTTGTATTTGTAATGAAGATTGGAAGTCACTTCTTTATATATTTATTTTCTTTTCCTTTAGCACATTCTTTTTTCACCTTTCACTTTTTCTTTTATTGCATTCATTGTTCTTTATTAGTATTCTTTCTTCTTTAAGTTTAGTTTGTACTAGTTTTTACTATTGTAGTAAAAATCCTTAAATTTAAAAAAAATGTGAAAAAAGATATTTGGGAGATGGGATGTGGTGCCATGTACTGCTGAGGATAGAGGGGGTAAATTGTTTTAGTGAGGGGGAAATGAGAACCATGCTTGGCCTTTAGGCAGTATTCAAATAGCAGTGGTCCAATAAGAAAAAATAAGTGGCCGGACCAAAACAAAATTGTATTTTATGATTACATTTAATTTAAATAATATCTTTAGTGCCATTATTTCTCATGTATTTAACAATGCTTCATTCCTAGCGCATTACAAATTCCAATTTGGTAATAACCAAGACATGATGGACATGTCCATTTTTAAGCTACCATATGACTCTGGTACTTCGGATTGCGTGTCTCTAAAATAGGGAACATGAATTTCCAGTGTTTATATTTCATGGCTCATTTCCCACTCTCTAAACATCACAAAACTTCTTAATTCTGTGAGATTTATGCTTGCAATTATCTAAATAACTAAGCTGCTTATGGATTTAGCTTGAAGCCTGCAAAATTAAATTAAATCAACCTATTTGTAGAAACTCTCTGTTGCAAGACACTCATCTGAACTTTATAATTTAGGTGTCCAGTCAATACTTACTATAATTCTTAGGCTAATATCACTTTTATTGCTATGGCACTCAAAACCTTATGGAAGCTGGACTAAAGCCTCATAGTCAAGGAAAATAATGCTGTGCTTTTTCTGAATGGTGAACATTATTTAATAGCATAAAAGTGAAAAGAAAAAAAAGCAATTACTATTAAGCAACAGGCTACAAAGGATTCTTTTTGTTTCATAGATATGAGTGCATCTGTTGTATTTTCAGTTTTAACAGTTCAAATTCCTTGTTTGAGATAGAGGACCAACCCAAATCAAAGTTCTAATTCTTGTATTTTTTACTAAGGCTCAGATTTAATTACTTTATCAACAAGCAACGAATAATTACATCTGATTATTGTGTTTGTGCACTATGAATTTTATATGTAAAATTTATATGCATGACCCAAGTGGTGAATATGAACAGCCAATGTTGATAAATAAGGGTTTGGCATCCCTTGGAAATGTCTACTTTCCAACTCAATGGGAAAGGCATCTTCAGACACCTTCTGCTGGAAGCATTCCCAGGTGGCATTCTGGGCAACTGAGATATAGAAGAGAATGTTCCAAACTGACACTTGGATTGAAATGCTATAATTTAAAAAGCACTCGGTTATGGAAAACAAACCCAACCCATGGTCACATGCTACTTGGCAGCCTGTCTCCAGGGTGAGTAGATTTAAAAATAGAACCATTTATTTTTACATTTTTTTCAGGTTTGAAAGACTTCAAGGGAAAATCAGGTGCCCTAAGCCTTGCAAATATTTAAAAAGCCCATGACCCAATAGGGAGTCAAAAGCAAATTTAAGAGGAAATGAATCACATTAGCTTTCATTTTGCAAGAATCATAACATTCTTTCAGATGTTAGTGCTGAATTGGGCTATGCATGCATTCCAAGCACCAGAGCTTTCCTTCAATAATCTTTGTGCTAATAGCAATGGCTCTTTCAAAGCTCCAACCTGTTCCGTGTGCCATGTGAGATGAGCTGGCCAGGATTGAAGTTGTGTTGCTTCATCTCACTTTATATCCCTAGCAAGGATGGTGCTTCATGGGTTCTTATTGGCAGACATATTTGTTAGATCCTTACAGTAAGTGGACTGGCATGACTATTGCTTGGATTCCGACTTCCTGCATCTGGAACTCAGCATGATCTGCACCATGATTCAAATCCCCACTCATTTTTGGATCTCAATAAATGTCTTTGAACTAGTCACTTTTTTTTCACCCAGACTATGTCACAACATCCTTATGGGAATAAAATGAATGAAGCCAAGGGCCAAGCCACTATATTTTTAAATAGGTGAACAAATCAACAATAACATAAAGGTAAATTATCTTCTAACATCTAGGAGATTAACAGATAAAAACTTCTATTAGTCATTCAACTGATTTTTAATTCCAAGACCATCTGGCATTAATAATATTTGAACTATATTTACATTCTTATGAACTAAAAAATTGTTTATAACTGCCTTTTAGCTAATTTCATTCCTAAGCATACTTGACTGCAAACTAAGCTTGCTTATCAGAGGTGGGTTCCTCCCGGTTCGCACCGGTTCTATAGAACTGGTAGTAAACCGGTGGTGACGTCACGGAGGTGGTTCTGTCAGTGCCGGTCTGTGGACGCCGCCATCTTTTTTTTGGATTTTATTTTTTGGGGGGGATTTTTTTTTGGAACATTTTGCTGGTTTTTGCTTCTGCGCATGCGCAGAAGCCAAGTTTTGGCACTGCCACCATCTTGTTTTTTGCTTTTTTTTGCTTGTTTTGCTTCTGCGCATGCGCAGAAGCCAGGTTTTTGGCACTGCACCTGTGCAGCCACACGGCATGCAATGCACACCCAGCCACGTGGTGTGGGAGGAAGCGAACCGGCAGCGAGGTAAGTTAGAACCCACCTCTGTTTCTTATACATAAACAGTTAATATGCCTGATCAGCTAATCTCATTAAGTTTGCTCAGAATCTTTTGGTTTCAAATATAGTATAGAAACATATGAGGCAAAGCAAAAATTGGCTTCAAATGAACTTCACTGAAAGGATATTTTCCCATGTGACGATAGAACTAACCCAATTCTGTTGGAAACATCAGAAGTCAAATGTCAGTAGTAAACCAGTCATAGTTTTATTCATTTAAGTTGTGATGCTTTGGAAATACTGCTTGGAAACTGCAGTAACAATGCAATATGTGGGTTGCACAGCCCACGCAAAAGCATTGCTCTTTACGGTCTGTGTGGTCATCTTTTCTAATTGTTACTGGAAAGTATGACAATATTTTCCTGCTATCCTCCCCAAAACCATTGTGTGATTTCATTGTACAATATAGTAATTTATGTCAACATAAGCTCTTGCTGGAGCTTGTAAAAGAAGAAGGGGAAAAAATCCCCTACCCTAATAATGAAATGTTAACAAATTAATGCCAGATTTGATTTAACTTTTGCCAATGAACTTTTTAGAAAGAGAACACCCGTCAATTTCCTACCAGTAAAAGAGGATACACATCTTTCTGTACTGCCAAAGCATTTAACTGAAAAGTTTCAAAACAAGCCCTTTTATATATACAATTTTCTGTAGATGTTTTTTAAAAGCATTAGGAAACATCTGTCAGCTAGCAGTTTAAAATTAAAAGGAAAACAGCTGGTCTTTATTAGTAATTTTCTTTTTCTCACCTATCTCTCCTTCTATACTCAAAACTTCATATTATAAGCCAAATTTATTTGGGGGGAAGGGAAGAATAGCGGTGGTGATGGGAAGACAACGTACTTGTCTTTTCTAGAGCAATGCTATGCATTAACTTTGGCTACAGATCCATAAAGTCACCAGGGCAATTAATTTCAAAATCATAGCTATCAATCTGTTGGACTAAAGAACAGAGACAAAAGTATCAGAAACCAAGGTGATTGATCCTACATACCTTCAGGAATACTTATTCCTTAACACAAAGGAACACAGAAAGAAATATTCAAAATGCTACCATTCATTGTTAACTTAGAAGTAGGAATAGAAATCCTTTCTGAATATATGCACCCAACAATGTTTCCTGCTATGAAGAATACATAGGGCCATGTAGGTTGAATTGTCCTCTCATGTACAAGCAACTTCTTTTTTAATGTAACCAAATTGGTACGTTTTATTTTTATTGGCAGCCTCTTTTTATGAAAATAAAATTGAGCAAACTCCTGTGAGTACAGGACATCAAAAAGAGAAAAAGTCCTACTAGGTTCTGCATCAGGGATCAAATTCATAATATTGTCTGTTGCATAATATGAGCATGCCTTGCTTACAACTAAGCAAATATATTTTTATCAACTTGTATGGTTGACTAGCTTATGATTCAGTGTGTTATTTGAAGGGAGCCATTGGGATCGTATAAAATGGCCAAGATAATCTCCTATGAAAAGATAGAAGACGGCAAGGAAGTAACAGGCAGCAGAGAGAAAGCAGAGCTGCTTAAATCATCAGAATAGAATAGAATAGAATAGAATAGAATAGAATAGAATAGAATAGAATAGAATAGAATAGAATAGAATAGAATAGAATAGAATAGAATAGAATAACTGAGAGGGAAGGGACCTGGGTGGTCTTCTAACCCAACCCACTGCCAGGGAA
>QLTV01000642.1:128066-160239 GCA_003457575.1 Thermophis baileyi | reverse complement strand
AACCAAACAAGACAGACACAGACTTCAATGGATAATTAGAACTGCAGAAAAAACAATTGCTACCAAACTGCCTTCCATTGAGGACCTGTATACTGCATGAGTCAAAAAGAGGGCTGTGAAAATATCTACAGACCCCTCACATCCTGGACATAAATTGTTTCAACTTCTACCCTCAAAACGACGCTATAGGCACTGCACACCAGAACAACTAGACACAAGAACAGTTGTTTCTCGAATACCATCACTCTGCTAAACAACTAATTCCCACAACACTGTCAAACTATTTACTAAGACTGTATTACTATTATTCTTCTCATCCTTCCTATTACCTATCTCCTCCTACTTATGACTATAACCTTGTTGTTTGTATCTTTCAATTTATATTGTTTTATTTGTTTCCTAGTATGATTTGATTGCTTATTTAGTAAGCTATGACTATCACTAAGTGTTGTATCTTATGATTCTTGATGAATGTATTTTTTTCTTTTTATGAACACTGAGAGCATACGCACCAAAGACAAATTCCTTGTGTGTCCAATCACACTTGGCCAATAAAGAATTCTATTCTAACGTGTTCAAGGAAAACAAAGAAAATCCAGTTGCCTCTTGAAAAAGCACTTTTGGGGCTCACCCTTAATGAGTTTGGTAATCTTGGTCAAGGTGAGCATCTTTGAGTCAAGGAGATACCTCCTTTCCTTATGTCTTGAGCTTTCTTTGTTAATGCAGTATGTGATCTCATATACAGCAGTTTCTTATTTATCAATTTTGCCAAAAACGTCTTCTATGATAAGCCTTTGGGACTTAGAAAAATATTTGCATAACCTTAGGTCGGGGTCGGCAACCCGCAGCTCTGGAGTCGCATGTGGCTCTTTTATCCCTCTGCTGCGGCTCCCTCCTTTCATCCCTCTGCTGCGGAGAGAAGCGGCCAGGGCTGATTCTCTGGCACCTCATCTCTTGCTGGGTATCATGGGCGACAGAGAGGGGGACAGGCCCACAGTGCCCATCCACAGCTTTAAACCTCGCACTGGGGACTTTCACCACCCAGAGGACACTTTTTAATCAACGACACCGGCGGCACCACTCTGCTGGAGGAGTAAAGAAGCTCAGGGCAGCGGAAAAAGGGGGCTGGCCCTGCCAAAACTCACACGCCCACCCCAGGGGTCAGGCTTGAAGAAAGCCAGAGCGCCCTCGCCAAAGACACTTGCCCATCAGCCAGTCAACCTGCCCACCCTGTGCACCTTTCCTGCACTTTGGCCGAGCCCTGCCGCTCACTTGAGGAGGATCTCCCTGGTCGTGCGCACCCTCCCAGCCCCACCACAGCTGGCCAGGAGATCATGTGAGGAGAAGAAGGAGGAGGAGTGTTGTCTTCAGGGAAGCTGCCGCAGTGGCTCACACTCACTCCTCAGAGAGAGAGACACAGAGAGAGAGATACAGAGAGACAGAGAGTCAGAGAGAGAGAGAGAGAGAGAGAGAGAAAGATACACACACACAGAGAGAGAGACAGAAAGAGAGACAGAGAGAGACAGACAGAGACAGACACACAGAGAGAGAGAGACAGAGAGAGAGAGAGACAGAGAGGGGAAAAAAGGTGAACAACACACCTGCGACCGGGTGTGACAAGAAGTGGCTGGGAGGGGAGGGGTGAGGCGGGGCCGAGCGGGGCCAATAATTTAACAACCGGTTCTCTGCCCTAATGACCAGCTGGGTAGGCGTGGCTGTGGGGTCATGTGACTGGGTGGGAATGCGTGACATTGAGTTGGCCATGCCCACCCAGTCACATCAATTGTTAAATTATTGACTCCTGGTGTTTTCTTTTCTGTGGGAAATGGGTCCAAATGGGTCCAACATGGAGTGTTTAAGGTTGCAGACCCCTCCTTTAGTTGGAGATAGACTAGTCTCCTTTGTGGCAGTTACAATCCTTCCCTTATATCTTATTTGCTGCTGCTTGAGGCCCTAGGGTCACATACAGGGCCCCCAAAGCTATGAGAGTGAAACCTTTCATATTTTTGCTATTCTTAATGTGTCAACCAACTGATGTTCCAGAATATAAATAGCCCTAGACACTCTTGTAGCCTTTAAAGTACTAGCTAACCAAAAAGGAAAAACAATCAGTAAAGTTTGGAACATGAAATAAGTAAAAACTGCATGATAAACTTCAGGGTAGACTTAAAACAGATAAAAGAAACACATGCCACCTAAGAGGCTGTGGGAAGACTAGCAAACAGAATGTCTCAGGCAGTAATGGGTTGCAAATCCCGTCGCTACTGGTTCACGCATGCGCAAGTGCGTGCATGCACGCAACGCTTCTGCGCATGCGTAGAAGCTTCTGGGGTGGGTGGGCAGAGCCTCCTGCCACCGCCGCTACCGGTTCGCAGAATGGGTCCGAACCAGTAGCAACCCACCACTGGTCTCAGGGCTGAATCCACTGAAGCTCCACAAAAAGAAAAAGTCAGTTCATGCTTTCAGTGGATTACCCATCCTATGATAGCTGCAAACCACAAATCAATACATATATAAGCCTTTTACATATTGAGTAATAGAGCAACAAGACAATTCCCAGAAACATCTTCTGATACTAGCACAGGAAATTATGGTGACCAGTTCAAATGATATATGCAATACTAGGAAAATATGTACATGATAGACTTGTTTTAACATGGTTTGTATTCTAGCTAACTGTGCTCAGGAGCACTTCACTCCACGAAGTTCCATAAAAAAAGTCTTCTCCTATAAATAGACCTAAGGTATTGAATTTTATTCACTTCCCTAAACTGAATTTGTTGTCTTTCTCAAATGTTTCAATCAGTATCCTTTCCTATCCTAATTTCTATTTTTAAACCCATGGGCCATGCACTTCTGTAACAAGCTAATTATACTGTTTCCACTTCATTTCTAGATCTCACTGCCAGAAAGGCAAATGAATATCTTTTCACATATAATGTAACTACCTCTTGAGAAATGCCCTGAAGTATTTTGCTGAGATTAGAAAAAGGAGTCATTCACTGCTTCAGTATTTCATTATGAAGATTATGTTTATACACCATTTTTGCAGTGCACAACCACATAGCTGTAGTTAGTTAAAGCAAAATAAAATTCAGAATATGTTCTTCGCCTATGTGTAGCTGTGCATGGCTCAGCAGCTCTGAATTTTTGTTTTATATTGATAGCCTATTCTCCATGCAAATCACAAGATGCACTCAATCTGTGCAGTCATGAGCAGCTGTTCCTTCCTTTAAAAAGAAAAGACCAGAGAAGTCCTTATATATTTTTCTGGGTATAAGCCATAGCAATGAAGAGCCCAGGCATTTATTAAAGTAATATTACATTGTGTGGCATGAAAATATTGTATGCTGTTTGGAACTTTGTGAACATAAGAAGCTTAATCCTGTTACTGAGTTAGCCCATTTGCTGGGATTGTAGAACACACTGAATAATAAACTGTGAGTTACATTAGTATCACAGAAACATATATCTAGAAATAAACCAAGGTTAAAACTAAAAATGATTAATACCTTCAGCGAATTCAGATTACTTCTGACATAATCAAATACACTCAGTGAATCCAAGCAACATTGGTTATAATGAGTTTTACTCTCTTCAAAATGTATCAGAATATTAATTACTTATCCTTTGCAAATTCATAATATGTTCCAGTTCAGTTTTACTAAACATTTTCTTTGATTGATCTAGTCGTGCTTTCCATTTAAAGTTTCTTTAATCACATTATTGTCTATTGTCTGCCCTTCATTTTTTTTCATCTTTGATATCTTTATCTCGTTAGTATTTGTCTGAGTGGAAAAATTACTTTATAAATGTGTACTGTTTTATGAAATATACATTATTTGATGTACCATCTGATTCTTTCTGGAACTGTTGTAAAAACTCTTGTAATTTTTGTAATAAATCACTTCAGAATATTATCAAAGATTTGGGGGGGAAAACAATTTGGAAAAAGAAACCAATATCAAAATTGAATCCTAATATTCAAAAACAAACACACACATATATAATTATTTTGTGATTTTGGAGCATTTGAAAGATGAAAAGAGATATTAATATTTCACTTCCCCTTAAGTCAGAAATTCAAACTACTCTGCATATTTTTCTTTTAGTTGTGTGTGTCCCCTTTGTATGTGTGAACTTTATTCCCTCATTGTTTTAGCAAAAAATATTTACAAAGAAGAAGCTGGTAAAAATTCAAGCATGAAGTGCTTCTGTGCATGATACCTGGTCTCTGGCTTTCCTCAACATTTATATATATATTTTTTTAAAAAAAATATTTTCTCTTTAAGAATTCTAGATCCAAATACAGGACCTGCATCTCCAGCATTTGGCCTATTTGAAAATCATGCTGAAGCTCTATTTTAGTAGGCTATACAATGATTTCATTTAGGGCAGACACAACTGAGTGGAACAAAATTAAAAGCTGGAGCCAGAAGAATTGCCAAGTTCTGCCAGTAATTCAGAGCTGCTGGCAGAACATTTTTGATAGCATTAATCAAAGCATCCTTCAATGTACTGAAATAAGTGGTCTTATTTTAATATCATGACATCTAACAGCTATAAGACCCACAATCTATAATGTGATAGTTATCTTCTAAAAGAATCAGGCAATATGACAATACATTGTCATGATACATGGCCGAACACGCTTGTTTGAACCAAGGAGATCTGGACTTAATATTGCCATGGAGGAATGGAAAAAAAATCATTGGAACTTTTTAGTTAGAAGATGGGAAGTAGTTATAATATATTACAATTCACAGAAAGAGGCTGAAAGCTGGTATTTTTATTAACTTTAACTATGGTTTATTTAACTTTAACTATGATACTGGACTGTTTATTTTTAACACACTGGTAGGCTATTTCATTTTCATGTTCATTATCCAACCACAATACATCACAAAGGAAAATTCAGCTGGCTCTCCATGATGCAGATTCTCCATATGATTTAAATGTCTGCATGAAAAGGGAAGGGCGAATTAATATAATCCTACCTCGCCTTATGCCAATTTAGTTGCAATGGCAGGAGAAGAATGAAAGATTTGGGTTTCCTAGTTTGTATCTTGTTAGTGACCGATGAAAATCATTCATTCATGGAACAAGGAAACAAACAAGGTCCACTGGTTCACTTGAAACTATTTCTTTCACACATAAGGTGCTGTGTGAATCTCATAGTAGTGGCCCATAAATCATGGCCTATGGTTGTGCTAATTGTGGCCACCCTTTAAAAAAAAAACACCCTTGCATTATCATACTGTGGGAATCTGCTTTGCATCATGGATCATCCCTGTGACAGTTCAATGGTTTCTCACCTGCCATTCTCTGAATCTAGCAGAAAGGACTAAAGAATTCATTAGCAGCACCAGCAAATTAGTGATGGTTCCCACAAAACATCTCTGTTCCAAAGATGTTAAAATGAGATTAGTCACCATTTACAGAAATCTACCGTATATAGAAGAACTACCTATAATGAGAAATGGGGGAATAGATATGGTTAATTGCAGCCAACAAGGAAGTAATTTCCTTGTCAGCAAGCTGGAGTTTTCCTGAGAAAACTGAGAAAAAGTGTATTTGGAAGAGGAGCAGAGAGAAAGGGGGAACAGGTCAGCTTTGTCTTTGTTTTTCAAATTTGGCAACTTTAAGAGATATGGATCTCAAATCTGGCTGGAGAATTCTGAGAATTGAAGTCCATACCTCTTAAAGTTGCTAATTTTGAAAAACACTGTTCTTAAAGGAGAAAAATACTTGTTATAAAGGAATCCGCTAAGTGAGGTAAGCTTGTCAAATAAACATATGTAATTATGTATTAAAACTAGTTCTTAGGGAGAAATTGAGATTGAACAAATATAAACTTGATATTCATATTCATTATCCTGCATTCAGGATATAGACACTCTTATATTTATAGAATGTAATATGAGTTTTCGACAGCCTGTGACTAATCCGGGGATGGACACAATAGATGCATTTGGTATACATACATTGCACTCTTTTACAAACACATTTACACATGCATTGAATATTTAAACCAGGCCAATAATAGCTGAGCACCAGTATGGTGCAGTGATTAAGGAATCAGGCTAGAAAGCAGAAGACTGAGTTTTATTTCCGGCTTGGGTATGAAGCCACTTGGGTGACCTTGGACCAATCATTTTGTTTCAGCCCTAGCAAGCATGCAGTGGCAAACCACTTTGAAAACTCTGCCAAAAAATGGCACCAACATATCCAGGGAATCCCTAAGAGTCAATACTGACTTGAAGGCACAAAAACCAAAATGCTACTTATTTGATATTGTGCTGTTTCCCATGAAAACAAGTCTAGCACAATAGCAACTTTTTGCTACTGTTGTAATGTTCATGCATGCCATGGTGCATGTTGACAGCTAAGGGAAGATTGTTTCACTACACTATAAATGCAGGTATTTGAAGCTAGTTAATTAGCTTCTGTATAATTAAATCTGCAAAACTACCATGTTTTTGTTTATTTCAGCTTTCCTTTTATATTTATTGTTGATTTTGGAAGATAAAATGATGAAGAAAAAACCTTGCAAATTAACTTATTCCACCCATTTTTCTGCCCAAATTCATGATACTATATTTTAATCTGATTCTTTATTTTTCTCTTCTAGCCATAGTAAATGCCTTGAAAAAATATCTAAAAATCTATTTGAGAATAGCATATAGGTTTGTTGTTGTTGTTACTTCACTGCCACTGTGATTCATCTTACACAAGTCTTTTCATGCTTTGGCACTTTCCAAAGCATGAAAGGACTTGTGTAAAACTAACATTGATTTAAGAGGACTCTCAGAAGAGACTGCCAAGGTGTGCACAAAATGGTTCTGAGTATTACCATGGTTTTGTAACAAGAGAAGAACAGAGAGAGGTGTTATCTCTTGCAAAATGCACTGTATTGAATGTAAGAGTGGAGAGCTTTGAATACATTTTATTAGAGCTGGGTTAATTCAGTGGCTCTCCTTTTTGCTCAGTTTTGCTGAACTATCAGTCATTTAGAGAATGTACAACAGAGAAAGCAAATATTTGTATGCTACTGGTTTTAATAGGAGGATTTTAAAAAGGTTTCCTATCATTCATTGAGGCCAAGCTTCAGGCATTGTTTACTTTCTCCTTCCTCAGCCTCTAACCTTCCAGGCATATAGCTCCTATTATTCTCAGCAGGAAAGAAAGGCTTAAACCACTGCGGCTGTTGAATTAGGGCTGGGGAGAAAAATGTCTGAATCCTGTCTAGCCATAAAACTTTCTGAGAGTCTTCAGCCACTCAGTATTTCTCAGTCTAAATCTACCTTATGCTTGTTGTGAGCATAAAACTGGAGAGGCGTACAAAATATATTGTCTTGAGATCATGAAGAGAGACTGCTAAATAAATATAACAAATGTAATAAATAAAGCAAAATTAAGAAGTTAACCACATCCACTGTAACTGCAAGCCACTCTAGATGAAAAAATATGTAGGTATTTTTTCTTTTTCTAAGACTACCTCTTCTCACTAGAAGACAAAATATGGCAAAGTTGAGGATGATGCACTTCTGATTACTTCTAATGTACTTCTCCATGGAAAAAAGTGTATCAACCTGTCATAACTCAGAGGGAAAGGATCAGATTTGCTTACAGAAAATTCTTAGTTCAATTCCTGGCATTGTCAGGATTGCCAACCTGCTATGCCATGCTTTGCTTGCTGCCAGTCTGCCATACTCAATGGGGAGGTGAGGAACTGTGAGGTGGAATAATGTGGGGATTAGTAGAAGAGGAATTGAAACTAAGCATTGTGCCATCTCGTGAGAGCCATTGGCAGTTCCAAGTCACGCTATGGAATGCAGCACTATCCACCCTGCGAAGACGGGGCTGTTACCAAACAATGTGTTTGAATCCAACTGAACACTTAAAGATAACCAAGTGGGAAGGTGGGAGAAAGGGAAAAGTGAACCATATGCTTTGGGCACGAAATCTCAGATCTGGCTTTACATCTTTGTACCAACTTGGTTTTAGTAAAGTATACTTTCACTAACAATGGATTTGAGAGTCTTTCTTTTCTAACTGACCAAATTGCAATGGTTGACAGGCATCTTCAGATAATGTTGAAAATCTTACTTTTATAAACATCAAAGACTACCACGGCTAATGTTTGCTCCTATTCACTAAAAGGCAGCTTCCTGAGATTTATTGTTAATTTACCAAATGCCAGTTCATAATGGGTTGATGCAGAGATGATCATTTAGATTTTCATTCATACATGAGCATATGATTCCTATATACCCTTTGTATTTTAAGAATCTTATTGCAATAATAATTCAACTGCTTGGAATAATAGAAAGCTTTTCTCTCCTTCCAAATTACTTGTATCATATTTTCAATGTCTGTTGTTTATATCTTTTGAGTGGGAAGAGCAAGAGGAACCTGTTAATATTATACATGAAGTATAAGGAATGTAATATTGGAGCAAGAATACAATCATTAGGGTGTAAGCAAACCATCTGTCAGCTTTGCTGCTGCTTAGCAATAATGTATTTAGAGATTTAGAGAGAAAGGAATGGACTGAATTAATGAATGTCCTTAGGAGAAAAAATACTTTGCAAAACTTGTTTAGATGAATGAAAATCTTTCTTGACTGTTTTCACTCAGCTGCAACATAAAAAGTATGTTTAAAGCCATTAGCCTGTTTAAAAGAAGCCACTTCTGTAATGAAAGAGTATTTTTAATGTAATTTTGAGAATGTTGATTTTTCCTCAAAAGGATGGTAGTTTCCTTGCAGTGGAAATCCATCAATGAAGGAACAAATTGGTGCTCCCTCACAAAGGATTTCTAGAATCTAACATAATTGCCAACAACTTTGTATACCCCAAATGGCCAATCTACAGCAAGGATGACCAACATATAGTCCTAGGATCGCATGCACAATGTCTTTGGCTCCTTCCTTGTGGTTCTTGGTTTAATTTCAAAGTTCCTATGAAAAGACATTGATTTATAATTAAACGTTTACACCATTGAAATAGTTGGATGCTTGGGAATGTCAAAAAGAAAAATAAGTTAAGAAAAGGGGGAAAAAGAGGTATTAGAGAGAATGAAGGTCACTAGCTTCTTTTGGCTCTGGTCATGCAGACAGCTTACTTCAGTTCGGTCAACCACATTCTATCAACCACATACCATATCTAACAGAAAAAAACCCTGTTCAGCCTTGAACTAAAAGAATCAAGAGATATGCAAGGGGGAACATATTGCCTCCTTGAAGGCAACTTTATTAGAGTTGGTAGATGATAATGGCATATTGCATTTATTGACCAGCTTACAAATCAATTGTATGTTTGCAGTATATTCGAGTATACATTAAAACATCTGCCTTGTGAATAGGGTTCAATAGCTAAATAATATTGGATACTAATGCTAAGTCTGTGAATTGGTGATGTGGCTAATATGTGAACTGCCATTGTTCAATATTACCTTACCTGAATTCATGTCATGAACATGTTGTAGTAGGATTTTTAAAAATACATTCCATGTATGTATGTATACCAATAATAGAGAATATTTGTAGTTTGGGGTTGAAATGAAGGGTCTTTGGTGCTCTCTGAGCTTGGTTGTTTTCTTGCAGACATTTCATTACTCAAACTAGTAATATCAGTAAATAAATAAATAAATAAATAAATAAATAAATAAGTAAGTAAGTAAGTAAGTAAGTAAGTAAGTAAGTAAGTAAGTAAGCAAGCAAGCAAGCAAGCAAGCATGCATGCATGTATGTATGTATGTATGTATTATCCTGCCTTTATTACTTTGCTTACGTATGTAACTAAAGGTGGTGAATATGCCGAATAATAGAGTTGTAAGGGGCCTTGGATGTTTTCTAATACAACCCCTTGCTTGAGTAAATGGCTGTTCAACAATTCTTGAAACCCTCCAGTGAGTACCTATTATGTCTGGAGGCAAGCTGCTCCACTGAATAATTGTTCTGACTGTCACGAAATTTCTCCTTAATTCTAGCTTGGATCCCTCTTTGATAATGGTCCATCCATTTTTTAAACCCCCATTCTCTGTGACAGCCCCTGAAATATTAAAATATTGCTATTATGTCACCCCTAGTCCTTTTCTTCATTAGACTAGACCAGGGGTCTGCAACCTGCGGCTCTGGAGCCGCATGCGGCTCTTTGGGCCCTCTGCTGCAGCTCCCTGTCACCCTGTCATGGCAGAGGGATGAAAGAGCCATCATCCTGTCACGGCAGTGGCATGGCCAGAGCCTTAGTGCAGGAGCGAAGCGCCCCTCTACTTGCCTTTACACAGCAACAGCATTCCGCCTTCATTGTGGTACATTTGCTGTTGCCACCAGCAAAGAGGGCTGGGAGAGAATGGTGGGAACGGATCTTGCGAGGTGGGGGCCATCCCCCAAGCCTGGCCTTCCTCCTCCCTTCTCAGCAGGGCCAAGAGAAAAAAGGGGGCAGTGTGGGGAAGCACTCCCCTCCCCCGCTGAGCACCGAGCACAACAGCCCAGCGGGCGGGGGGAGAGATGGCCCCGCAGAAGCGGCCCCATTGGCGAGTTGGACGGCAGAGAGGCCTGGCCCGACTCTCACAGTGGAACACTGTTTGTTGCCTTTGAAACGTGCCGCTTTCTGTTTCCTGTTCCTTCCCCGGGCAGCGATGGCTGGGGCTGTAGGGGTGGGGGGGAAGCAGAGGCATCAGGGCTGCTCCCTCCCAGCAAGCCAGGCCTGGAGGAGTGCGGAAAGTTGCAGGCGAGCACCAGAGGGTCAGAAGACACGCTCCAACGTCGCCCCAACATGCATTTCCAGCACGCGCTTCTCTGTCCCAAAGTAGGATTGAGTGGGGAGAAGGGAGCACGAGGAAGGGGGAAGGGTAGGAGGGAAGGAGAAGCCCGGATGGCTTTCCTTTGGCGTTGGGCATGGGGAAGACCCAATACCCCCTCCATTGCCTGCTCGCTGCTCTTGCAGCACCTTGCACAGCACAGTGAAAGCTAGCGTGCTTCACAATGGGGGAGACTGGGTCTCCTTCCCCTCCTGGAGCCCATTCCCTGCCCCACTTGCCCCTGGCATCTCTAGAGAGAGAGAGAGAGAGAGAGAGAGAGAGAGAGAGAGAGAGAGAGAGAGAGAGAGAGAGCAAACCCAGAAGTAGCCACCCACCATTTCCCATGGGGGGGGAGAGAGAAGGGAGGGAGGGAGAAAGGGAGGGAGAGAGGGAGAGAGAGGGAGATACCTATTTCCCATAGAAGACAAAACACGGGGAGCCACAAAACCTGGGTAGGCGTGGCTGGGGGGTCGTGACTGGGTGGGAGTGAGTAACGTCAAGTTGGCCATGCCCACCCAGGTTTTGTGGCTCCCGTTGTTTTGTTTTCTGTGGGAAACAGGCCCAAGTGGCTCTTTGAGTGTTTAAGGTTGCAGATCCCTGGACTAGACATACCTAGTTCCTGCAAAAGTTTTTATTGAGCTGAGATCAAGTTAGATCAAATTCTACAGTTAATCAAAGTACAGATGGCAGCAAACAGAAATCTGCTGAAAGAAGTCCCCTTTCCTTTTGTGCTTGTGTAGCCTAAATGTCCATGAAGTTATAAAAGCAACATATGATGCCCTTTAAGTGATATAATCCAGGTGTTCTTCAGTTTTCTTGTTCTTCAACTTTCTTTTTTTCCCATCGTTCTAGTTTGCTTGCATCTGATCTGAGCATACTGATCTTATTTTCCAACCTGAACTTCCATTTTGGTGGTATGCTGTTTGGCTTTTTTTCTTGTTTGTTCATTTTGCATCCAAGGTATTAAGTTATAAACTGCAGATGTGTTGTACATTAGTTGATTTGTTTCTTGAAGGAGTTGGTGCTTATATCTGATACTACAGTATTGGCATATTTTAATACTTGTGCTAGTGATTTATTTGGAGGCAGCTTCACTTCAGGCAATCTTATTCTGTTGTTTTGTAGCTGTTCTAGATGCTCAGCTATTCTTTGTTTCAGTTCCTCTTCTTTTTTAGTCAAAGGGCTTTTTTCTTTCTGAGGAGAAGGCAGAGGAGATGTTGTGCCTGTGTTGGGAATGAAAACAGCTCAATAGCTAGTCTTTGATTGAGAAGACTTTGTTTTCTTTGCCCTAGGTAGGACATGCAGTTGTTCTGTTTTAAAAGATAGCGTAGCTTTTCAAGTCTTATTTGGAAATGGTATGCAGTACACCTAGAACCATCCGTACAATTCATACGTTATGTCATAGCTCCATTATACTGTGGGTCACTTCAGATATAATATTCCAAACTGTCAAATTATGATTTATTAGCATATGAATGAGAAATCAAAAACTCAGTTCTCCCTATAATAGAGTAATAGAGTTGGAAGGTACCTTGGAGGTCTTCTAGTCCAACCCACTGCTCAAGCAGGAAAATCTATATCATTTCAGATAAATCATTGTCCAATGTTTTCTTAAAAACCTCCAGTGTTGGAGAACCTACAATTTTTGGAGGCAAGTCATTCCCCTCACTAATTGTTCTAACTGTCAAGAAATTAGTTCTAAGATGGTTCTCTCTGTTGCGGAGAAAAATAATTAGAGGTGAAATGAATCACCTTTCAAGTATAAGACCGGAGTCCAGGAAAGAATAAATATAATATATTTACCAAACAAAAATAAGAACATCTAAGTTTGTGTCTACATGGTGAAGAACAAAGAGAACAAAGAAAAAAATTAACACATGCGTACAGGTATCACATGATAGTACAGGTATCACATGAGAACTTCATATCAGTGTACAATGTCATTTCAGAATAAGAGTCCTGCTGACAAATTAAAATGAACGTAGTGACACTCTCGTTGATTAGTTTCCATCCATTGCTTCTTATCCTGACTTCAGGAAAATATGTTGACACCTTCTTCTTTGTGGCAGCCCCTTAGATATTGGAACACTGCTTTCCTCCTGTCTCTTCTTCTTCCATGCCCAATTTTCTTGGTTTGATAAATTAGGCTTTTATGATATCAGAGATCTGCATTTTAAATAATGTGCCTAAATCTAACGCATAATATATTTAAAGTTTTTCTTAAGAAAAAAGCTTCTGTTTTCTACCTTGTCTTCAAATTCTTTAGTTGTATTTTTAGTTTGCTTTGTATGTATTACAGGTGTTGTTAACACAACTTCTAATCATTCTGAACTTTGCAGGTTGTCCATTCAACTAAATCTCAAGGAAGACATTATGAAGAAATTTCTCCTCATGGATATAATGTTTACATGATGACATTCACAATTCTTGGCAATCCCACAACTACTGAAATGCAGCAACCCCAGATTCCCGTCATGAGAATTTCATCATAATGCTTTTTTTTTCCTTTGAATGAATTTAGAAAACCCAGTTGCTTTTCATTAAATGGGGAAAAAAACTTGGTAGAAAAAAATGCAGAAGACTTTTTTTTTTACATGGCATGAATTTTAAGCAATCCTATAAAGAAAGTTGAAAATTAAAATCTATGGGAACATCAACTTATATTTGTTGAAATAAGAATGTTAAATCTGTTGTAAGCCTCACCTTATTAGATATTATTGTATACAACAGGTTATAGTCAGGCATAAAAATAGCCAGATTTTTACATAGAAATATATAAAAATCTAAGTTTGCAGAACATCTTGTTCATTTACTTCCAGGGATCAGTGCATTATGTAACAAAAACAATGGAATTCCATTTGGCAGAACAGAAGAGAAATACAGGCACTTTCAACTAAAAAAAATAAATCCTTCTCTAACCAATTATTTCTCATCCCTTGCTTTGAGATATAAAGACAAAATTTTAGAAGGCAGAGGAAAGGAAAAAAAATACATCTTTTGTCCTTTTCACCTTTAACCAGTAAGCTTACTATGAAATCCCAGCAAGCTTATTATGAAATCCCATAGCACTAGCCAGTTTATTCTAATTGATGAAAAGTAAGTGTAGGCTAGCGATGTTAAATTGATGTTATAAAAGTGACTGGCCAGCATTCTCCATCCATGCTTCTTTCTGATAATTAGCAAAGGAATCAGGTTGCAAGTACCAATGAATTAGAAATGGTATAGAATTCACAGTTTCATGTCAAATTATTACCAAATTATTGGAGAAAGGGATAGGGAAAGCTGGTGAGAAATAGTATAAGGAAACCTGTTGAGAAATAGTAGCATGTTCTATACAGCATATTTGGGTTGTTCTTGTAATCTTGTAATTTTTTTGTTTTGTTTTGCTTTTATTGTTCTTTATACTCAGCATACCATTGGCATTTTAAAAAACCACTACTAGAAATTGAATATACATTATAATTATTTATTTATTTCTATCCAAATGTTCACTGGAACTAAGTAGGATCTTCCATCCTAGCCCAGATTTGCTTTCTTTTTGTAAAGTTGTTTCATGTATTGCATTCTGATCATTACAACTGACCTAGATGAATAGCATAGAGCCATGCAAGGTATGTATATTAACTGTTCAAGCATTATTTTATGTATCTGAAATTAAACATGAGCAAAACAATTCAAATTTGAAAATATTCAAATCTGAACCAACCATTTCCAGTTTCAAATTCCTTTTGAATTCTGCATACATAAGAATTGGATGATGAGTGACAAATGGAAGATGGAAGCCTGGATTGGTAAAAAGTATAACTTTGTTAATATAAAGTTTAAACAATAAGAAAAATAGTTTGCACCCTAGCTTAATCCATTTGTGAGTGTGAATAGGCTTTGTTACATCACCAAAATCAGTGCCTTTAATCTGCAGAGTGGTATCATAGTGTAACTAGATAATCAAATTAAGTAGACAACAATCAATCAATGTGTTAGCTTGTTTCCTCCAAAGTTTTTCTTGGGGAATGGAATAAAAAACTGCCTTTAAGTCAATAAAAGCTGCAAACCCTGCCTCACTCTATTTGGAAGTTTATAGCATTTATCTGATGTAACTTTAGGCACTGATTTAATCGAATGTCCATTACTAAGTCCAGGCTATTTTCTGTACTCAATCTCTCAAAACAAAAATTGAAATTAAAAAGAGAGAGGAAAAAATTACTTATGTCCAATCAGAAACTTCATTCTGTGTTGGGGTGGTAATGGAGACTAAATGCATTTCCATATGAATTTTCCTATGAGTTCCTGAGCATTGTTTTGTACTCTTCAATCAAAAGTTATCTGGAAAAAAGAGCAAGTATAGCAAACTACAGACCTATCTGAAAAGCCTCAATTTTCATTCTGATTAAATTAATCAAAGCTATGGCACTCCAGTCCTTCTGCACATAATATAAAATGTCAGTGAGAAAATTAAATTTAATGAACCATTCTATATGACTCTTATGAGTGGAAACATTTTTCCATGCAGGAAACACTACATTTTTCAAATCTTCTTCCTACTGTGTGATATGATATTTTCCAGTTTGTGACATACAGTATGCTGTAATTTGGTGGTAGATGGTAGGTATTTGATAGGTTAGGAAACATCTGTGTAGCATCAACTAATGTCATTCCCCACTTTTCCCCTTTGATTTATCCTTTATTTGGATATTATCATCCCTTGCTGGTCAATATCTCTTACTAATATATACCTATATAGATCACCAGAGAAACAAAGCAGGACAAATGCAACAATTCAAACAAGGTATTGAGTTACTCATGAGTCAGTTTGATTTTGAAATGGTGATCTAGCTCAGTATGTAACAAAGAAGTTATGACCCTGACAACAGCAGAATAGATCTTGTGGGAAACTGCAGGAACGATGGCTTTTTTTAAGGGATCACCTAGGTCCATACTAATCACAGCCAACCAATCTTAGTTTCAATAATCGTTCAATAATCCTACCCTTCCTTTCAGTGAATGCTCTGAACATTATGTAGCCACATTTATGAAATAAGTAAATAAGTAAATAAAAAAATAAAATATAAAATAAAATAAAATAAAATAATAAAATAAAATAAAATAATAATAAAATAAAATAAAATAAACAAAATAAAATAAAATAATAAAATAAAATATGGATTCATAATATTGCCAAACAAATGAGAAATGGGAAAAGTCACATTATCAAATTACTATTCTTGATTTCATTGGAACAAATTTATATTTTAAAGATGCTTAACATTTTTCTATCAAAAAATCCCCCCCCAAAAAAGCTCCAAAGGATGTTGAACTGACATGTAACTTGCTAATTGTCAATTCAGTAATTTAGCACACCTAGCACATGCAAGACTGAGTGAATTTTAATCTTTCTTAAATATTTCCACTTCTTGTATACAATATAGATGAAGGCCACAACTGCGGCCATAACATTTTCTCTTTTCCAACATTTTAACATTGCTACTATCACTTGTTTCTTAATATGGACAGCTAATATCATGAAGAAATGTTATGTAACTCTGCAAATTGTTTGGAATATTTTTTAAGAAAGTCATTAAGTCTTTACTGAGATCAAGGAAAATGGTGGGGGTGGGGAGAAACAATGTGTGTGGATAGGATTTTTAGTTTGAACGTTATAGATGTGACAGTAACACAGATGCACATGTTGGAGCTAGTGTTGCTTCACACATTTTTGTGCCTGTGGTGGGATTGCTGTATAAATCTTTGACTCTGTCAGAGTAGTGCCTAACCCTTCTAGGGGCTAGACTTTCTATTTCAGTCTCCCCTCCCTACAGTCAACTCTTTGCGAGGTCATTCCAATGAGAAAGAACCAGACAAGGTTGACATCTCTCCTATCTCTCTTTTCTGTGTGCTAAAGAGAACTGGTGCTGAATTTAATCTGCCTCTGCCAGGGCTCAGGGATATTTTATTTATTTATTTATTTATTTATTTATTCATTCATTCATTCATTCATTTATTCATTCATTCATGTAACATGTATATATGACTAGCCATATAATATAAACGTGACTTTATTAGGACATCAGCAGGGGGAAAAAAGTACACGTGCTTTCAAGAGATCGAGCTTGAAAGACCCCTGTAATCACAAGGACCTGAAGAGGACGCTCATTGCGAAAGCTCGGGAAGGAGGGATCAGTACCGCGGACAGCTCCCCACGGAGCCCTCATTAGCCCTGAATCTGCGAAGCAGCGAGCACCTCTTCGCTCCCCCATCTCCGCTCTCTTCCCGGGACGAAAAAAAAAAAAAAAGGGGGGGGGGGGGGGGGGGGGGGGGAATACGTCCAGATCCAGGTTGCTGCATACATCATCTAGACGACGCGCATCAAGCGTCCAAGTCGGTACTGCAAAGCATAGAACCTCTTTTTATTGGATCTCCAACTGAGGCGGAAAACACGCCCTGTCCTGGGGCGCCGTGGCCTTGTGGACTGTGGATATCCCTGGCTGCTAAAGAAGAGAGAAAAGTTTCAGCGGAGGGGGGGAGGAGAGCATTCCTTGTCTCCCCACCCCAGAGAAGGCGAATGTCTGGTTTTAGTAGCTGAACTGGTAGGAATGATGACCGAGAGAGGATGTGCACCAGCAGCCAGATCATCGGGAGCCTCCTGGTGTTATCCATGCTGGAGATAGGGCTGGGAGTCTCTAGCGTGGCCGTGGGGGCAGTCAGCTTCAGCTTCGTTCTTGCGGGTTCTGAGCGTTCAACTCAGCTGGGAGACTCTTCTCCGGTATGGAGCGGGGTGTGTGTACGTTAGCTATTTCACTCTCTTTTAACTCTTGATGGTGAATGCAGTCTGCTCTCGAATCCCCCTTCTTTTGTGCAGCTCTCCTTTCTTTCCTCTCCCTCGCTTTTCTTGCATGCTTTGTGTAGTTTTGACCTGCATGATCCAAGCCTAGAAGCTGCATCTCTAATTCCTTCAATGCATTTTAGAGCAAAACCTGAACTTCATTTGAGCAAGCCAATGGAAGGCTATCCCCCCCTCCCTTCAAAGCCACAGGACACTGGGGCCCACATACCGCAGGGCCAAAAAATTGGGGATGTCAAACTCTGTCCTCTCCGACCACACTCTATGCTGACAGTATAAAATAACCCTGTTCCAAACATCTGACAGTTTCAAGTTAGGGTAAATAAATGTCTATGTGAAAAGTATGCATTTTTGAAAAATTGGAAGATCTGAGAGTTTTGAAGCACTGCATTATATGCTTGTGCTGAGGCAGAGCTCCTATATCTTCTACTTAAGGTTTCACTAGCAATTCAACAGGCAACTTTACATTTGGGAGAATTCATTTTTCATTGTGGCATCTTATATTGTTGATCGATTTCTTGGTAAGAAAAGCAAATAAAATGCTGATGTTTACATTGTATTCAGTTTCATTGTATTCAATTTCATGAGCTGAACACTTACAGCATAAGTTTAGGTAACCATAGTCTTAAACTCCTTCTGTAAGGACTAAAGTAATCTATAAATTCCAATGGCTTTTGTCTCTGTATAAGCAAAGAATATTCAATTTCCATAGATATTACTGATGATTTAAATTTAATTTAGTACTAAATTACTAAAGTATTAAAAACCACTAAAAAAGGTAAGATTTAAATATGCTTAATTTTCTAGATAGTGCTCAGTACTGCTTAAGGTTACAGTGATGGCAATAATAATTAAACAGTCTCATTGAAACATCAGTGGAACTTTTGTCTGGAAGAAGAGGGATAAGCTGATTGAAGAATTTACTTTCCAGTTATATTTTCCTGTAAATATAACATGAAATTCACAATTTTAGTTTTAATTTGCTAGAACAAAATAAAAAGAGATATGATATTTTCATAACCTGAACTGTTTTTTTAAAGGCAACCAAATGGAAATAAATGCAAAATTATTTGTAAAATTTCTACCTCTTTGATAGAATGAAAACTAATGCAGCAATGTTTATGAGTGCATATACTCTCTAAAACAAACTTGTGTGTGGTTTTGTTTTGTTTAAATGTCCACTTTTGTATACCTCCATACAATTACTGACGTTTATAATAATGGAAAATAGTAACATCCAGATTAATTTTGTGGAGCAGGAAAAGTATCTATAGATAATTGTGATAACTAGGAATCACGTCTTCATATTTTTAGATTGTATCAAATATTTTTGTGCAACTGAACCAGGAAGTATTCAGGCCACCTGCAAGAGCAACCAAGATGGCTGTTGGGATTGGACCAATCCCACTCTTTTTACTTTTTTAAGTTCACAAATTGGGCACAAATTAATGTTGTCCTGTTGATATTGTCCTATTAATATTGTCCTATTTGAAAGCGGACCCTGCACCTGCAGGAATATGCTAGGAAGAAGAAGAATATTGTTCTATTTGTAGTTTTTAGATTTAGCCCTGCATCTATTATGCTAATATATAGTTTAAGAAAGATATTTCACTTTTTTTTCCTTTCTAGATCACTTGTCTCTGTGCATACACGTGTTCAGAATTGTGTGTCTCCTACATAAGCAGCATGTGGATTGTTGCACTATATTCATTTTCACTGCAAAATGGCTTTTTGTGAATGACCTGTATATATCTTTCTCCATGACTACTGTATCCTTAATAAGGGGAAGTAAAAAATAGTGTGACTACCAGACGGCTTGTAAATTTAGCATTTTCACCAACCAAAACTGGTGTTCTTATGGATCTCCAGCTTTTATCTTCTAAATTGTCATTTTCAAGGAGTTTAGGAAATTGCCACTGTCTATATTGTACTAAAGTATTCTTAAAATTATTTCAGATGTAAAGCTCCAGTAGTTGCTTGGGACAAGAAAGGATGCTGAGTTTATTTACATAACTAAATGTCCCCTAATCTCTGGCTTCTAAAAGACTGGTTAATGTAACACCTTCATATGAATGGCTAGTGAGAATCAAACCAATAGTCTGACTTTTTATGACCCTAGTATAAAGCCAATGATTTTATAATTAGGGTCATATTACATTTTAAGTGATAATTTAGTTTGTATGATTTCATGTGTAAGACATCCTTATACTGTGATTTCATATAATATGCTAAGCCATAAACCCTAATTTGTAACAGAAATGACTGGATTCAAACAATAGGCAATTCTGCCCTTAATCCACTGTCTATAGTCTAGGAATTCAATTCATTAATCTGAAGAACCCCGACTAAGTTTAATTGGGGGGGGGCAGTGTCAAAGCTTAATTCCCTTGGGAGTCCCTTGGGAGTTGGGCGGCACACAAATTTAATAAATAATAATAATAATAAATTCAAATAATAGGCTTGATTAGCCAGTGCTATGATTTCAACTATGATAGACTCAGGTAACAAAAATAGGATGAAGCAAAAATCCAAAAATGGCAGGTAAAAAAAAAAAGGCATCAGCATTATGGCAAAGCTAATTTGCATCCACTTCTTTTCTAAAAATAACATAACATAAAAATGCAAAGACCTTTGACCCACTTCAGTTTTCAAATAGCTATAGCTAGATAGAAGCCCAGTTTCATACCTAAGGGGCTAGCAGGAAGGTTACTATGGAAACCTTAACTCTGAATACCCCATTTTACATAGATGGAAATAATCCATATCTCTATTTCATCTACTTCCTTACAAACTACAATGATCCTCTGAAACTATCATATAACATGTTTTCTCATTTATCTGCATCTTTCTTACCTGTCTTACAAATTGCTTTAGCAAACTCCACGTGATATAATCCAAAGGCCCAGAAGAGAATTATAAAATACCAAATAACAGTTTAATAAATCATCACAGCCTGTAAATGTTAAACGGCTCACTTTAGAATTATTAACATGAAATCAAAATCTATATCACTAAATGTGATAGTTAAAAACAATGTGAATTAAAAAAAAATCAGACATGTTTTCCAAAGGCAAAGACAGATAAAGCAAGGCGGAATGAGGATTTTATTTTTTTTAGCATGGTCCTTGTTGTTCAATCGCTAAGACCACAGCACACCAAGCATGGTCCTTACTTACCATTATAAAAATGATTCTTAGCAATAATAACAATAGGATAGACAAAAGCAACTACAGTATATAGCATGAAGGTATTCCAATTCTCAGTGTTATACTGATGTTTTCAAAACCCTTCATTAATTAATCTTGATATCTCGGTTCTGAAGAACTATTTTTTTTTCAAATAATGAATATTCATAAATAGAAATTAATGAAACTGTTTAATTATGCACAAAAACTAATAGCATACAATTAACAAAGTCTTAACAAAGGTGGTTAACATATCCTATTAGCCTTTATCAATATTCAAACTGGTAGATGGAACAATCTCTGACAATAGGGATATAACTGGATGACTTAGAAATCTTAATTCTAAAAGCAAAAGAACCAGGGGTTTTGTTATCAGTAAATAGAATCACATTTATATGTATATATATATTGTGATACTTGAACCACATGATATTCATAAGTATTATGTCAAAATATATTCTGTACTGTCAGATTGGAGCCACTGCCTGAGTATAAAGATTTCCTGGACTACATGTGTAAAGAATCATAAAATTGCAAAGGGCATTACAGTTTTGGGTACAGTCCTCTGCTCAATGTTAAAGCATCCCCAATCAATGAATTGCTAACCTGTATTTGAACACATTCAATGTGTTCAATGTGTTCAAACACATTGAAATGAATGCGTTTCAATGAAACTTTCAAGAATTGCTTTATTATGAAGAGTCGTCCCCCCCACCCCCATTTAAACTGCTGTAGGAAGTTAGCACCTACCCCTCTCCTAGAAAAATGAAATATCCTAGGAAATATTAAAAAGGCAGAATATTATATAGAATATTCCTGGCTGGGAAATGGAGAAACATGCTTTTAGGCAGGAAAAAGACTCACTCTTAGTAGCCCCCACCTTTGTCAATGGGCCATCAAGGAATGGCCCAGCTCACTCATCCCCCCCCTTTTTTAATAGCCTGGACCAGTCTATTCTACATAACAGAGATCTATCCCCTTCAGCTCCAGGGTGATGAGATTAAGACCTTCACCCTTAGGACATGATAGGATTAGCCCTCTACCCATCTCACCACATGGCACCTGGGAAGATTGCATCAGCCAGCAATGCTCAAGCAAACTTGGACTAAGGACAGCCTACAGAGTTGCCCCTGCATGCCCCCTGGGAGTCTGACAGCCAATGGGATACATTTCTGTACAGGAACAGGAAACTCTTAAGGTGGGGCCCAACAGAGGGTATAAAACAGGCACTCTCAGCATCTCAGTCCCCTCTCTCTCCTTCAACATCCTCCAGGCATGTGATCCCCCTTTTCCCTGGGACCTCAGACCATGTGGTCCTGCTGTCTTCCATTAAACCATCTTTTCAAGCAGTCCCTTTTCCCCAGTGTCTTTTTCCCCACTTGGAACCGAACCCAGAAGGATATTCCTTACAACACTGCCTTCCTGTATTCAGTAATCCGTGTCCTGTACTCTGGATTGATACAAGGCTAGATTATTTTCCTGTGTGGTTTCTTTTCAGATATTTGAAGACTCCTCCCTCAGTCCTCTCAAAGTATACATGCTGGTTCCTTCAATTTCCTTTTATAGGAATTAGATCATTTGAACTTCTTTACTGCCTGTGTTAGAACTTTCTTCAGTTTGATATGGTCCTTGAAACACCATTTATAAGTTTTAGCAGAGCAGAATAGAGTGAAATAATGATTTCCTGTGGTTTGGAAACTCTTCTTCTGTTGATACAGCCTACACTTCAATTTGCATTTTGGCAGCCTTGACACATTGCTGACTCATACCCAATTTATATCAACTCCTTCTCTGGGATGTTTTCTTCAAATATTATTAGAGGCCAGGTTAACCCCATTCTGTACCTGTACATTTATTTCCTTTTCTTAAATGAAGAATTTGCTATTTGCATTCCATTATGTAATTTTCAGATGATTTTTAATTATTAAAAATTAATTAGCGTATAAATTTTCTGCTGTCTGAAAAGACTGAAAGAAAATTCCATTAAAATGATTTCTGAATTCTGAGTAAGTTTGCATATTGCACTAAAAGATCAAATTCGGATAAATTTATGGAGCTTGTGAGCCAGACCAATCTAATATCTCAAAATATAAACATGTACCTATATAATATCTTAGAGTACATGGTTACATTTATTTTGAAATTGAATTCCATTCAATTGTAAGATATGCAGGATACTGTAAATTTTCATGGTTCCTCAAAGCATTTTGCACTGCACAAGCAATGTGATTCACCTCAGGATATGGAGATGACATGATCTGTCTATAGGAGTTCTGACATGTAGCAGCTGTAGTAGCAAAAAGAGGTTTCTGCACATGTGTTGCACAGAAATAGCTGGAAATGTTGAATAAAGTGATTGGCGTTTCCAGATGAGGCCCAACAATTCACAGTAGTTTTCCAGACACAATATTTTGTAGAGAAGATTCAAGGAGATGTTTTGCATAAATCATCTAAATATAGCATTTTTTTAGCTTTGTGGAACTCTTCTGATTATTAATATATCAAAAAAAGAAGAGAAAAATAGAAGAAGGTTCATTATCTTAGAAAACACTTAGACAACTAATTTTATAAAGTCAAACTTTGAGATGATTCTAATGGTTTATAGAAAAAGGAATTTAATCATAAGGCAATTAAGATCAATCATTCCATTAATCAAATCTATATGGAAAGCATTATCAATCCCTGCTCTCTCACATAAATAACAAAATATGGAACTTTTTGGTATTTGGGAATATTATCTTCTTTGCTCTTTGCTTCTAAATGCCTTATTTGCTTGTTGTAGCCATACAATGTGATCTGTAATTGGTCTCTTGAGTGGAATACAAATACTTCTAAATTTTTGAAACCACCAAACACAGAGTTAGTTCTCCATAGAAACAGAACAACCAATCACCAGAGTATGTGTAATACTGAGATATTCACTGTTAAGATGACAGCATATCCACCCTGAAACAAAGATTCATCAAAAATAAAGAATACTTTTGGTAAACAAGCCTGTACTGCAACAGCCAACTAGAAATGAATTTACGACATAATCCTGGTTATAAATATGTTTATTTTTCTGGTATGTAATTTTCCACACAAAAATTCCTAGGCTCTATAGAACAATTTTCTAATTTAATATAGATACTGTAATTACTCTGTAGGATTTGGAAGCTGTTTTATGTATGCTATTCTGTTTTACTTAATCAGGGCTGACCTCCGGTACAGGATGTGGGATTTCTAGCTTCTTAAGAATATTTATGGAAAAGATACTGGGATAGTGGCTGACTACAAACTGAGTATGAGTCAGCATTTGATGTGGCTGCCAAAGACAAATGCAATTTTAGACTGCATCAACAGAATAAAGTTTTGAAATCATGGGAGGTGAAGTTCCATTATGCTGATCAGTTGATGCCTGAATATTGTGTTCATTTCTGGATCCTATCCTTTAAGAAGGATTTAGATTAAGGGAGGGGAAAGAAAATGGTCATGGAGTAGTAATGAGATTTTGCAATGAAAGACTAAAAGACCTGGGTTTGCTTACACTAGAGAAGACCATAGGTAGGATATAATATTTGAAAGGAGAAGAACATTGAGACTTGTTCTCTGGCAGCCCAGAGTGCAGGACATGTTATAATGTATTTAACCTATAGAAATGTAATTTCTGATTGAATTGTTGAGAAGCATTAGCTTCCGCAGTTTAGAAAAAGAACAAACGTTCAAAGAAACTAGGATCTCTTCTTTTTCACTGAATGTACTCAAATATAAATTTAACTTGCTGCCTATTGGAAGTTCTTTAATTTGGATTCGTGCACTGAGAAATGGATGGCACCTAGTGGCCAGATGATTTCCTCAATGTCTCTGATTCTATAATTATATTTAGAAGAGATCTTGGATTTCAATTCTTATATTGATTCTCATATAAAGATTCAGTATTTTTTTTCAAACTCACAATTACATGGATACCTGGACACCTGGTTGCAACACCTTTTAATGATTAGCGCATTTAGTCTGCAATCTCCATCTTAAATGTCTATGGAGATTCTCAGTCTTAAGTCTCCATCTTAAATTTTAAATCTCCATCTTTAAACTATAAATCTCATGATTAAAACAATTGTTCCATTTTATGTATTGTTTTCTTTAAATTATTTGGTGCCATGCCATTTTTTTTCTATCAGTAATCATTCTGATGAATGAAAAAAATATCCTAGCTTTCGGAAGTAACAGCACATGGAAGCTGGGATCCAAAGTACATATGAGTAAGAGTGGGTAGAAGGGATGATTTAAGGTCACTCTGCTGAAATTGCTTCCAGATAGACAAAAAGACTCCTTTAAGTCTACTAGGAAGAATGTTAGGAATGAAAGTTGGGAGAGACCAGGGAAATGACAGAGAAGGGGCGTTGGTACTTACCTGATATGCCTCTTCTTGTCGGGGTGTGGAGTTATCATCCAGGATGGGTTGACCTCGTCCAATCATCCGAGGACTGAGTCTGTGAATTTGAATTTAGGGCTCCGCCTTGCCCATAATCCCCAGTTGCGACGAAGCCGAAGACACCGACGTGGTAGACAGGCAAAAAATTCAAACAGACTCAACGTGGCCACGATCCCAAAGTAGTCAGTCAAAAGAAAAGGAGAAACACACAGCAATGAACAACTGGAGCCCTGGCCCTGGGTGGGACTGGATGACAACTCCACACCCCGACGAGAAGAGGCGTATCAGGTAAGTACCAACGCCCCTTCTCCATCGTGGGTGGAGTTATCATCCAGGATGGGACATACCCAAGCTGTCAGTCCCAGGGAGGGAAGAAAAACAGGGCTCAAATCACACATCGTCCAACACCCGTTGCAAAACATGGTGTCCAAAGGCAGCGTCCGCCGAGGCGTAGGCATCAATCCGATAATGGCGGATGAACTGGGAGGGTGACGCCCAAGTGGCCGCCCGGCACACCTCCTCCAGCGACACCTGGGTCGCCCACGCCGCCGAAGTCGCCGCACTTCGCGTAGATTGGGCTGTTATCCGCGCCGGACGGGAGATCCCCGAGGCATCATAGGCTGCCGCGATGGTACCTCGTAGCCACCGATCGATGGTAGACGATGACACCTTCTGACCCAAGGAAGCGGGGAGGAAGGCGATGAACAAAGACTCTGATCTGCGAAAATCTGCAGTCCGCTCAATATAAATCCGGAGGGCTCTCCGGATGTCCAGAGTACTCCACTTACACCCCAGCGGACGTGAGGGGCGTGGACAAAAGCTCGGCAAAACCAGCTCCTGCGCCCGATGGAATCGGGTATTAACCTTTGGCACGAAAGCTGGGTCTAAGCGAAGGACCACCCTGTCACTGTGGAACACGCAGAGGTCCCTGCGTACCGAAAGGGCCGCCAGTTCGGAAATGCGGCGGGCCGAGGTGATAGCCACCAAAAAAGACACTTTATAAGAAAGGTGGCGCAAGGAGGCAGACCGTAGCGGCTCATAGGGCTGCCTGGTGAGCGTCTCCAACACTTTAGGGAGGTCCCACATGGGAAAACAGTGGACCACAGGAGGTCACAAATTGGCAGCGCTTCTGAGGAACTGTCGAATGGCCGGGACCTGGCCCAAGGAACCCGACTGACCGCAGGCCAGCACTCAACTGCCTCCTAAGGGTATTAGGAGACAGACCCTTGTCCAAACCCTCCTGCAGAAAATCAATCAACTTCAGAATGGGAACCTGGACAGGGGAACAACCCACCTTAGCACACCAGAGGTTGAAGGCCTTCCAGGTGGCGGCATAAATACGGACCGTAGACTGTCTCCGGAAAGCCAACATGGTCTCAATGGCTCTGTCCGAGAATTGTTGAAGGCTCAAGATGCCCCACTCAACCGCCAGGCGGTCAGGTGAAGCCAACCCGGGTCCGGATGGGAGAAGCCCCCCTGGCTGAGCGATGACCGGAAGACAGGGAGCCGCCAAGGCGGTGCCACCGATAAGGTCCAGAGCTCAGCGAACCACGGCCTCCTGGGCCAGTGCGGGGCTATCAATACAAGCTGTGCCCGCTCAGTCAGGAGTTTCTGGATGACCCTGGGGATCATCGGAATGGGAGGGCAGGCATAGAGCAACTCCCGTGGCCAGGGAACGCGAAGAGCATTGCAGGCGTCTGCTCCACGTGACAGGAACCTCGACAGGAAGCGAGGAAGCTGAGTATTGTCCAGGGTTGCAAACAGGTCGACGGCCGGAAGACCAAAAATCCGGACCAGGTCCCTGAAAATGGACGGGTGCAGCCGCCACTCCGCCGGGTCGATGGTAATGCGGCTGAGGCAGTCCGCCTGGACATTGGCAACCCCAGAAATGTGATCCGCCAATAGGGAGAGAAGGTTCTGCTCCGCCCAAAGGCCCAGGGCCATGGCCTCCCGCATCAGGGTCCTGGAACGAGTGCCCCCCTGCCTGCTTACTTGCGCCTTGGCCGTCACGTTGTCCATTAGAACCATGACGTGACAGCCGGACAGCTGCGGGAAAAAATGACTGAGAGCCAAATGAATGGCCCAAAGCTCTAGGAGATTAATGGGGCTCGTAGCCTCACAAGGAGACCACCTCCCCTGAGCAAAAGACCCCTGGCAATGGGCACCCCAGCCAAAGAGACTCGCATCCGAGGTAACCGTGATGCGATCAGGCTCCTGAAAGAGACACCCCCTGGATAGAGCCAGCGACAGCCACCAGGACAGTGAACCTCAAATGCCAGGGGGCACAACAACCCTAACCGGAGAAGTGGCCCAACCCGCCCTCTGATAGGGCAGGAGGTACCACTGGAGGTCCCTGGAATGCAGCCTAGCCCAAGGGACGATGTCGATGGCCGAGATCATCTTCCCCAGGAGAGTGGACAGCAGCGAAACAGGGACAGACTGCAGCTGTTGTACCTGAGTAGAGAGCTCCCTGATGCTATCCTGCCTTTCCCGGGAAAGGAAGACTCGGCATTCCAAGGTGTTAATCAGAGCACCGAGGTGGACCAGGGAGCGAGCCGGGACCAGATGACTCTTGGCCAGGTTGACCAAGACCCCGTGATGATACAGTACCTGGATTGTTATCTGGAGATGGGATAGCGCTTGTTGATGGGACTGCGCCAGAATTAACAAATCATCCAGATAACAGTGGACACGCACAGGTTGAGCCCGTAAGTGGGCAGCCACCACCGCCAGTAACTTAGTGAAAACGCGGGGAGCTGAGGACAGGCCAAATGGAAGGGCCCTGTACTGAAAGTGCCTACCCACATAGCAGAACCGGAGGTACTGCTGGTGGTCTGCATGGATAGGGACATGCAGGTAGGCTTCAGTTAGGTCCAGAGATGACAGGAAGTCCCCTTGGCGAATGCACAACAGGATGGACCTGAGCGAATGCATTTTGAACCGCTGGTACTTAAAGTAGCGGTTCAAAAATTTTAGATCCAAAATTGCCCTCCATCCCCCCGATGTTTTAGGGACCAGAAACAAAATGGAGTAAAACCCCCGCCCCATCTCTTCTGGCCACACCTGCTGGATGGCTCAGATGTCCAGCAGGTGCTGTATGGCGGAAGTCATGAGATGACATTTGGAGAGGTCCCTAGACATCGGACATCGAAGAAAAAACCTCGGGGGAAGGGAGAGAAATTCAAGTCGCAAACCATTGGAAACAGTATCTAGGACCCACCTGTCCTGAGTGATGGCCTCCCACCTGGTGGCAAAGAGGGCCAGGCGACCCCCGATGGGAGGATCAGGCAATGAGTTACTTGCCTCTTCTGAAGGGGTGGCCCCCACTGCCACGGAAGGACGCTTTGAGAACCTACCCCGGGCCGATCCGTCCCGAAAGGATCGAGGTCTCCACCCATACTGACCTTGCCCCAGCAAAAGGAAGAGACCTGATCGGGGGCACGAAAGGAACGACGGGGGTAAGGAGTGGATCTGACGCTGCCTTGCTGGGAAAGGGAAGGGAAGACCTTCCTGTGGTCCTTGGACTCCACGAGAATGGGGTCCAGTGCATCTCCAAATAATTGCGAGCCCTGGAAGGGAGCAGACGCCAAGCGCCACTTGTGGCGGACATCTGCCTGCCACAGTCGCCGCCACTGAAGCCTGCGGGAGACCACAGAGGCGGCAATGGCCTTGGAGGCAAACTTTGAGGCCTGAAGGGTGGCATTCACCGAAAACTGGGCAGCGGCCATCAACTTAGTGAGGTCCTGGTGAGCCCTCAAATCGGATGGGGAAATATGTTCTTGCAACTGCCGCAGCCAGATCAGCGAGGACCGATTGAAAAATGAGGAGGTCGCTGATGCCCGTATGGCCCAGGCAGCCACAAAATGAACTTTACGGAGTGCCTGCTCCGAGCGGCGATCCTTGGCACGAAGGAGCTCCTCCGAATCTCCAGGGATAGAAGTAGGAGAATGCAAGGCCGTCACGGGAGCGTCGACAGAAGGAAGCTGTAGTAGGTCGCCAAGCGACGCGGCAACGTTGAAGAAATGTCGGTCCGCCGCTGAAGGCAGGGGCCCCGAAGCTGGGGAAGCCCGTTGGCGCCTGACAGTGTCCACAAACAGAGAAGGAGCTGGAACCAACTCCAGCTCTTGAGCCGGCTCTGCAAATAGTGGATCAGTGTGAGCAGACGTGGAAGTGGAAGCCGTAGGCGGATCTTCAAATCCAGCAGCCAGCTTGGCCTTGTAGAGGAGGGAGCTGAAGAGCCCCGGGTTGAACAAAAAGGAGGAAGTGGGAGGCTCCGGAGCGAACCCTTCGTCCTCTGATAGGTCCACTTCCAGCTGGCCGTCTCCCTCAGATGCCAGAGAGCCGTCCTCCTCTGAAGAATCTCTGGGCAAATCACGGCTAACAGATGTGTGGCCGGGGCCAGAAGGCCCTAGGCCCGTACAAGTGGCCGCAGGACGCCCAGCCGGGCGGTGCTGAGCCCGAGCGAGGCCCGCAGCAATGCCCTGCTCTATGGCAGCCGACATGAAGGCCTGGAATGACGTCGGGTCCATAGGGAGCACCGTGGACGGAGATGCATTTCCAGAGCCAGCAGGTGGAGCCCCAATTTGCAGTGGTAATGGCTGTTGGGGGGCCAAACGAGCACTCGAAAGGTCCGGCCTTCCCCAGATATTAGTGGAGGACAGATCAATCTGTGCATGGTCCAGGGAAAGGTGATCTGCCCGCGAGGCCACTAAGGCCCCTTCAGAGGGGTGAGAGAGCTGTTGTCCAGCTCTGTTGACATCAGACTGGGCACATATACTTTGAATTGCCGTGCCGCGGCGCCTCATGTCCCGTTCGGCCACTTTAGACCGGTTGGGATGGGGCCTGTCCTCCCGCCTAGCCTCTGCACCCCTGGAAGTGCTAGGTTGCTCCTCATCTCTGGGAGGAGAGCCTGATTTAGACTTGCTCTTGCCCGATTTGGTGGGCTTGGCAGTCATGTTGGCCGGCAATGAAGGGGACTGATGAATAGATCAATGATAAGCCCCTGTAAAAAGCCAATGAAGGGAAGCACCTGACTTCCCCGGTCGACAGTGCAATAGATCAGCCCTTGAATTAACACTCAATTATTCTGGCCTGTGGCCTAGCTGGCAAGGAGGCCTGTGGCCCTAAAATGGCTTCAAAATGGCCACCAGGAAATTCCCTCAACAAAAATGGCCGCCGGAGCTACAAACAGCAGCAAAGGGAGGCCTGTGGGCCTAAAATGGCTTCAAAATGGCAGCCGGGAAATTCCCTCAACAAAAATGGCCACTGGAGCTACAAACAGCAGCAAAGGGAGGCCTGTGGGCTGAAAATGGTCTCTCCTCAGATACGAGCACTCGACCGGCTGGCTGCAGATAGTAAACGATGAAACGGTGGTCAGATCGCAGCAGAGGCGATCGCGCTGGGCAGGAAGTCAGTTCAAAATGCCCTGAAGCGCAGAAAATGTTTACTACCAACCTCCCAGAGGCTCGTTTATTGGGAGGGGGAGAGCGGGGAAGCTCTCTAGACCACCTTGCTGCCCAGAGATGTGTCAATCCTTAGACGGATTAATAACCCCCAATGGAGTGTGGGGGAGAGAGCCAAACCCCCGTGGCAGAGCCGAGGGCCAGGCCCCCTGTGGCTCAATGCCACCAGTGACACGGGCAGATCCAGGCACAGTAGCCAATGTTATGGGCGGTTGCCTGTAGCTGCTGATAATAAAGGCTTGTGACAGCAGAAGAAGACTCACTGTGAAAAGGTAAGAATTAATCAATCCAGCAAGGGATGAAGCCACATCCAATCTCTCTGAGGACTGAGTCGTAACTGGGGATTATGGGCAAGGCGGAGCCCTAAATTCAAATTCACAGACTCAGTCCTCAGATGATTGGACGAGGTCAACCCATCCTGGATGATAACTCCACCCACGATGGAGAATACTATTGTAGGGAGGATATGGCACAGCCTTGAAGATAACTTGGAAGTTATAAATGGCAAAGAATGTGGCTGCATGCTGGTTTAGCAGACTGTATCGTGGGACTAGATGCTGCTTTAGGAGACTAACAGCTATATCATGGGACTACACTGATTGCTGTTAGGGCTTGGGGCCCAATTCAAGGAGCTAATAGTTACATAAAAGTATGGATGCTTATTATTTGTGGGAAAATCTTTACCATGTAGAATCTGCCCAGCCAAGAAAATTACAGGGACATATTCAGGAAATTACCAGGAGTCAATACTGACTTAAAGGCTCAATACATACACTCAATACATTTCAGCAACGTTTGTGTCTGTGATTATGCATGCCTGTGTGTCACTGTGTTCACCCACTATCCAGGAGTTGTTGGATGGAGCAGAGCAGTTCCTTCTTGGTAGGAGTCTCCTCACTTTGTAACACCCCTTTTCCCCAAAACTAGAATTTCAACTTTAGAGAGTGAAACTCTTCTGCAGTATTTGATGGGGCAAATTGCATACACCGCAGGTGAAATTTTAATTATGATATCATCAATCATCATCATCATCTGCCTAGATTCTTTCAAGTAGGTAACATATAGTTTACTGTATGAATAAGTATCAAAGATCAGATGAATGCATTGTCAGAAAAGCCTTATCCAATGGCTATGCCTCTAAGTTGTACTGATGGGAAAGTTCATGGGGAAGAAGGTCAGGCAGACCTTCATGCTCTTAGACTCCATGTCATGGAATGGAAGAAGTAATATTTCATGGTATAGCAGTCAACTCCATGTAACAAATGAAATGAGGAATCCGTGCTATATTATTATTACACTTTTTGCATGTCCCATAGAGATGGCACAATATTAAAGTTTGAAGAAGTAAACGGATCCCTCTCCCATTTACCCATTTATATACTTTATATATCTTGTATATTGTATTGGCATTAGTTATTTTTCTACCAAGAACTGATCTGTGTATGTGTAGGTAGGTAGGGGGGGGGGG
>QLTV01000642.1:108069-127990 GCA_003457575.1 Thermophis baileyi | reverse complement strand
AGAGAGAGAGAGAGAGAGAGAGAGAGAGAGAGAGAGAGAGAGAGACTGTGTGTGAATGAAGGTGAGCATTACTGTTAATAAATTACGGTCTTACCCTGTGGTTAAATAACTGGCCAAAATATTTGATTGTTGCAGGATATAAATGCAATTATTAATTAATTAATTAATTAATTTCAGGATTAGTCTGACTTCAAAGAACAAAGAAGGTAAATTATTGAACCTACTGTTGATGAACCCTGAATTAAAATTCTTAGAAAAACTTTTTGAGAAGAACACTTCTTCAGTAGTTGCTTAAAAATAATAAGCTGAAATTATGTCTGTTGAAAGTTTCAAATTTGAAATTGTTTGAGATCACAATATTCAAGCTCAAAATAGATGGGTTTTTTTGTTTGAATTTTTTGAAAATCAATCTGGAAGTGTTTTAAAATGTAAGCGGCTCTATTTCAAAAGAAATAGGGTTTTTAACATAAAATGAGTATTTTTAAGCTTGGAATATTTCGAGAACCTATATAAAATATTACATAAAATGTTGTGTACATCGTACTGGTTTTAAATTCACCTGATAATTAATTGTGCATAAATTTCTTAAATTCACCAAACAGACAAGAGCTGTGGTATTTAACATTTGGAAGCAAAAGCCATGACAATAGTATTTTTATTTAGACATTTTTCAGTTATATAAATTATGTATATGTAAATACATATATACATACAGACTTTCAAACATAGGGAAAAAGAGAATTTGTCATAAAAAAAAAAATTCAGGGCCATATGAGAATAACAATTTTTATATTTAGGAAACTATAACAGATCACATGATTGAGAGTACTCTTCAATCATTTATCAATAATCCAGAATTAATAATGTGTTCCATTATACCCATTTATTTCATTGCTAAAGAATTTGTATTAATAAATTATAGTGTTGCTTAATGAATTGCTGTGAATGTGTTGACCCTGACTAGCAACCATGTATGTAGCTGAAATATGTAAAATTAAACAGATAATTATCAAAGAGAGGCTGGGATGAATGAAATTTGCCAACACAACAAACTATATTCTGTTGGAAAGCCAGGAATAAAAATGGATATTTTTAAATATATCCATGACCTGCCAAAGAAGTCCAAGCTTGGAGTGAAATCTATGATTATTTACTTAAATATTGGCATGTGCCAATATTTAAGTAATATTCTCAAAAATCTGCTTTAATTTACCACATACTTTAGCATAATAATTTTGGGACGTACCTTTTTCTTGTTTTAAGTTTAAACAAGATTTAAAGATATTCCTCAGCCATGTTGAACAATTTCAGAAATCCTGCTACTCTGTGAAGATTTTTTTTTTTTAGGAATGAATAACTATTAATCAAATTTTGTTTGGAGCTTTGTTTGCATCTCTTGACTTTTGATTATACCCTGCAGACACTCCTACCTCCTAGTGTTTGCTTTGCTTTGTTGCATATTATCATGAATATTCTTAATCCTTGGCCAAGTTTGAATTGATAAGAGAAAATAGAGTGTGTTAGTGTTAGTGTTTTAATAACAATCACAGAATGATTGCAAATTATTTTACCGAAATAAAAAACAAATTCTGAGTAATATACCTACTATACATGCTGTAGTATATAGTTAAGAGAGATCTTGCTTAGAAGCATGCAGTATTTGAACTTGAAAATAACATTAGAAATAATACCACTAAATATACAGAGGTTTGGCTAAATTGAATCTCGACAGACAGAAATTATAATCTACATATCACCTGGTTGATAAGGGTATTCTGTTACTGTTTATGTACTTAAAATACAGCAAGGCTTCAACTATTGTCCTAGACCATAAAAATATCAAATATGCCTTTCTTCTTCTTGCAGTTTTTGCTTTGTGGAGTATGCGGAATATTCTGTGCCAAAAAAAAGTCAGGACTTATTGTAAGTGTTTTACTAAACTTTTCGTAAGTATTCATAAGTGAAATGTAAGCTGTGCATATCTTGACTCTTTATATTTCTTCATTTCTGCCATCAGACTCAAAAAGTTAGATATAAGTTAGATAGATATATAACAGCGGTTCTCAAACTGTGGGTCGCGACCCCTTTGGGGGTCGAACGACCATTTCACAGGGGTCGCCGTGNGGCGGCATCCGGGCGGGTGGGCGAAGTCTCCCGCTTCTGTCGTTACCAGCTGTCTGGCGACCCGCAGGCAAGCCCAAACCGGGAGCATTTCACCCCTGGTGCCACGCCCCCTTTATCACCTCATCCTGCGTGGGGAGAGGGTAGGGAGGGGGTCGCGGTAGCGGCGGAGGGGTGTCACAGGGGTGTCGCGGCATTAGAAAGGTTGAGAACCACTGATATATAAGAAGGTATATCTGTTAGAAAATTACATATATCTTCATCTAATGAAATGCATAGTAATTAAAGCCATCAGTCTATACCCGTGATGGCGAACCTATGGCATGCGTGCCAGAGGTGGCATGCAGAGCCCTCTCTGCTGGCACGCGTGCCATCGCCCCAGGTCAGATCTCCGTGGCGTTTCTTCCGTGAGCTTCTGTTTCCCTGCAAACGAAGCTCACGAAAGAAAAATATCTTACCTCTTACCGCGCTGCCGGTGTTGGGATGCCCTGCCTCCTGGAGGCCAGCTGGTCTTCGGGTCTCTGCAGCACATGCACGTATGTTCGTGCATGCACACGTTCACGCATGTCCGTGAATGCGCACGTTCACACATGTCCACACATGCACACATTTACGCATGTCCGCGCATGCACATGTTCGCGTATGTCTGTGTGCACCTTTCAGTTTGGGCATGCGTGCGTGCGCAGTTTGGGCACTTGATGTCTAAAAGGTTCGCCATCACTGATCTATACTGTTCTTGACATTGTTCCAGTTTTGGATTGATAGCAAATACTGGACTGAACATTCGGTGTTTCTGAACTATGAGATAAACGTATAGATTTCTTAGGGGCAAAGACAGACTTATTGAGGCTGTGGAATTTCCCGAATAAGTAAAACTGCTTATAGGTAGCCCTCTAATTACAACAGAAATTGAGCATGGATTTATTTTAAGTTAAAGTTAATTTATTTTAAGTTAAATGGGTCAGCTGATTTTATGTGATTACAGCTGATTTTATGGCTGTTTTTTTGTAGTGGCCATTAAGCAAATGTGGTAGTCATTAAATGAACATGGTGGTCATTAAATGAGGCTGTCTTCCCCAATGGGTGGGGTTTTTTTGGAAAGCATAAAAAAAATCACAGTCATATGACTGTGGGATGCTGCAAATAGCCATAAATGTGAGCCAATTGCCAAGGGCTCAAAATGCAATCAGATGACTGGAGTCACATTAGAATTCTACAATGGGTTGTAAATAGCTCTGTGGAGGCCCATCATAACTTCAAGTGGTCATTAAAGCAATTGGTCATTAAGCAAGGACTACCTGTATATTATATACTCATGGCAACTAGATAGTAGTTGAAATAGGACATAAACACATATGAAAAATAAATGCAATAATTCAATATTGATGTTGATTGAGGGAGAGGTTCAAAAGATGATTTGTATCCTTCTTTACCCTTATTCATCATTCTGCAGGTTTCCACTGCTGGCTCATAAAACAGCAGATCTTTCAAAAGGGTTGTTAATGAAACAGGCCTAAGTAAGAGATTTTAGTAAGCATCTAATAGTGGTAGATTTATTCAGCTTCTCTGATTAATCCATCTTTAATCATTACAGTTCCATATGGCCAGCCAAAAAAAAAAAAAAACCCCAAGACAATATATAACTTTTCGTATCTTCTTCCTTTTCAGGTAGTTCAGAATAGAAAATCTTCCAAATGTATTTGGTGTTGGTTGCTTTGGTGTGGTGTGATATGATGTACTCCAAATTGCTGTTGGTTAGCTAGTCCAATATATTATTTGCCTGAGATTGATACTGAAAAGCACAGTTCCTAGCATAGGATATGTTTGACCACAAAAATCATTATTTCACTATTAGAGCATGTAAAAAATGTATACATATTTTTCTTGCTATGAAGTTTCCAAATAACAATTCTTGTCTACCAGTAAAAACATTGAATGGAAATGGGAAACAATGCCATAATGGAAAGGACATGCTTTAATCAGTCCATATTTTGTAGGTCAACATTAAAACGGTGACACTCAATTTTGTTAGCTGAAACAAAAGAAATACAGTAAACAGAGGTAGAGTAGTCATTGAAAGGTTTGCAGTTGCTACTCTCATTGTTCAAATGTATTTTTATCAACATGTTTGACTGATTTTTTTGATGTGGCGGTTGAGTTCAAATGAATACATAACTCAGTTGCTTTGTCTATCTTATCATCTCACAGTAATGTGAATTTTTGTTTCCTATCAGATGATACTTTTCTCTGCTTGCTGTATCTGTGGGTTAATTGGAGGAATATTAAACTTCCAGTTTCTTCGAGCTCTAACAAAGAAATCCTCAGCTCTCTATCCACTGCACCTTACCTCCATGTCTCTAGCATGCATTGGAATTGGTGGTTGTACCCTTTCTTCATGGCTAACTTGCCGACTAGCCAGCTATGAACAAAGAAGAATGTTTTCAGAAAGAGAACATTCTTTACATCACTCTCATGAAATGGCTGAAAAAGTAAGTTCACGTGCTTTTTGATTTGTTATGCTGTTTTTTAAAACATTTTTTTCTAATATATACAGTCAACCATACAAGAAAATTCTCTGATCGATTAGTATGTCACTGAAAAATGATGCACATCTATGTAATATCAACTATATTACATTTAAAAAGTTATGTTTAGATATTCCAGCTTTTCCAGTACTCTCATTTCAATAAAATGCATCCACTAACTACATAGCTCCATTGTGTAACTATAATGCTTTGCACTAAATATAGAGCTTCTTGGCCTAAATAAGCTAATGGCTACGTAATTGTATATCTGTTCCACTTCCTGCATGAAAATATATTTTATAGTTAGTAGAGCTGGGGCTTACCAAAGATTAAGATCATGTGTAGGAGGACAAGCAACACAATCTGCAGCTACATACAATGAACATATCATTGGATTGTACCACTTTAGATTGCTGATGGGAGAGCAAATGATTATATGTCTTCTGATTAGTTCTTGGGCAGGATTGGGCAATCTACCTTTAGTATAGCTAAGGATACAGAGCTATTTTGGGGGCGGGGGGAAGACAAATTTTCCAACTCTTAAGCTTAGCAGGTATTTCAGATACCTATTTTTTCTCATGTTTTTATTGGAAACTTGTGTATGTATGAGACCTGAAACATTCAGTTTACTAAATACCTACATTTTGCTGCTGAATCTCAGAAAAATTATCTGAAGGATGTTTGAGGCTGTCTGCAGATTATGTGCTGCCCATCCTTGCCCTACTGAGGAAAGAGTAGGATGTTAATTTAGAAGCTGAAAAGTACTGTGTTGAACAGGAAGTACAACTTTGTCTAATACTGATATGCACCAAAACATATGCAAATGATTCTGCTTTATTTATAATTTATTTTGTATTAGAGATTAAGGGGTATTGAAATAATTGAACTGCCCAGCTGCCCAGTGATACCCCCAACACCAGAATTACCTCCAAGGTATGCTGAATTCTAGGGAATTATGATGAATTAGAAATGTTGCTTTTAACAGAAATGCATAAACCAATCTTACTTTGTGCTTTTAAAGAAAATTCTTAACTTGATGATTATTCCCAGAAATCTTCATCCATATTATAGGAAAGACTTTATTAAAATCTATGTAAAATAATGCTAGAGTTGGAGGCTTGTCAGTCAATATATTGAATATACAAATAGCTTGCTTACACATATGCAAACACACATATATACTGTATACTCTCCCTCTACATATATTACTTTTCTAATCAACTCGTTTGTCTTAGCTTCATACACGTTGCATGCATAATTACTATAAAAAATTCATAAAAAGGAAAAATTGTTAAACAATTGGTGACCAGTGTTCAGTAATAATAATGATTTGGGTATAAATATACATAATTAAATATAAGTAAGTAATCAAGGAAAAAAGCTAGGGCTTGATTACTAGTAGAGAAAAATTACAAAACTACCACTATGAAATAGGTTATTTGCTTATATAATTATTATACTTCTTCAATTATCCTATTTTACACTTAGGCTATATAACTCTGTCTCTGTTGTTTGACTGGCCCAAGGTCACCCAGGTTATTTATTTATTTGCATACACAAAAACACGTACAGAGGTAGATATTTGTTTAGAAAATATATCTATTTTGTATGAAAATCATAAAACGGAAGAGGGAACAGCCTTGAAGAACAGGAGGAAGAACCACTGCCAAGGTGCAAAGGTAGATAAAAGGGGCTCAGGCCCGGACCAAGAAAGTAACCTGAGAAAATGTCTCAAATAGTCTCTTCCTAGTTCACACAAAGATAAAGAAGGAAGGGGGAAGCACATTCAAACTTGCAAGTTTTGTTGCCCTAATTGTCATAATAAAATAGTCCTAAACCAATCTAAATGGCATTGGTTTCTTAGTTTGGACTACATTGTATGGCTAACACTCTTCAAGTAAACAAACACCATGATTCCCTGTTTTATATATTGGGACAGTGACTTGGGTGAGTCCTGAACTCATTTTATGAGACCAACTTGCATTATCTCCATCGTTTCAAAACTAAAGAAGGTGAATTTATGCATCTCACTCTGTTTCACAGCAGACAGGTGTCTACATTACCACACCCTCACCTCAATCAACATTATCTGGCACCTTATCTGGAAATCCCAGCTGAGTCCAAGGTATGGGCATTGGAAAATGTTCTATCATCATCTCTTTTGTCAATGAACATGTGGTCCATTTCCTTAGGTTGAGATAAAAATGGAGATGGGATAAACATACAGAAAAAAATAGTTTATGGCAACCATTTCAGATGCTGCTTCTTACAGGAAAAAAGATTTTCCTACATGTGTTGCTACAAGTGTAACACAGCCAGGAAAGGAATCACGCCAGGAAAGATTCAAGATCTAGGTCTGGCTGGGCCCACTTTGAAAAGAAGATGAAATATAAATAAAAGTTGAAGGAGAGGTAACCAAGAATAAAAAAAACACACAATAAATGTCTCAATCGATGAATAAGTCTGAAGATCAATGAGCCTATTTTACTTCAATGTCTCTTGCAGGCAATCAAGGATGTCTTCATTTTAATATTTTGTATATGTGCTAGAATGGCTAAGGTCAGTTTGTGAAAAAGATTATGCTCTGCATACTTTATAATTTTCTGGATGAAGCATGGCTTTCACTAATCTCTCATATTTTCGTTATGTCACATCATATTCTAGATACGTAAGCTATAGCTAGCTCAACATTGGCCACTGTAAGCAGTCTGAGACTTTGGGGTTGAATAAGGCCAAAGCTTTCTCCATAATAACACAATTTATCACATTGTACATCAGTTTACATATCGACTCATTCTTTCGTGGAAAATGATCCTTGAAAGTAGTGCTTACATGGGTCAGATGTTAGCTACAAAGGTGTGCTGTTTAAATCTGGGCTAGGTTATTGCAATATAACTGATTTTGACTACCCATTTCAATTCTCACAGGAAATGACAGATAACATGTGTAATGGAGGACCACATCTAATTTATAATGGAAGAGCATACTGAAATATTTACAATGTTTAAAGAACAACTATGTTTAGGATTTTCTTCAAGAAGAAAATTCAGAAGCCAACAGCTTGGAGACAAGGTCCTAAAACATTATGGCTCTAAATTGCAATAATTTCACAACTTCAAAACAACAGCACAGTCACATTTTCTTTCAGAGATTTGCTTTTATTCCCATTAACTGAAGTTATATAATTTGGAAGATAAGTATTATCACATTTGATTTTTTTTTTTTGCCTGAGTAATTTTTAATGGCTGTGATAATATATGAAACTGACTTTTCAGATTTTACTCAGATTTTTTTAGGAATTACTTTTTGATTTGAAAAAAAAATCCCACTGCTATAAAAAAAATAAGAGGGTTTAAATATTGGATTGCACTCTAACAGGAAAAGAATTTGGACATGAAAATGTTATCTTTCCTATGCAGAGTGTAATGAATGAATTATGAGCATGCTGCTCTCCACACTGCTGTCTGTGTTTTGAAAAATGGGAAGTTTTAAGGATGCTATGAGGTCAAACAATGTTTTGCTGTTAAAAATATGTACATTTTTTTCCAATTTATGAGGTATATTTCCTAATTTGTTCATAAAAGATGTGAAATAAAATGAAACACAGGAATGGGATTATTTTTTTAATCATCCTAACAATTTTTACAATGATCTACAAATCCAAGTGAGACACAAGGGAGAGTTGTAATTCTCAACCAAATTTAAGGCAAGTGTTCAGAAAACTTTCAGACCCTCTTTATTTAACTACAGTTCATACAGTATGTTCTTGTTGTTTTACTATATTTGCATCTCTTAGCAGATGAAACTTTGTCATCAATATTATGCATTAGAAATAAACATAACAGTCTATTATTATATAATATTAATAATACTAATAGTACTATAAAGTACTATTACCTCTCCCATAGTCAACTGAGATACCCACCAATTACATAGTCATAAAAAGAACAAATACAAAGAAAAGTACAAACATTGATGATACAAATATGCAGAAGAAGGATGATATAAACTTTGAACCTCAACTCAATGGTAAGACTTTCAAGATACCAGCTAGAGAAACTAGGGTTATGAACAGTAATGATGAACCTATGAAATGCTTGTTAAAGATGGCATATCACAACATTTTGGGTGACACTTCAGCATCCACCAATATCCAACAACTATTCTTGAAAATATGCCCTATTCTCATGTGATTTTTGGTGGCTGTAGAAGCACCTGAGAATGGGCTGGGCTCTTAAGTGGCTTCTGAATTCTCTGGAAGTCATTTTTGTGTATCTTCTGCAGTCTTTGAAAATCAAATGAGAATGGTTTTGCAGTTTTCAGAGGCTGCACAATGTTCTAAGTTAGAAAAATCCTCCATATTTCTCATAGGTGATTGCTCCAGAATCCAAACCTAACATCCGTACCCCAAATTGCAAAGATCCAGGATTTCTTCCATTTTTCCACTGGTTGGGTCAGAAGTCACCCAGTTTTATGGAGTTCTGTCATCTTTCCAGGTTAGTTACTGCAGAGGCTCCTATCCCAGCATCACTGCTGCTACGTTGGGGAATAATTGTCCAGTAAACAACAGCTGGAATGCTTGAAATTGCCTATGGAGAGAAGATGATCTGGCCTACACCCAGTTTGTGAATTGCAATGGCATGATTGCTGTTACTTTTTGGGACACACAAATCTTACTATGTATGTTTGTAGAAGCAGGATAAGGGCCAAGGACAATAAACTTAGTATAATTAAATTACTTTTTCAGACATTGCTGCCAAGTTCATAGAATATAGATAAGTAGGCAAAGGACTTTGTAATTAATCTCGGCTTAGCATAGAGACTTTGCTAAATTAAAAGCTGCCAAAATTAATATTCATGTGACACCCTTTCATTAAATTTAGATGTGTCAGTGTTTCATAAATATATTGTTGGAATTTTATTGATTATTTTCTCCATTTCTAGAAACATAATATTGTCTCCTTTATTAGAAATACTAAGCATATTTGATTGGCATGGTAAGTATAATCTAAACTGTGAAGGTAAAGGGAAGCAAGAAAACTAACTAACCAAGTTCCTTGTTTTCATTTCCATTTCTATGGTCACTATTACTGTTTTTCCAACTTGCATCAACTGAAATATGCCCTTATCATTTGTTGGCATCTTCTATAGACTTTCTCCTACTGTTCTTATCAGACAGTAATACATGAAGTGAAAACAGGAATGGATCTCATGCAATTTCTTCTCCATATCAGTCGTGCAATAATCAAAGAAACAGAAAGCAATCTCTTTGCTGCAGAACAAGTTGCATCTTTTTCTATATGTAGCTTTTCGTGATGCATGCCTTTTCATATGCAACTGAATAAACATATCTTTATACATTTTTGGAATTGACTACACTGGGCATTTACCCAAATTTTGCAATCTGAGCAACAAATTTAAAAATAATTTATTTATAAACATTGATCAGGTAAATTCCTTAACTCATTCTTAGGTTTAGAAAAATCAAAATATTAAGTTAAAGCACAAATGTATTGTTTATATACTTTCAGTGTCACTCCTGAAAGTTTTTATAACATTTATGTCTAATATTAATTTAATTTAATTTAATTTAATTTAAATGATACATGATTCTTAGCTTGCCCCTTCTCTCATTTTTTGTCCTGGTGTCCAGAAAACTGTAGGGATGGCATAAACTTTTTCACACCTTTAATCTTTTATTTAGATTCTTCTCTACTTTTGTCAAGTTCTAGTCAAAATAATAAAATTATTTCAGTCCATCTTGTCCTTTGTGTAATTTTTTTGCACTTAGCTCAGTACCTTTTCTCCCTGGAATCTACCTTTTCTGCCACTGTCTGTTTGTTTTTCTTTTCCAATTTCCATTTTTTGAACTGACTAATTCCTTGGCAGCTCCACTTTGATAGTCTTCCAACTTTCCCTCCTGGAATTTGGGAAACAGAAGGAAGTAGAATATAACTAGTTAATTTTAAATGCTAGGCTTAATTGTCTTAGGTATTATTGCTGTACAGAAGCTGTACAGAGTTTTGTTGTAGAAATAAAAAACTGTGTTTAAGCATAAATAGTTAAATAATCATCTATAATTAGCAATTTATAATGATATTAATGCCTAGCACACTTCTAACTAGAGGTTGACCGAGAAGCAAGAATGTTGCATCAACCATTGTCAACTTGTGAATGAGTCAACATTGACATTGGCTTCTTTGGGTAATCATCTGAGATATTCTTGATTTCAAAGCCCTAGACTTTGACCCTGAGGTCCGCCATAAATGCACCACTGTTAGAATGACCCATTCAATAGCTGTCACCCTGGGATGCCTACAGAGCAATGGTGAATTTGACCTCATTTGCTGTATTTGTTCAAGCAAAAGCCATCAAGGATGTTAAAATGGAACAAAAAAACAGCACAGCCATTTTCCTTATGATCTGCTTGAGGCACTACTTTCTGGATAATTGGCTTCACTCTTAAGCTTTAAAAACTGTTTTGAATAGGAAGATCTGATCATTTTGCATATGAGACAGAAAATCTCACATTTTTTAAAACTGTCACTATAATAACAAGGTCTTTAGTAACAAATCAATGTTTTAATTTAAAATGTTTTATGTAACACTTACTAATTATTTTATTTGTTAAACTGTTTAATGCTAAATTTTAATTTCATTTGTAATTTGCTTATTAGAGTCTTTATAAAATAAAACTAAATTAATAAAATTAATAGAAAGATCTTTGTAATAGCCATGCAATTTATTTTGCACGTAAGTCAGAAATTCCCACAAACATCTCCCATTCCTGAAGCAAGGAGGATAACAAAGTAAATAATTTATCTATAGCTACTCTTTCCCAAAACGTGCTGCTCAAGATGGGCATTGCTTTAACCACAGGGCCACACATGTGAGGTATTCTAATTGCCTCATTGTGAGACAAGTTGTTAAAAAAGATTTCAGCAGGATCCAGCATGATTCTTATGTTTTAATGATTGTTTAATTTTAAAGATATATGATACTTGACTATTTTGTGAAGCACTCAAAATTGGAACAAGCTGCATAAAAACACTTTATATAATTTTTAAAAGGCTAGAAGGTTCACTTTTCATTGTGTGGATTAGTCCTAAAATGCTGATTACTATTCTAGTCACAGGTAGTCTACAAAAGGCTTAATCAAATAAATTTCAATGTGTCAGAATGATCTTAAAAATTCTCGTCCCGGTGTATATTAACATTTAGACAAGCTATAGAATATTTATGCCTGATGACTGATGGAAAATGAGTTATGTATTTTCACGAGACAAGATGGTTTAAATTTTAACAATCAGAAGAGAAAGTTCCAGATTACAAGTAGCAAATTGGTTTTTGTGATTTATGCTTAAAATTGTACATTGACATGTCCTGAATACATATTTATGGCATTAAGATGAATTAGCTCAGAACAAGATTTTCACAAAGAAGTTCATTAATTTATACTTACAGTATGCACATCCAGAGGCCTGGGTTTTGCCTTAAAAAGTTATTTCTGAGCTGTCAAACTATCAAGAATTGAAACACAATTGGATGCTGACTAACACATTTTATAATATCTTGGTTGGGCAAGTTTTCCATTTTTAGATGACACACTTTAACTATAGTTTCCGTGATAGTTGCATCACCATATGATAGATGGGACTTTGAACAGAATTTATTTTTGGGACTGAAAGGACCAAAAATGTTAGAGTCTGCTGTCTCCTACTTATCCCAGCTAAAGATCCATTGTTAAATGGAAATTCTGTTGTTTTCTTTTTGAGAACAAAGTGTAAAAAGCTTTGTATCAATTTCAGGTTCAGTCTGACCATTTTCACTTTTCTAGGACCTGTTCTGACAAAGGACTTCTTCTAGTTTATGGAATGAAAGAAACATATTAGAGGCCTGCATTGGTGTTCAGATCCATAAATGCTCTCAGACCAGAGCTTCTCTACAGATCAGGGGTGGGTTCTGGATCCTTTTGCTGCTGGTTCGCTCAGGGTCACGCCATGCAATCAAAAAATAGTTTTTGCACATGCGCAGAAGCAAAAATTAGCTTCTGCGCATGCGCAGAAGCAAAATCCAAGATGGTGGCGCCCATGGAGACATCGACAGAACCGGCTCCATGACGTCATCACCGAGTTACTAACGGTTCTAAAGAACCGGATAGAACCAGTAGGAACCCACCTCTGCTACAGATACAGATAATAGGGGCATGAAGTTAAAAAAAGAGATAGATTTATTTTATCAATGCATTTGTTTCCGTTCCTAAAATTTACTTGTATAATCAGCATCCCTATTTATTTACTTATTTTACTTATGAGTATTTTTTTTTTCATCACAGAAATAACTACACTAGTAAAGGTATGGTTCACATTTAATGTGGCTTGTTTGGCAAGCATTTTAAATAAACAATTTGTGATTTATTTAACAAACCATGGCTTAACATTATACATATGTATCCGTCTTAGTGGAACATTATCTCTGCGGACATAAAACTAGTCCCCACCTTGATAGTCTTTCAAAAGGTCTTGAAGATGTGTGGTTTTGCCAGCGGACCTGGGGATCTCAAAATGATCCGGAGCTCATCAAGTGGTTTATTTGATTGTGGTGATCAGGAGGTAGATGTTCATTGATTTTTGTAGTTTTGTAGTTTTGGGTTTTATTTCTGTAAGCTGCCAGTAGTCACTGTAAGTGAGTTGGGCAGACATATAACTTTTCTTAAATAAATAAATAAATAAATAAATAAATAAATAAACAAACAAACAAACAAACAAACAAACAAACAAACAAACAAACAAACAAACATTTCTTTATTATTATATTATTAAATAATAATAAAGTTCATAAATTCAAAGCAACAATAGTGGGTCAATAATAATTAAAATAATGGAAGGATGAATCACTAATGAAGATATTTCCTACAGATGGGAAGCAGGAGTGATAACTGATAGCAAAACTCGAAATTGGTTATTATTAGGGGTGAAATCCAGCAGGTTCTAACAGGTTCTGGAGAACTGGTAGCGGAAATTTTGAGTAGTTCAGAGAACTGGCAAATACCACCTCTGGCTGGCCCCAGAGTGGGGTGGGAATGGAGATTTTGCAATATCCTTCCCCCAGGAGTGGGGAGGGAATGGGGATTTTGCAATATCCTTCCCCTGGAGTGGGGTAGGAATGGAGATTTTGCAGTATCCTTCCCCTGCTACACCCACCAAGCCACGCCCACCAAGCCACACCACGCCCACTAAGCCACGCCCACAGAACCGGCAGTAAAAAAATTTGGATTTTACCACTGGTTATTATCCATTGTGACTGTGGATAAAAAAAAACTAATAAAAGGGGAAATTGTTTTTCTAAAGAATGAACAAGCAACTAAAAAGGCAATTGTCTATTTATACCTTTCTTTGAGAAGCCATTTCACCAAGGTAGGCATTATGGATGAGTGACAATATACAACAGCTCTGTAGACAAACAAGGAATTGTGCCAGGCGATAGTAGACAGTTCTGCTGGTAGGGAAGGTAACTCAACCAATGACTGATCCTATGGTTTCATTCTGCCTCCTTGAAGGGCTTGACCTTCATGTGGCTTGACTTCCATAAAACATGAAACCACAATTGCTATCTTTAAGTGGTGCATATGGCACAGTCCTATTAGCTGCATGGAACTTATATTTAGGAGATAGTCTAGTCAGTTTGCTCATAAAATGAAGAAGAATGAGGAAGGATAACCATTATTTTCTTACCCAGGTGCAAAATGCTTAGTTTATGGAAAGATGGTGAAATATTTTCAAGGCTAGCAAAAAACAAACAAACAAAAAAAAAACACTTCTTGACTAACTTCTGATCATTTTGACTTATTTTTAAAATGACTGTTTATGTTACTAGGGGCATCAAATGACTAAATTTATTTGCTGGAAATGGAGAATGTGGATAGTGGTGTGGATTGCTTCCAGCAAACTTCATTGCAATTTATTTTAAGCTTTCATTAATTCTTCTAACCAATTATTAATCTTCTATTATTAGTTAATAATTAGCTCAAAAAACCATATACTATTACTCTATTGTTAATCTCAGCATGCTATGAATAACTATAGCCCATAGGGAAACTTGTTTTTGGAGGTTTCACATGCAGAATGTTGAACTGTATATTTTGGCAATGTATTGCAGGAAATGGGATATTATTTCAATATATTTGAACATTTTTACCCACAGGAACATACCCACATGCTTCTGTTAACTTAAAAGAAAAAAAAATTAAATATTTTTAAACTGAAGAAATATGAATACTTAGCATAAGAATATTTTTGACTACTTGGAATGTCTTGGTTGCTGGGTCATGCATATACATACCCATACATCAAATCAGTCTTGACTTCTGGCCACAGTCTCAACTCGTCCCTGCAGTTTCCTTGGCAAGGTTTATTGGAAGGGGTTTGCCATTGCCTACTTCCTAGGGCTGAGAGAGAATGTCTGACCCAGGCTTTGTGCTTAAGGTGGGACTAGAACTCACTGTCCCCCAGTTTCTAGCCTGATGCCTTAACCATTGCATCAAAATGGCTCTCTCGTGTATACACTACTACCACCAGTAACCTGATATTGTATTACAAATCAAATACAAGTCCTGACCTGATTTAAAGAGTCTGTTAAAATATAGATACAAGAAGTCCTCGACTTATGACCACGATTGAGCCCAACATTTCTGTTAAGTGAGTTTTGCCCCATTTTATGACCTTTCTTGCCATAATTGTTAAGGGAATCACTGCAGTTGTTAAGTGAATCTGGTTTCCCCATTGACTTTGCCTGTCAGAAGGTTGAAAAAGTGATCATATGACCCCGGGACACTGCAACTATCATAAATATGAACTGGTTGCCAAGCTGCCATTTTGGTCATGTGACCAAAATGTTGCAATGGTCGTAAGTGTGAAAAATGGTCATAAGCGATTTTTTAGAGTGCCATTGTAACTTCAAACGGTCACTAAATGAATGGTTGTAAATCAAGGACTACCTGTAATTGCAAGAGTCCTTTCCGAAAGTGCTTAGTATATTCAACTAAATCTATTGTTATTGAGTTATAAATTCATTACAGGTAATGAGCCTGACAAAATTGATAAAATATATTCCTAATTACAACGTCATTTGAATATCCATCAAGAATACATTTCTATCCAAATGAGTAACCTTTTCATCCCTTTTGTTTTGTTCATACTGCAAATGATCTGACTTTGTCTGAGTTCCAGGGCCAAGCTGTTAGTTTCTATTCTGTTTAGATGGGAAATAGCTACATTATAGGGATGTAGGTTAGACTGGGAAACCACGGATTAGCCAAGAGAGCATATCTGAGACAAACTATTTCTATATTGAATCTATGGACCAGAAGACTACTTAGCAATAGCAATAGCACTTAGACTTATATACCACTTCAGAGTGTTTTACAGCCCACTCTAAGCGGTTTACAAAGTCAGCATATTGCCCTCAACAATCTGGGTCCTCATTTTGCAGCAGTTGGCAGTCAGCAGAATTAGGCTGCAGTACAGCATTCTAACCACTGCACAGCTCTTTGTTTGATTCTATGGACCAGTAGTCAAACCTCAGTAGAAGAAAACTACTTTTATTTTTATTCTGTACATTAAGTTCATTGAAATTACTTAATGTGGAGATGCTACCAACTGTTGGGATGAACTCATATAATGAAAGGTAGAACATTTATGACAAGACACTTGAGCCCTTGTGTTATTTTTTCCAATAATTTCATATTAGTGTAGAGACTACCCATTTACAAGCACTTTGAAATGAAATGGGCAGCAAATCAATCTAATAAATAAATAAATTTTGGGGAATATCTATTCTTCCCTTCTTCCCAGTTACAGAAATCAATGGGATTAATTAATTCAATCAATCAATCAATCAATCAATCAATCAATCATTTGTCTGGAACATGCTGCTATTTTGCACCCATTAGGATGCAATCTGTTAGAATTATTTCACATTTAGATAGCTATGAAAATTATCTAGGATTGACTGCAATAAAGATTGCATCTACAAGTATGTATTATGTAAAATGTTTCTTACAAATCTATGTAACTCACATTAATGTTTCCGCCACTGTTCTCAGATATTCCATCTTTCTTATAGTATTGTTTTTCTTAAAAAAATAACACTGACTTTTGACATTTTGGGGTTTCAATTGATTTTGTACATGTGGGTGTATGTAGGAGATGATAAACAGTCAAACTAGTTACATGGAGATCCCAAACAACTGCCAAGTCAAATCTTTAGAGGAAGTTCAGAAGTTCTCCAAACAACACAGAGCTTAATGCAGAAGTAAGCAGCACATCATTGTATCCTCAACTGCCTGGAAATCTTTTACTAATTCCCATTATCCACAACTAGATGAACACAGTATTTTAGAATGAAAGCCCTGTGAAAGAATTCCTTAAAAACTTTTTTTTAAAACAAAAATATACCCTGAGAAAAGTATTAACAAAAGTAAAAGTAAGATCCTATACTAAAAAAATTAGTCTAGAAAGATCAATATACTGAGGAAAAACTACTTTAGTGCAATAAACTTAATCCAGGTTTGATTCAAGAGTATTTTAAAATACTTTCATTAAGAATTTTGATTATAATAGCAAAAACTAATGCACACTAAGATTAGAGAAAGAAAGGAGAAAAAGAATAACAAGTGCAGAAAAAAATTAAAAAAGAATAAAAAACATCATAAAAAGAAAAGAAATATATTAAGTAACATCCAACCTTAATCACAAATTTAGTTACTCTTTACCCCCTACCCAATCTCTTCATCTCTAATCCTTAATTTCATCTCATTCCTAATCTATAAGAAAGTCTAAAAACATCAGCTTTTCAGCCTGAGATCAGTAAAAACAGTTGCCAGAATTTTGCAAAAAAAAAAAAAAGTCTTATTTTAACCATGATCAAATGTGCCAGCTCTATATTCTTTTCATTTACTTTTAACAGTTTAATTCAACTCTTTAATTCAATCAAACATTGTCATAAGATTTTATTTACCTTCAGTTCTTCTTATCCCATCACACATATTTCTTCAAGGCTTTAACAAGCCTCTTTTTTACATTCAATAAAAATATTTTCCGGGTTCTTCTCTTGGTTTATCATTTGTATTTTCCTTTTAATTTTAAATCTATTTTGTTTATAATATAACAGATGGATAAATGGGAAAATACATGGTTAAAAGGGTTGAAATTTACATTGTTTTATGACCTTAAAGAAAATGTTTATAAATTGTTGGCATATCGCACCAGATAAATTATCTAGAATGTATAAAGACATTTCAAATGTATGTTAAAAATGTGAACAATATGACGGGATAGTTTATCTTGCTTGGTAGAACATGTAAAAAAGCTAAAAAAATGGATTCAATGTTATACTTTTATTTAGATTTTAAAGATTAATATTCCACTGAAGCCAGAACTTTTCCTTTTAGGACTAATGGATAAACAGATAGATTAAAGCCATGGAAGATAATTTTAATATATGTTTACTACAGTGAGATTATTATATGCACAGAGGTGGAAAGATTCAACACTGCTCACTATGGATGAATGATTGGTGAAGTTCACAGATATTGCTGAGATTATAAACTAAACTTTGATTAAGACACTATCTACACTTATTGGTGATTGGAAATATTTTCTGGACTTTTTTGCATAAAAACGAAAAAATATCTTATGATTTATGGTTTTGATGATTAGACAGAATAACATATAGAGGAGTGTTATGATGCTACTTTAATCAGAGTGGTTAAAATATATACTTATAACTGATATGAAGAATATGAAAAGTCTGATATGCTTTGTATGTTTTTTCTTTCGTTTTTATTTTTTATCTTTTTTCTTTTCTTGCTCTTTTTACATTAAAGGAGAATATTTGTAGTTAAGGATTGAAATGAGGGGTCCTTGGTGCTCTTTGAGCTTGCTTTTTTTCTTGCAGACGATGATGTTACCTAATTAGGGTAATGAAACATCTGCAAGAAAACAAGCTCAGAGATCACCAAGGACCCCTCACTTTTACATTCTTTTTCTTTTTTCTTTACCTTATATCAGTTTATATTATTTTATTTTTTAAAGTTTTAATAAAAATTATGTATTAAATTATTTTTTAAAACTTCAGCCAGTTTCTTTTGTATATCCAGTAAAGCATCCTTTTCCAAATCATTACCTTGGCCTGTCAATTGCAGCTGTACTTTTGTTACTTTTGCTATCTAGTCAGATAAAACTTGCTCTACACCTGTCATTCCTTCATTAACATCTTTTTTTTTTCTATCAGCAATTTTTGTCACTTCACTGGGGACAAAAGTTAAGCACGGTTTTGCCTGGTGAACACCTGGATATAAGATTTCAAGGGAAGAGATTAGGAGAAAGAGTCAGGTTATTCAAGTAGTGGTCCCAATCCAGTATAACTACGGGTAATCCTCAACACAATCATTCCTTCAGTGACCATTTGATACTGAAAAAAGTGACTTATGACCAGTTTACATACTTATGACCCCTATAGTCATGATCATCCCTGTGGTCACATGATCATCTGATGGTCATGTGATCAAAATTGGACACTTTCCAATTGGCATGTATTTATGACAGCTGCAGTGTCCTCAGGTTATGTCAGGGATCCTCAAACTACGGCCCGTGGGCCAGATACAGTCCACCAAAGCCATTAATCCGGCCCGTGCGGGACCATGAAGTTGCCCCGCCCACATTGCCCTGCTGACCGGCTGGCCCCCAACCTTCAGCCGAGTGCAGGACTTACCTTTGCAAGCCCCGCGGGCTGGAACTAGAAGGTAAGACAGAGTCCTACTAGAGGTGCGGGAGGCCAAAAACGGGCCCATTTTCGGCCAGCAGAATGCTTCTGGAAGCGGGGGAGGCCAAAAACGGGTAATGCAGAGGCCCCAGGAAGCCAAAAATGGGCCTGCTTTGGCCGGCAGAGTGCTGCAGGAGGACTGGATTGGAGGAGAACGGCCGCCCGCTCGCCCAGCCACCGGCCGGACTAGTCTTCAAGTTTCAAGCAAAAGAGATGTGTTACTTTTGGGGAGACTGCAGGATTGCCCCACCTCCCACTGGCCAGCTGGTCTTCTGCGCGATGCTGGTAGGCATCCGGACGTCAGATTTCCACCACCCAGCACCAGTTCAGGGGTTCCTTCCCCCCCAAGGGACAGAGAGAGAGACAGAGAGGGGGAGGGAAAGAGAGGGAGAGGGAGGGAGGGAGGGAGGGAGGGAGAGAGAGAGAGAGAGAGAGAGAGAGGGAGAGAGAGA
>QLTV01000642.1:94181-108027 GCA_003457575.1 Thermophis baileyi | reverse complement strand
AAAGGAAAAGTCAACAAAAAGAGCAACATGCAAACAAAAGCAAATAAAACCCCCCCAGGAGCAAAACAAATTAAAGTTTAAATTTGTCTGCATTGTTAATGGACTGTTAAATTGGCCACACCCACCTAGTCACACGACCTAGCCATGCCCACCCAGTCACATGACCACCTAGCCACGCCCACCCAGCCAGTCCGGCCCCCCAACAGTCTGAGGGACTGTGAGTTGGCCCCGTTTAAAAAGTTTGAGAACCCCTGATCTACAGCAAAGAAAGACTCACTGCTTTGGCAGCCTCTTCCATTGGATGACAGTACATGGAGTTTCTTTTATTTGTAACTCATTCACTTTAGTTTTAACTCATCCCACTTTCTTTTAGTTTTAACTTATCCTGCTATCTTCCACATGACAGCCCTTATCTGAAGATTACTACCATCTCTCTCCTTTAGCCTTCCTTTCTGTAGGCTAAACATAGCTTGATCCTTTAATCATTCCTCATTTGATTTTCAGCCCCTTCACCATCTTGGTAGAACTCATTTGCCTCACTCCTATTAATATTTTCTAGTTTAGTTTAAACACAATAGTTTGAATTTAATCTGCTTTTGAGTGTCATTGAACTTCACAAATATTGTCAATGTTTGATTCTTGACAGTCCCCAGTGCATAAATATAGTATTATGTTAAAATGAAATCCTATTGGGGCTTAATTTGATGTCCTGAGTGACATAATATAAAAATATAGTAAAAAGACCAAGAATATATTGACTGACTGATTAAGATCTATCTTATGTTAAATAAAGACTACTTTATATGTTCTTAAACCAGAATGATAAGAAAAGCAGCCAACAATTGGCTCTCTATCATAGAATTGGAATGCTGCTCCAAATACGGAATGCAGTCAAAAAAAGTTAAATAGCAGCCATACCAGTATGTACAAAATTCCGTCTGCATTTTATTTGTGATGCACATAAAAATGGATGCAGCATTAATCATGGCTGCTATCTTGACATTTTGATTACTTTACGGACACCTCTGTTATAACGAGTATTATCTTAAAATCCTGGTGTTCATGTCAAATTGATCAGTTTACACATCTCTATAAGCTAACAGAGGAATTGTGTGATTTTATTTTTAAATGTTTTGTAAAGCCAGCCAGTTATTTGTACATGACTTATAGTTTTAAGGTAGGCAATTCCAGATGTGGTTTATTCAGTAATCGACAATTTTATGTAACCATGGTTTAGCTTAATATGAGCAGTTGGTCCTTCTTGTCTGAATTGTTTCCACAAAGTGGCTCCAGTCTCTTTCTCTGAAGACATGAGAAACATTGGCATGGATAGGATGTGTCACAAGCTGCTTTAGAATAAATTTATCTTTATCTGAGTTTATCCAAATTTCCTTTATTCCATTAAACTGGATAGAAATCCCATAAGATTCCTTACACTGGATGGAACAATCCCATACTGTGTCAGAGTAAATTTATTTTAGTTCAGAACAAAGCCATAAATAAAAGATATTTACCAAGAGAAATAAAACTATTTTAAATGTGTTGATACATAGAAAAGAAAGATTATTGATATATTCATTTTGCAGATTACATTATGGGCATTTAATGCATTCCACTACAGTTCTCATCACAACCAATCAGCACACTATGGCTGGAGAATTAGAATAAAGGTAGTCTGTTTCAAGTAAGAAGAATAAAAAAGGAATTTTGTCACTGAATCTTGCTGAGAGCAAATTTAGATGTTTTATTACAATAGACTGATTGCAGTATAATTGCTAAATGGACTTTGTGCTTCAGCAGGAAAAATATCCATGATAGAGGAAGGCAGATCTTTCTCAATAGCAATATGGAATGATTGTTTCTACTCCTTAAAAAATAAATATTTAAAGAACAAAACAAAACAAAACTTTGTTGGTGCTTCTGGAATTGATCATGTGACAATGCAACTTCTAATTTGGATGGTACCTTTCACAAAGTCTTCTAGTTAGTTCTTCAGTCCAGCTGCTAGTCAGATCAGCTTCAGCTCAGAAATGATTCATCCATATAGTCCACCACAAAACTGAAATCAAGGCATAGTTCTGAGTGCTGGCAACCCTTGTTAAGTGACTGCCTCGTTTAGAGAACATTTGCAGTTATGATAATGATGCAAAAGTAACTTTATAACCAATCCTTGCTGTGAACAAAAGCTGAAATAATATCATACTCAAGTCAGTTTCATCTAGTGACCACTTTGTTTAATAATGAAATTATCAGTCCCAATTTGGATAATCTCTTTCTTCATATGATACTGTAGGTTCTAACAATTACTGCAATTTATATTATAAAATTATAATCTTATAAAGATTGTGAATTTATTATATACATTATGTATTGATCTGATACTATAATGAAACACATAAATACTGTAATTACAGAAGGCTTAATAAAAGGAATACTTAAGATTTGCAAGGGTGGCCTACTTTTCATCTGTGGGAATACAGATATGTTCTCTGGAATATAAGAGAGCTTCTTTGTAACTATATCTAACACAAAAAACTCCTCGCTACTGAAGATTCATTTATTTTCCCCTTTCTTGACTTTCCATTGCACATATGCATTTCTGGTAATTTGATGCTGGTTTTATTTATACCCACTTAAAAAACTTAAAGAAGGGATGAGCTCCCGTTACTTGGCCCTAGCAGTTCTAAAGCATGCAAATACAGGTAGATAGATAGGTGCAACTTCAGTGGGAAGGTTAACAGTGTTCTGTGCGCCTCAGAATATAGTCATCCTGGCCATATAACCATATGGCCAATTATCTTTGGATAACTCTGTCTGTCTTGTCTGTAGAGATTCTCAGTCACCCAGGTCATGGTTGTCCCAAAGGTGCTTTTTCAGGAGGCAACTGGACTTGCTTGTTTTCCTTTTGAAGACGTTTTGCTTCTCATCCAAGAAGCTTCTTCAGCTCTGACAGGATAGTGGGGAATGGAAGGATTTATATTCCTTGCAGACAGCTGGTAATCTGCATCCTTTTTAGCAGGTCATTGAAGCACTTGGAGGTTTATCTGTGTCCTCAGGGTCATCTGGGTGGTGCTTCTGGTTCCTGTAGTCTGGAATTTTTCCTCTGGAAATCCACACCATTCAAAGGGTGTTCATCCCAAATTGTATACCTAAGTCTGTAGAGATTCTGTCATCCAGGTCATGGTTGTCCCAAAGGTGCTTTTTCAGGAAGCAACTGGACTTTCTTGTTTTTCTTTTGAAGACGTTTCGCTTCTCATCCAAGAAGCTTCTTCAGCTCTGACAGGATGGATAGTGGGATAGCTATACAATTTGGGATGAACATCCTTTGAATGGTGTGGGAGTAGGAATGGATTTCCAGAGGAAAAATTGCAGACTACAGTAACCAGGAGCACCACTCAGGTGACCCTGAAGACACAGATAAACCTCCAAGTGCTTCAACGAACCGCTAAAAAGGATGCAGATCACCAGCTGTCTGCAAGGAATATAAATCCTTCCATTCCCCACTATCCTGTCAGTGCTGAAGAAGCTTCTTGGATGAGAAGTGAAATGTCTTCAAAAAGACATTTTTGAAGTCCAGTTGCTTCCTGAAAAAGAAAGTCCAGTTGCTTCCTGAAAAAGGACCTTTGGGTTTGTCTGCCTTGGCTAAAAAAACAGAGATGAGCACCACTCCCTAGAGTCAGACATGACTGGACAGGGGGAAACCTTTACTTTTACCTTTAAAAAAGTTAAAACTTTATGCCTACTGAAAAGTTTTTAGCGGGTATAAAGTTTTTAATGTTTTGTATATTTTTATATTACTGTTAAAATCCAAACTCAATAATATTATAGTGATAAGAACGAAGGATACAAATCTTCTGAACAAATTAAGATTTATTTGAAGAAGTTAGAATCAATAGATTTTCCTTCTGGACACATTAAGTTTGTGCATTAAGTAAGTATAAATACATTGAGAGAGTTGATGAAAGTTCGAGTGTGAATCATTTTCAAATAGAAAAACAAACTGGCAGATTATGAAATATATTTATAAGTAAGCATAAATTTTCAGAGGCTTTCAGTTTCCAAATGCTAATGAAAATGGTTTGCAGATTGTCCAGTTCACAATATTTAAAAGGTTCTTTTAGGATGTCAACATTGCCTTACCAAATGCTATTATTATCAACAAAGTGAATAATGTGAAGGTGTTGCAATTTTCTTAAGAAATTTTTGTTCTCTAAAACCCTAGACTACAAACCCAAACAATTAGAATCATTTGAAGATATTTAGGTCCAGAATTTAGTAAACATTCTTCAGAAGTGTTGAATTGAGCAATTTGATATTATGGTGGAAAATGGTTTACTGATTTCTAAGAACTGAATATCCATCCAAGGCTCAAGTGTGCCACCCAGTGCCACCTTCTTAAATTACAGCTATTTACTTATACAGGTTTTATTTCATCTATCCACAAAAGATTAGAGACGTTTGAATTAAGAAAAAGAGATGAACAATTCAAATATTCCAATCTTGCATTTATTAAAAAAAAAGGAAACAGAAGAATTTTTTTCATCCATAGTCAAATGTTGAAAAATGAAAGCTTAAAAACTTAAAAGTTTAAAAGTGCAAAGAATATTTAATTGGGAAAGGAATAAAAAATTTAGGCTGTTTACACAAACATAATCAGAAAATTATAAAATTAGAGCTTATGAATTTGAATCTAGTCATTTTTACCTTCCAGTACAGAAAATCTGGGTGATAGAATAATTGATTTAAAAAGCAATTTTAGTTTTAAATAGTTAGTGAAAATAATAATCATCATCATTTTAGCCATTGTCTATCCACTGCAGGATGAAGGTCTCTTTCACATGTTTCCAACCAATACAGTCCTGAGCTTTCTTTTGCCAATTGGGCCCGCAATACTTGCTGATTTCATTGATCCATCTTGTTTTAAGTCTCGTGGATTCTTTTTTAGTAAGTGGGATCCATTCTATGATTGCCTTGGTCCACCTGCCATTAGTTCTTCTTGTAATGTGACCAGCCCATTTCCATTTCCATGTAATATTGCCCCTTAAAAATTATCTGTATTTATATCCATTCTCATATGTCCTTGCAAATCCTGTAACTTTTAAACCTAAAATGCTGATATACTTTTAGTTTGAACATCTTTTTAACCCCAGTATTTTGCTACAGGTGCTGGTTGTTTGAAAATACAAATACCCGGTAGTTAAAGCTCAGTTAAAGTTCATTGGATATGTGAAATGGGCTTATACCGGTAACAGGCTAAATGAAATGGTTGCTTTAAGTAAAGTGTGATGACATTCAAAGTATCTGAGTTACTGAAATGGTGAAGGGGGCTTTTTATGAAATTTTGTACCTTTTTCATCGTCTCCTGTTCCATCCCAGCCTCATGAAATATTGGATTGAACTCCTGAAGGAGAAACAACTGCAAATGTAAATATATTTATTGTATTCTGCTTCAAAGTATCTGAAAAAGCAAAGGTGAGTAAAACTGGGACAATGATTTATCAATAAACATGATTTGCAAGTTGAGTCCATGATTAATCTATAACAACTGTATTTTTATTTTGTTTCATGTACCCTGTCTCCAGGAGTTCAAAGTGACCTATAATCTTTCTCACAACAAAACTACATAGAACAGGATGGCCCACAGGCTGCAAGCAGCCCTGGACAGCTAGTAATGTGGTCCCAACAAGATAATAGATACAATAAAGGATGTTTGTTATTTATATACGTTAATTATATTATATACTGTGTGTTTTATATGCGACGCAAGACCATTCTTCTTCACTCATTGTGGCCCAGGGAAACCAAATGATTGGTCAGTCTACAGAGAATGCAGGACTCAAAAGAAGATGGCTAACAAAGTTATTGAGCACAAGGGGGTAATTGTAAAGTTGGGTTTACTAAGTTTTAGTCCCACATCTTACATATTATAACATACTGGTACAGTTTAATATCAAAGAAAAAGGGTGATAATACATAAATCATGTCATATTTCTTCTTTTGCAACTTTAACAGGAAAATTCCTTCAAAAAGTTTGGAAAGACACTTTGAAAAACAAATGGGCTAGTATATGATACAAGTTACAATTTATGATCATTAAAGGCCAAAAAAAGGGTGCAGGAAGGACTTTATTTGCAGCACAACCTTTTTCAAAATCTGTTTATGTGGCTGCTAAGAGTCGAAAACAACTTGATAGCACATAACCAATTGTTAACCATCCAGAATTGAAACAATTTAAGCTGATAATCAATAGACCAGATCACCGGTCCCTCCAGCAAAGAAACTTGGCACAATAGATTTTCATATAAAATTTTATAACTTTTCATGTAAAATTCTAGTATGTGTTATAAGTTTTAAAACCTTCAATAAAATTCCAGTGCTCATCCTATGAGCCGTCTAAATTACTGGATTCGTGTACCATCGGTTAATGATCTCAAGGATTTTCCCACCTTGCCGCCTTTGCCCGAGATCCATTTCCGGAGAAATCCTTCCGGACTAGTAACACGAATGTCGCAGTATAAACCGTTAGAGCGCCACCCCCAGGTTTAGAAACTCCGTCGGCTTCAGGAACCGGATGAGGAAGTGTCCACTCTCGCACGTGCAGATGGTAGGTAAGCAAAGCCACCACACACAAGATGGCCGCTGAATCACATCCGGAAAGGGAAGAGCCCCTTTTCCTTTTCTATTTTCAGCCATTTGATAGGTTGGCCCCAGCAAAAAAAAAAACACACACACACACACACACACACACACACACACACACACACACAAACTACTTTATGGTAATGACGTCATCACCAAGTGACAGCAAGGAAAGAGGGCGCCTTGGGACATAAGGGCGATCCATTTTTTTCATGGCGGAGATGGAGGCCGGCTCGACTTTGGGAGCGACGGAGGTTGAGGCGGCTGTTGTGACCTCAACGGCGGCGCCTAATGCTCCGACGCCCCTTCCCACCTGCGTCGAGCTGCCTTCTTTTGAGGCTGCGCGAGCACTGGCGGAGAACCGCTACTCTTGCCTTGTGGTGGTGCCGCACCGGAGGCATATCGCACTCCCGCCGCGCTTCCTGAATCGCAAACGGACAGGGATTTGCGCGCAGTTAGATGCTGAACTGCGCCGTTACTCAGATAGGTACGTGCCATCATTGCGTGTAAAAATACTCCGTTTAAATACTTCAGGCTCTAAAGGATAAACTGGTGAGAAAGCGAGTTGTTCTAGAAGTTGTTCCATATTTTCCTTCTTAGGCTTATTGTTCTCCGGTTCTAAAACTGAATACAGGTTCCGAGAATCCTATTTCAAACTATATTTCGGGAAACCTGAAATTTTCCTCACAAAGGGCAGTTAACAAATTACACCCCCCTGCTCCCCTCCCCCCGCCACGGTTATTATATTAGAAACTTTGTAGGCCGCCTTTTGAAACAAGTCTCCAGACTTGCTGTTTCATACCTTTCAGTAAAACCAGTCTCTTAATAAGCCTCCTCCATATAGAGTTACCCATCGTGCTGTTCCGTTTCAGGGTAGTACCTTATAAAGAATATAGAAGATAATTCAGAAATACACCCCCCCCCAATTAAAGATTGACTTGCATAAACACCATTCTTTATTTCTATATTCTCTATTTTTGTCCTTGTACTTTATGTTTGCTCCCAAACAGTGCATTGCTGTGAAACATACAGAAACCATGCTGCAAATGTAATTTTAAGAAATGTAAAACCAAAATTAGTGGATTAATTGAATTAAACATTTTTGAAGGAGTGAAAATTTTGGTATCTCATTTGTAACTAGTAAGTGGTAACTGTTAAAAAACACTTTGTAAAAAAGTAACTTTGGGTAGAAAAAACATTCCATTGCTAAGAAGACCTTCTTCCAAAAATACCCATTAAGCCTTTATTTGGCAGGAGCATCATTGGCTATCTTGGTTTATGGCTTTAAGGAGCTTCAAAGATTAAGGTCTGGGTAGCTAACATGAGGTAAATGGAGGGGGGGGATAATCATTTATTTGTAATTGAAGTTCACTATATAAAGAGGGAACAAAAGAAATTTCCATCCAAGTTTATTTTGTAGCTAACGGAGATAATGAACACATATGTTCACACAAGTAAGGAATGTACTCTCTTTCCTAAATTAATCCTGTGGCTTTTATTTCAGCAGTTACCTAAACTGCGCCCTTCTTGATACTTTTCAATGTGTAATGATTTGTAATTAACACATTTTAATTAAGGGATTTGTATAACATCTTAATTATGTGAAGAACTTGCAGATCAAATTTATTTTCAATCAGTACATTTTTAAGTAATTCATAAACTAATGGTGGTGTAGTCATCTGTTATATTGCACACTACTAAAGGGCCTCCTAACTATGACATTTTTCTCAGAATCATAAAATCTGCATTTGTGTAACTCATTTATTTGAATTGCTTGTAACTGCTTTGTCATGGTAAGGATCATAATTACAGTGTTTCTTCTAGACCAGTGATGGCGAACCTTTTTTTGCTCGGGTGCCCAAAGGATGCGCGCGATAGCGTGCGTGTGCCCACACCCATAATGCAATGCCCTCCCCCGTGCATGCGTGCACAACTCCCCACACACGCTGTTCCCCCTTGCACATGCACGCAGGACTCACTGAAGCCTCCGGACCCTGTGGATGGCGAAAAACGGATTCCAGCTGATTTTCTGCCTTCCAGAGGGCGGGGGGGGAGAGGACATTTTTGCCTTCCCCAGGCTTCAGGAAAGCCTCCAGAGCCTGTGGATGGCGAAAAATGGACCCAACGGCCCAACCGGAAGTTCAGAAGTTTCCGAACTTCCGGTTGGGTCGTTGGGTCCGTTTTCACCATCCATAGGCTCTGGAGGCTTTCCTGAAGCCCTGGGGAAGGCAAAATGTCCTTCCCCCACCTTCCGGAAGGCTGGAGCTGACATAGGGCAACGCCTCGTGTGCCCTCAGATATGGGTCCGCGTGCCACCTGTGGTACGCGTGCCATAGGTTCGCCATCACTGTTCTAGACCTTAGGTACACTTATGCTGATTATATTGCTAAGTGATTTGTTTTATTTATTTTATCCTGTAGTTTTCAAGGAGTTCCTGTGGCTTATGATGATATTAAAATAACTAAAGAACTGGGTGATATAATTGATGACATTGGCGCCATCCATCTGGATATAGAAGCTACTTTTGTTGTCTTTCAGCCTAAGCCAGGGAAAAAACTCGTGGTATGTATATAAATAACTCAGTACTTTTGTTTGTACAGTTCTTCTCATCTCAACTTACATAGTTCATTTGCTTATTTAATTATTTATTGGATTTATCCTGCCATAATGATGACATCAACAGTAAATAGTAGTTTACAATACAGTAAATAGTAGTTTACAATACAGTCAAGAAAACAGTAAAGCATACATGGTATAATTAAAAATATAAAACATAATTTGACCAGCCATCAGTATACCATTACTGTTGTTACTATTCAACCCTGCACACACACACACATTCTAATTTTCCCTACAACAACAACCATGTGACGTGGGTTGGGCTGAGAGAAAGCAACTGGCCCAAAATATTTCAGTTTTCTTTCATGTCTAAGGAAGATCAAGAACTTACAGTCTCCTGGTTTCTAGGACAGTACCTTTACTACTATGCTACTCTAGCTCTTTAGATTGTACATATAAATAGTATATATCATCTTAGATTTTTCTATAACGTACAATCTTTAAGAAATTTTTATTAGAATTGATTATACTTAAGCATGTTTAAATTTTACATTTTGTGATTTATTAGGTTATAATAATATTTACAATCTTTGATCTTTTTCAAGTATGGTTTTTTAGTTATTTATAGGAGTAGTGGGCTAAAACGAGCACTGTAATTGTTTTATATGAAAATATCTTTTAAAATGTTTTAGAAAAGTATCAAATGATCTTATTCATAACTTTTGAAACATTCTGGCTGGTAACTGTTAAAAATTAGTTCCACTGTTGATCTGTTACAGAAAAACAGTTTAGAGTTTCTGCAGTATTCGTCAACTGAGCAAAAACAGAACTAGATTCTGACCAACTCGGGATGAAAGGATATTGGACCAGTTGACAACTAAAAAATTACAAATAAATTGTTTATGTATATTAACATTCAAAATATGTAAGAATACACCCTAGTTCCATATACAGTGGTACCTTGGTATTCGACTGCTTCAAAACTCATTCAATATGGTACTCAACGCATTTTGATGTGAAAATATTGTCCCAGTACTCGTAGTTTCTGCATGCTGCAAAAGAAGATGGGGATAGTTGCAAAAAGCTGACAGGAAGTTGTCCATGCTAGTAAAGTTGCTGCAAAAGGAAGAGGGGGATGGGCAAAGCAAAGGGTTTGTCACCTGGTTTGTTTGGCACCCATATTTTTTAGTTCCCATCATGCCTCTCAACCAATTAACGTCAAGTACTGAGGTATGGTACATACTTGGTATGTACCTATGTTGAATATTGACAGAAACAACAGTATAGTTTTTCCCAAAACATGTGATGTGGTGCTAACATTTCTTTTTTTCCTTTCCTTCTTCAGGGTACAATTAATAAAGTGGCACCTAGCCATATTGGCTGTCTGGTTCATGAATGTTTCAATGCTTCTATCCCCAAACCAGATCACATATCAATAGAAGAATGGAAAAATTTTGGTTTTCAAATAGGTATTAGACTGGTATTTAAGGTGCTGCATTTTGATTCAGACGCTGCTGGAGTATTCTGTATTCGAGGAAAACTCTGTAAAAACAGGTAATACATATTTTTTACAAAATAGATAGAGTGGCTTGATTATAGAATAAGGCTTGATAACAAAGGTTCTTTTATTATATAGCATATCACAAAAATCTTAAGATCTCATTTATTTCTCAAAAGTTTAATGGAAAAGTATGTGAGATCTATCAGAATTTGAAAAATAAATGTGGAAAAATTACTACCAATAATAATAATGGTTTGTGTCCCAAAATGTCTGTTTATGCTAGCACTTCTGTCTTCCATTTAAAGGATATGTCAGGATAATCCATTTAAAAGATAAAGGATAATCTAGATGTGAAGGTACTATTACAACTGAAACAGTCAGGTATGAATCACTTTGGATAAACTGTACAGTGTTTTGCTTCTGTATAACTGTAGGTATTTACTAGTCTTGTAAAAGTTGTTTTCTCAGTTATTTTTTTATTTTTAGTCTTGGAGAAGAGATGCTGAAGGAAAAATGCAAGAAAAAATATGAAAAACATTGTGATGTACATATTGGCTCAGAGGAGATGGAAGTTGATATATCAAGTGTTGGGATAGAAGACAGAGAAATGCATAATGGTGATGATGAAGATGATCATGGTATATATGATAAGCCTGAGACAGAGAATGGGCAAGATGGAGCAGAGGTGGGAATGCATGCCAGTGACTCCAGTGGTTACCATAGTGATCATGGTAAATCTAAAAAAAAGAAAAGAAAACTTTTTGAGGAGGAAAATGGACTCTCTGGTTTGTTAAAATCTAAAACTAAAAAGAAGAGAAAAGAGTGAAAATGTCTGAATAATACCAATGTGCCTTACCTGTATTTGGAACTCTTCTATCAGTAATATTTTGACATTTTTATTGCATTTTAGCATCTCTAATTGATGTCTGAAAAATTCCATTGTAGATGCTGGACTTCAATAATGCCTAAAAATAATAAATGATATGAGAAAAGACATTTATGTTATTGTCTAGCCTTTAACTAGCAGTGTATTTAAAGGTTTAGGGGGGAAAAGTCCAAATCCTAAATTAAGTTGTTCCTCTGAGCTATATATTTAGTTTAAGTATTTGTTTTCAGAGTGATATTAAAGGATCTTCCTGAAAAATTACTATATGAGAAGTTATTTGTTGTTGTTGTTAGTTGCGAAGTCGTGTCCGACCCATCGCGACCCCATGGACAACGTTCCTCCAGGCCTTCCTGTTCTCTACCATCCTCTGTAGTCCATTTAAGCTCACGCCGACTGCTTCAGTGACTCCATCCAGCCACCTCATTCTCTGTCGTCCCCTTCTTCTTTTGCCCTCAATCTTTCCCAGCGTTAGGCTCTTCTCCAGTGAGTCCTTCCTTCTCATCAGGTGGCCAAAGTATTTGAGTTTCATCTTCAGGATCTGGCCGCCTAAAGAGCAGTCAGGGTTGATCTCCTCTAGGACTGACCAGTTTGATTGGCCTTGCAGTCCAAGGGACTCGCAGGAGTCTTCTCCAGCTGTGTTAAAATCACAATAACTTTCAAGACTTCTTTTATGCCAACATAGTGAAGGAGAAATTGATCCCTTAGATGTATATATATTAGGAGTGAGACTTGGGGTTTCTAATTTGGTGCTTTGAACTTCAGCATACTTACCTGGATGCCACTAGGTTCTCTCACCATCTTATGAATAAATGAGCAAGCAAATTGGCATATTGAAAACAAAAGTTTCAGATCCAAGTATCATCTTTATATACAAGGATGGTTTGGGGCTCAAATAGACCCATTAGCTTTATTTAAAAATAAAAAGAGTGGAAGGCTATATCCGTGGACCTTGTTTAAAAGTTTCCATTACTACAAGAAAATGTTTTGTAGTTAATTTCTTTGGTAGTCATGCCATTTCAATTGCTATTTGGTGAAAATCCTCACAACGTCTCAAATTTCTAATATGGCCACAAGTTTGAAAAGAAACAGTAATAGTCTTTTAAAAGTATTCTATTATTACAAATACTTTTGAAAATTATTCATAATAACAGAAATCTCCATCTATTTTTGTAATGAAAGATCGAAGGAATTGAGATTCTGCTTCTGAGGAAAGATAATTGATGGTGACAATGCAATTTTGAATGGTTTTATAAATTATCACACGAATCTATACATTTTTTACAATTTTTGAAGACAGGACTCTAATCAATGGGTTTAAAAAAACAAAATATATTTATCTTAAATGTTGGGTAATCTTTCCTACAAAGTGTTTAAATAGTAGAACGTAACATCTTGGAAGAAAGTGGACATCCCTTCATTAAATGTTAGATAGCCACTTAGGAGTTCTTGCACCAAGAACTTAAATACTATGAACCGTAGTATGAATCATATATAGGAATACTTGTACTGTGGGTATTGTGCTTTTGAATAATTTTAATACAAAAATGTAAAAAAAAGGATCCACTTCTTTCAGGTGACTTCTAGGAGACAGTATGCAACCAGTTTTGTCGTCTGAGATTCATCAAGTATACATAGTGATCGATTCAGCTGTGCAATTCAAACTTTTATCAGGAGTTGAATTCATAGGCCATTGACTGATGATTATGCACCATATCAGATTTGGGCAAGCAATGTTTTTTGCCCCTGGGAAAGGGAAGTTGGGTTTTGAAGAAGCAGGATAGAAATAATATTGATGCTTTTGAAATTGGTATTGGAAAAGACTTCTGAGAATGTCATGGAGAGCCCAGGAAACAAATAAATGGGTGGTAGCAGAGTCACAAATTATTGTGTTTTGAACATAGATATATACTGTCTCCTAGTGGTCAATATACCGTATTTTTCGGAGTATAAGACGCTCCGAAGTATAAGACGCACCTAGCTTTTGGGGAGGAAAACAAGAAAAAAAAATCTGCCTCTGCCTCCCAGCAATTTGCCTCCCAGCAAACAGTACAGATGATATACACAGTTTGCTGTGTACTTCTGTGCATGTGTGCCTGACCCATAGAAATAGCAAAGAATTGGAGAAATGTACATTATGGCAGTATATTATATTAATGCCAGAAAGTTTTCTTAAATGTAGTCACATTAACTCCTCCCAATTATTTAAATAGATCTACTCCAAACATGACTAAGTCAGGGTTTAACTCAGCTGCCTTATGTTA
>QLTV01000642.1:68780-83656 GCA_003457575.1 Thermophis baileyi | reverse complement strand
TTTAGTCTTGCAACACAGCTTCTATTTTGCAACCAATACAAAGATATTGAAAATTAAAAGTTATGTATATAAAATTATTCTATTATATATAATTATTACTAAATATAAAATTGTACAATTATATTATTTACATTAACACAACTTTTAATATAATAAATTATATTAAATTATTACATAAAATAAAAATAATAAAATAATAAATAAAATAATAAAATAATAAATTAATAAATTAAGGTAGTTAGCCATACAATCTCTTAAAGCACTATATTTTATTATATACTTTGGGTGATTAAAAATATTGTTTAGGGTAATTCACATGGCTGTAAAAGCTTTAAAATGGGAGATAGTTTATTGGCAAGTAATAACTACCGTATGCTGAAATCTGTTCAGAATAGCAGAAATCAGCATTGTTAATTCAGAACTTGAGCCAAAAATGTTGTGGCTATATCACTGTCATAGGCCCAAGAATTATCATATGTATTAAAACAAAGTTCCAGTTAAGTTCTATTTTTCTGCTCAACCAATATGGCAGGTAGTGGATATACCGTAAATTGAGTGCCCATTAAAGCAATAAAGAAAGTATTTTATATGCAGTCTTCCTTTGCATTTCAGGAGACTGTCTAAACTTTGTCCAAATGTGCAACATTTCTTCCAGAGCCCATCTCATTAACACATCAATATATCTATCAGCCAAGAATTTTTTTTGAAATTAGTTCATATTTCAGAGAATATGCTAAGCCTGCATTTCATTTTTCAAGAATTCTACTTTGGAATAGCAAAAATGCAGCTTGAAGTATGGGCAGATGAGGGTAAGTGTTTGCAGGTTTGTTTGTATGCCCCGAGTTGTTTTGGACTTGAGCAGGGCCTAAATATAATAATAAAACAAATAAAGACGTACAGAAGTAGTAAGGGATACATGTTGCTAAGGCAGCGGTTCTCAACCTGTGGGTCGCGACCCCTTTGGGGGTCGAACGACCCTTTCACAGGGGTCGCCTAAGTGCGCGCTAGCCCGCCATCTTGGTGCCATGTCCCCTTTGTCACATCGCGTGCGGGAAGGGGGCAGGGCGGGGGTCGCGGCATTAGGAAGGTTGCGAACCACTGTGCTAAGGGAATTTGTTTGTGTGTGTGTGTGTGTGTGTGTGTGTGTGTGTGTGTGTGTGTTGAGTGTGTCCATTCCCACAAGAAATAATATCTAGGGTTTATACCTGATCGAAAGAGGCCAAAGTAAAAGAAAAATGATGTGTAAAAACAGTATATTAATAAGGCATTAGAATAAGTTACTAGGTAGTCTACCTATTGCTGTTTTAACATATCATTTTGAAAATATATACATTTAATGTGTGTTTCCCAGATTGTCAAAGTAAATCTGTAATTTTTCCACCAATCATGGACATTTGGGCAAAATTATGCCATTTAATGAAAGCTTTTGCACTAACAGTAAATATCAGAAATTATTAAGTAACAATATTTTTTTCCTTGAATCTATGCACAGGATTTATATTTCATTGGAAATTATATTTAGTCATTACCCAAAAATACTAGATTGGCTTTGAGATAATTTACTAATAGCATAACAGTCTGATACTTCTTGCTGGCTCATAAAAAATCTTATGTAGTTAATACGAATGTTCCCAGCATTTCTGACATTTACCCTGATATTCCTGCCAACAAAATGCATACAAAAATGTAGGCAGAACTTTACAGCTGTATTTCTAAATGCGCACTTAACGAAGAATAATTTGGTTATCTCACTTTTTAAAACAGCCATGTTCTAACAGGATCAGAGTTGGGTTTCTCCTGGTTCGGACGGGTTCGCCCGAACCGGTAGCAACCCGCTGGTGACGTCACGGAGCCAGTTCAGTCGGTGCCGGCCCGTGGACGCGGCCATCTTTTTTTTGGAAAAAAAAAATTTGGACTTTTTTTTTGGGGGGGGATTTTTTTTTAAATTTTTTCTTCTGTGCATGCGCAGAAGCCGAGTTGCCGGCACTGTGCATGTGCCACCATCTTGTTTTTGGCTTTTTGGGGGGAGGGAATTTTTTTGGAATTTTCTGCACTGTGCATGCGTACGCGCGCGGGCCCATGAGGCGCGCCCACGAGGCGCGGGAGGAAGCGAACCGGCGGCGAGGTAAGTTAGAACCCACCCCTGAACAGGATTGATATCAAGTGGCTTTATCCAAATGATGGGCTGTAAATTCAGCATACTAAAAAAAATGCAAGTGTGGAGAAGAAAAATAGGCATTTTATAATATCCACAAAACTTTGTGATGTTCAAACCTGTAAATACTAAAATATGTTTTTCTTTCTGAAGAACAAATCAAATGTTGCTATTAATCAACAATCTGATCAGTAATTCCATTTATTCCACTGAATTATTTTTTGTGTCATTTGGTACCATTTAAGGCTAAAATAAGAATTGGTAAAAATGTGCATTTCGTTTCAGATAAGTAGATGAGTAGATATTTGGCTACACTTCTTCTCTAGTGTGTTGCAAAGAAATCCATTTCTGTTTTAAGCTAGAAACAGCATCAAATAACATGTAGAAAGAACTAAAGTTTGTTTAACTCCAAAATTCTCAATAAACAATTATTCAATCTTGGATAGTTGGGACTAAGGGGCAAGCAAGGAAATGGTCCTATCATTGTATCCAGGCACTTTTATGAGTACAGCAGATGTACTTCTTCAATATTCTGTGTAATTCAAGAAGTTGGACTAGAACACTGTTTTTCAAATTTGGCAACTTTAAGATGTTTGGACTGCAAATCACAGAATTCCCCAGCCAGCATGCTAGCTAGGGAATTCTGGGAGTTGAAGTTCACACATCTTAAAGTTGCCAACATTGAAAAACACTGACTAGAATTTCCAAGTCTTCTGTTATTGTGCCAACAGTGTAGAGTTTCCATTACCATTTGTATGCTAATCTTTTCTAACATAATATTGCATCTTTTAGAATTAAATAGGAATGCTGGGGGTCTCAAATCTCTGACGAGTGGAAGATTGGAAAGAAGTTATAGCTCCTTAGCTGGCAAACTTCCAACACAAATTTCAGAATGATTTCTCAGAACGTTATTCCAGTATCTACTTTAAAAAGTTGTTAATAATATTCTTAAAAGGATTCCTGTTACTCTCAGTGAGCTTATTACAGAGTTAGACCAAGTTAGGAATTCTTCTTTGGTTTCAGTGAAAGATTTGTGCTTAAGTTTAATTGAGATTTTCTTTTTATTTTTAAAAAGATTTCTATAGCTACCCATCTTAAATCACTGTTGGCTCATACAGCAGTATAACCCAATAACTTAAAATATAATCAAAAAATAACAAAACAATAAAACAGAAACAAAAAAGGGCACCATAAGCATCCGATAGAGGGATGTTCTACAGCCAGATCCAACATTTCATTCTGTCTATTCTTTATTATCACGTTGATTTGCTAAAAACAGGTTTTGATGGCCTTCCAAAAAGCTAAAAGGGTGGGGGTCTGCTGAATCTCTGGAGAAGGGTGTTCCATAAGAAAGGGACAGCAATAGAAAGGACAGATTTCAGAGGTCCCATTAGGTGGCAGTTCTCAGAGAAGGGATCTGGACCATGCCTATACTATGCATTCTGGGCAGATGGACAGACATTCTTAGGGAGCATCATGACTAAGGCATGAGTGAGTATTAAAAGTCCAGGAAAGGATGCAATTAGCATACAAGATGATCTGTGCAAAAGCCTCCCTAGCTATGATTGTTACCGGTTCATCAAGCAGGAGCCAAGAATCCAGGAGGACCCCCTAATGGAGTACCAGCTTAATCTAGGCAATTACAATCTCATCCAAGTGAAATGAGAAATCAATAGAGGGGCCAAAACCCCAGAGCCACTCTATATTGCGAGCATTGAGCCGAAGTCAGTTCCTCCTCATCCTGAACTTCGTATCCTCCAGAGACCATAACAGCCAGGGATGGAGATGTATAACTGGGTATTATCAACCTACTGATAATATCACACCCTGTGTTGTTGGATGACCTCCCCCAGCAGTTTCATGTAGATATTTAAAAAGGAGAATAGAGCAATCTGAGCCCGAGGCATCCCATACTGCAGGGGACTAGAGCTTGACCTCCCTTCTCCCTGAACACCAACACCACTGGCCCTGGAGAAAAGAGCCACCACAAAACAGTGTCTTCCACTTCTAATCTCCAGAGCTGATCCAGAAGAATACCGAGGTAGGTGGTATTGAATTAGAGCCAGGAAAGTCAAGTCAGTTGTACTACCCTTATCTTGAGTCCTCCAAAGGTCATCAACAAGCATAACCAGTCCCTTCTCAATGGCTTTATAAAATGGTAAGATCTAATGGCCCACATTATCTTCTACTTAATATTTTCAAGGACAATAAGTGGGGGACTTCAAAATCAAAATTGATATAAATAAATAATAATAGATAGTCTAACCATAAATCCAACAAATTGTATTATATCTGAACATATTTTATGGCAGAGATTTCCCTCTGAATGATCCCTATCTCTATTTACAATGAAGATGAGGTCTCTGTAATAGCACTGAGATTATGGAACTCTTTTTCAAGCCATTTAACACGAGAATGGTGACAATTTCATTACCTTTATAATCAGCAAATTATTAGGTTTTAGTATATTACATTGCCTTTAGTTCTTTCATATTTTACTGCAGTTGTGTTTTAAACTTTTATATTATTGCATTCTTCCTCAACTCACATTTTTATGTATCCTATTCCTAGGACAAATAGAACAAAAGTGTGGCCAAATAAACAAGTGAAATAAAATGCTCCCCAAAAGTTGTAATTGCTTATTCTTTGATAGAATTCCTAAGAGCTTTTCCAGTCAATGAACCAAAAATCAGCTGACATATTATTTAAAAAGTTGATTTCTTTCTAATAATAAAATAAAATAGCACATAGAGGGAAGAAAATAACAAGCAGATTTAAGCAGATACTGGAACTTTAAGCATTATTACAATTGTATTCAATAGAAGTTCCCACTACAAGGGAGATGCATATTTTCATTCAAGGGTTGTTAATTAATAGTTTGCCCCTGATTTTTTTACATTTAAAAAGCATGAGTAATGCTGCTAAATTTCTTCAAAAAGACATGATTTTGCCATGAATCTAATTCTAGTTTTTTAAATCTATATCAACATATGTATTTATATTATCATTTGTCTAGTATTATTGGCTACTTTAAAGGAATACAAAGAAGAAAATGAAGCCCATTATTTTGTATCTACAAACCTGATGACTAAAACATATGGAGTTTTCCAGGTGTCTGATCAATGCCATAGAGCTAAAGCTTGATGAATAGGCATATAACAAAGTCATCACCTTTTAAGGAAGGATAAAGTGGGGGGGGGGAGAAACTAATTGGCTGAAGGGTATATTAGGGAATGTTTAAATTGATTCCACCATACTACAAAAAAGAATGTGATTTATAATTAATTTGTTATTGGTTTTCTACAAATGACTTTGCAATTTGATTATATTTTATTGAAAAATGGCAATTAATGTTCAGTAACACTTCTGCAGGAACTGATTGGTAAGGACTGAAATCAATACATTGTAACCTGTCTTAAACATATCACTGCAGAACAAAATTTAATAAACTTGTAATTCAAATTTAGGTTGAGCAAAATGAATAGGTTTTAATAGCAAAATACTTTCATTTGATCCATCTCATATTTTATGCCTGCTGATTTTATAGATGTCTATTCTGAAATAATCCTTGCTTCTAGAAACTGGTACGGTAGTTTGAAGATTGTATTTCAAGCTATTATTCTTAAAACAGAATTTAGCATGGGAGGGGCTTGTGTTTATTCTGATAGTTTGGGTGACTTTTTGCCCTCTCTTTTATTTGGCTGTGTTGCTTATAGCCTGCTCTGCAAAATGTCACAGAACATAATGTGTAGCTAAACTATTCTTCATAGGGGCCATAAAAAAGTTTCCCACTCTAACAGAGGTCCTCAGATACCTGCCCAGAATGCACTAAATATAATCAAAGACTTTTTGAGCCAAGATATGTCCACATCCATACTTGGCACATTCTCACAGCTTTCCTACCTCATCTAACAACTGCTTTGTGATTTCTGGTCTACATCATCTACTATATAGTTTTGTAGTATTCCTGGAGATACGTAACTATTTATTTATTGTATTAGTATCCTGTGTCCTCTTTCTCTATGTGTGTGGGTGGGTGTGCTTGGCACACAAGGTACCTGACAAAATAACAAAATAATAGTTAGATTAAAACAATGACAACTATCCTTATATAACAATGTTTATTACAAAGAACCAAAATACTGCTTGTAATAAAACATCAAACAATGTGAGTAATTACATTGAAAAGATGCATTCTGACTCTCTTTTCAAGAGAAAACACAGGATTGGCACTCATTGGAAATCCAACAATAGTGCATTGACACAGGAGAAGGCTCTTTCCTGCATTCCTGCAAAGCAGGTCTGTATTACAACAATCTCTTCTGCAAATCTGGGAGGAGAAAGGCACTTCCTTAGATAGCCAATCTCTGGGCCATTAAGAGCCTTAAAATCTGTTCCTCCTCCTTGACATATTAGAGAGAAAGTGGAATGTAGTTGGCAACCAAAGTAATTTTTTTTAGTATGGGTGCGGTCTGATCAGATTTCTTCAAAGCTATAAGTTTCTGGATGCTCTTTGAAGATGGTTTTAGGTGTAGGGCATTGAACTTGTACTATCAAAGTGGAATAACAGCCAGAAACAACTGGTTTAAGGGATAGGTAAGTCCAGCAAACTTGGCTTTATCCTCAGTTTTAGTTTTCATGAATTCAAGACAACTTGAAAAATGGTAAACAACAATGAGACTTGTAATCTAAAATAGCAGAAAATGTGAGGTTACTTATTCTTTTTCATGAGAATCCCTTGTTAATATATTAGAGGGTAGGTCATTCATTACATTACATTCATTAATATATTAGAGGGTAGGTCATTCATTACATTACATTCGTTAATATATTAGAGGGTAGGTCATTCATTACATGAAACTAGGGACAGTGCATTATTAAAAAAAAATGAGGATTAAATACAAATTTGCTAAATGTTATGGAAAGGCACACATTTAAAAATAGTTACTATAATAGAAATAGAAATTCAGGCTATAGCTGTGACAATATTTATTGTACAGTATGCCTGCTCAGTTAGCTTTCCCAGTATTAAACACTTCTGTGCAACATTAAGGTCCTTCTTTCTCTAGTTATGACCACCCATCCCACTGTAAAACAGACTTGAGCTGGAGGCCATTCAGAAATGCAGAATTGTTCCTTGACAAACCATCAAAGAGAAAGATAATCTTTTTAAGGATAAGTTACATATAATGTTCAAATATGACATCGTTATGTTGACCTATGCTTTACTGAATAAACCACCACATGCTATGTCATAAATTATGGTTAGCACAACATGCTAATCTGAATCCAAACCAAATACATTATGGCTTAGCCCGACATGTGAGCCAGATCAATCTTAAGATACTTGACCACACACATTGAAGCTAGAAATTTTGCTGAGGAATCCAATACATTAATTGGACATAGGTCCCATTGAGTTCAATATGGCTTACCTTCTATAGGTAATACATTTATTGCTGCAGCCTTAATATAGTAAAACTTTCATTCTCTTCTGTTCAATGAACATTTCTGGGCAGTTCAACATTTGCTGATCTCAATACTAGATGATACAATATATATTTTAAGAATTCATATAGGATTTGACATGCAAATTATCAAACCCAAAAACTGGGTTGCTCCATATCTATTGAGCTATCCTGTTGCAGAAAATGTTAAGACTTGCACATGCTTTAAAAATAAAGCCCAGATGTACAGATATCCAATTTAAGTGAGCCAGTGATGAGATACATTTTTCCATGACTGCTTCAGCTTTTCCTTATTAAAATATTTATTTGTAATACAGTAGCAATTACAGTGTATTTTGCGGTAAAACACAATATGATCCCTTCATTTCAGATGTAATGGGATTTTTTCACCATGCATGCACCAATGCCATGCTAAAAACAATAAACCAATAAAATAAATCTATGTTTATAGAAAAGTATCAGAGATCATAGATAGATTCTTTAAGGAGATGGATAATGGATAATGTATCCAGATCACAGTATTTCTGTCTTTAATCATCTGAAGTAGTTTTTTATTCAATTTATTTTTTAGCAAGAAATAATCAAAAGATATATAGGATTTTTAGATGACATTTTTAGATGGCAAATAGTGTTGCCTTGTGATCTCACTATCTGACCATAAATGTTAGGCTAGCAATTTGGGGAAATACAAAAAAGATCCCCTTCTCCTCTTGATTCCCCACTACTGGATATTTTGCTGAATTTGCCCTTTACTACTCATCCTTTATCTGCTGAAAATACACCAATGTGTACTAGCATCTAACAAAAAGAAAATTGACAATTGATCTAAAAGTAACTGCAGAATAATTATTGAGGCCAGAAGTGGAACTCCAACCTCTTGGTAACTGGAACTTTCTAGGGTGAAGTGAACACTCTGCTAGATAGGCAAGTCTACATATAGACAAGGCAAAATTTTTTTACTTTCCCAGGTCTGGAGAAGCGGATAGGACGTAAGGAAAAATGAAGGTAGAAGAGGACTGTTTCTTTATTTTAAAATCTGTGCTACATTGATTTAAGAGCTTATACTATAATGAGATCATCATGTCAAAATGGCAGGAAACTATTTATTGCCAGGAATTGGCATCAGAAAAAGCTCTGTAAGCCATAGGCGCGCGCACAGAGAGGGAGGGAGGGAGAGACAGAGAGAGAGACAGAGACTGACTCAAGGTCCGCATGTGGTCCCAGGGTCATAAATTGCCTATCACTGATTTAGGTAGTGGACTAAATATATAGTAATTTTAACTAATACTTAGAATACACCTATTGAAAGCAAGGGGACCTAAAGTATTCATGACTGATAAGAAGATCCAGTTAAGTTGATCTAATGTCCCACTAAATTCAATAAGTAGTTCAACATGAAATGATGAACTACTACTTCATCTATGATGAAGAACATGAAAAGACATGTTCTTCATCATAGGTTACATTTTGAGCATTAGTAGATAGCTTTATTTTATTATTTATACAGGATTGGTTACAAGCAGTAAAATAAATAAACAACTAATAATTCACTTTTAGAGCAATGTATTGTAACAGAAAGTCCTTGTTAATATTTAGTTCCTACTTTGATATTGATGGAACACATAGCCATAATAATCAAAATTGGGCTACATGAATCAATGATCGGGTTTAACAGTTTGTATTTTTATATGCCTAAAGCTGTGAATCATGTATCTTTCTTTTTATAAATGGAATGCTTTAAGCAGAATATAATTGTCTAACGAATACTTACTTTTAAAGCCACAGTTCTGAGCGCACCTGCATTTCAGTTCAAGCATGGAGCATCCTATTAATACTCTCACTCTCTCTCTCTCTCTCTCACACACACACACACATTTACGTTTTTACTTCTGAGTCTTTGCTTTGATTTGTTAGCTGCATAAAAAAAATCTCATGGAATTCTGGAGTTCTTACTCCTGAATAAACATGTTAAACTGTGAGCTGTAGACTTAGATTTTTTATAATTCTTTTATTTACCTTGTATTTGACATTTACACTTAACTGAGTCTTTGCTGCTTTGCTTCTCTGCTCAAGATGAACAAGATTTTGTTTGGGATTGCAACGTGCTCCCTTCTACAGTTCTGCAAAAACAACATAAAGGAGCAGTTGGTAAAGCCATCAGTGTCTCTCACTCAAGCGTACAGCAAACATGGACTGTGACCTTAGACCTTCTCCTTTGATTTACAGCTGCAATGGAAGGGAACTTAACAAGGTGGCAGGGAACTTCAAGAGCAGTTGAAGTCAATTTATTGTCTAAGTGTTATGGATGTTAATTAGATTAGGAATATGCTGAGGCTATTACAGTTCTTTTAGGGGAAGAGAGAGAGAAGAAAACTTTCTGAGACACCCTTTTTGTGGCATGAAAACACAGGAAAAGGAGAAACCCTACACCGAAGGAAATTGTAGGGTTCCTTTGGAGTCCACAGAATTGTAAAAGCTCCAATAATAATAACATTTAAGAAGGAGCCAAGAAAGTACCACACATGTTTTTAAAAATAAAAGACCTCTATTATTCTTGCATTGTTTTTGCTATAATATTGATAACCAAGAGACAACTAATGACAAAACAAGTTAAAGCATATTTTCTGCATATGTGGAAATATGTTAAAAAAGGGATCAGTGGGGAAGATAAAAGTTAGGAGGAAAGAAGAGTAGTATCTTAGCTGCAGCAGTCTAAAATAAACCAGTTACATTGTGTGAGTGTGTGTGAGTGAGTGAGAAAGAATGTGTACACTAAAATAATTGTTCAGGAGTCATTTAACACTCATCAGCAGCTTTAAGCAATTATTTTAAAATTTTGGGAAAATATGCTTAATTCATTAACTGTGGCTATGTAAGTGTAGCTTTAAGGCAACAGATGGTTGGTCTGAATCGATTTTAGAGAGCTTTTAAATTTGGTGATGGTTGCTCACAGTTTGCAGGTTGTATCCACCATGTCCTAAAGGAACAAGATATAAGTACTTTTTAACAAAATCAAGATTGTTTTAGAGGAGGCAGAAGAAGAGGAAACAGCAGTAGTAGCTTTCCATTTTCCTGATTAGAAAGATGGTAGAAGGGAGTGCTCGGTTACCAGGAGAATGGACATTTCTGCCAGATATTATCTATTCTCCCCTCTTTCATCTTTCTGTGTAAGATTGGAGAAAGCACTGAAGCTGATTTGATAAGCAACACAGAGGAAATAATTTGCATGATGTAGGATGTAGTAGTGACAAAAGTAAAGTCCAGTGATGAGAAAAATAAGGTCCTGCACTTAGGCAGGAAAAACTAGATGCACATGTTCAGGATAGGCCTCAACAGTAGTAACTCTGAGAGGGATCAAGGAATCCTAGTGGAACACCATCCAAGAGTCAATAGAATGCTGCAGTGCCAAAAAGCCAATGCAGTGATAGGTTACATCAACTGAGGGATAGTATCAAAAACAGGGAAGCGATTGTAACCACTCTATACTGGATTAGTGAGGCCACATTTGGAATGCAGGTAGTCCTCGACTTACGATCACAAGCCGAAAATTTCCATTGCTAATCAAGACAGATGTTAAGTGAGTTTTGCCCCATTTTACAACCTTTCTTGCCACAGTTGTTAAGTTAGTAACATAGTTGTTAAGTGAATCTCCCCAGGGACTTTGCTTGTCAGAAGATCGCAAAATGTGATCATGTGGCCCTGGGACACTGCAGCCATTATCAATACATGCCAGTTGTCAAGCATCTGAATTTTGATCACATCACCACAGAGACCCTGCAACAATTAATTCTTAGTATGAAAAATGCTCATAAGTCACTTTTTTCAGTGCTGTTGTAACTTCGAATGGTCACTAAACAAATAGTTGTAAGTTGAGGACTACCTGTACTGTGTCCAGTTCTACCACACTACAATAGAATGAGAGCACAGAAGAGCAACAAAGATGATAAGTGGTCTGAAGGCTAAATCGTATAATAAACAGCTAAGAGCACTAGGTGTTTAGCTTAACAAAGAGAAGGTTTAGGGGAGACCTAATAGCAGTCTTCCAATACTTGAGCTGTCACAGAGAAAAGGAGGCTGACTTATTCTCCAAAGAGCCTGAGGGCAGGACAAGAAACATTGGGTGGAAGCTCATCAGAGGAAGATCCAACATGGAAATAAGGAGGAATTTTTTGACAGTATGAATGATTAATTAACGGAACAGCTTGCCACTGGAGTTATAAATGCTCAATTACTGAAGATTGGACAACCATTTGTATAAGGTGATATAAATATCCTTGGGCATGGGGTTGGGCTAGAAGATCTCCAAGGTCCCCTCCAGTCTATAATTCAAGGATTCTAGACTACCATCTAAATACCTGGGATTTGGGGGTAGTTATTGTAGTTAATTGTAAACTGCTAACTGTTCTGAAGTAATAGAAAACACAAAATGAATTTTAAAACCAGAAACAAATATGATATAGGATAGATGTAATGCTGTGATGTGCATCAAAATCACTATTCCTCTGCTTTTTCATTCCCTCAGAAGGAATGAAAAAACAGAGGAATAGTGATTTTGATGCACATCTCAGCATTACATCTATATCATATTTGTTTCTGGTTTTAAAATTCATTTTAATTGTGTTTTCTATTACTTCAGAATAGGGAGTTCCTAATACTAATAAAAAGTTATAAGGAATGATTCTCTTTTTTTTAGGCAATCTCAGGACACCTGCATTATGAAAAATTACAGGTTCTAGTAGCAATTGCTGCATGATGTTTATTCACTCAAAATTTGTCATTGTCCGTAGAAGAACTTTAAATATGTCCTTGATGGAAGACTCTTTTGGCTACTTAATATTTGGAACATTGGATAATGCAGATGTTTTTATCCATAGGAAAGTCTCTGAAGTTAGGAAGGTCCTAGACAACTGAATTGGGATTGCTAAAGAAAAGCATTTGTGAACCTGTAAATCTCCAGATCCATTGGGACAGAGTCCTAGAATTCTGACCCATTAAAAGCTCTCTCAAATTATCTCCATATCTCTGGAATATATCAGAGGCTGCCTTTTCCTGTGGTCCTAAAATGATGTGAGTTGCACTCCAACTTTTTGGAGTGTACCAGACTGCTGAAGTTAATAGATTTGCACCTTGCTGCTCTTCGGTTTGCATATTCCATAGCCTTGCTGTTGAACTTATGTGCATATTTACTACATGTGGCATTTAACATACAAAAGATCCCATAGTTTTAAATAACTGTAAACTCTTTTCAAAATGTCTTTTGTTGTCATTTTGTTTCATTTGTTTAGAAAAGTTAATACATTTCCTATTTCCCCTTGCTGGCATACGGGGAAATAAAACATTAGTGGGGTATTTAAAAAAAAAAAAACTAAGTAAGTTTGATTACCAGTCTTGTATATCAGTTGCATTTGTGTGATTACCAAATGATATTTGTGACTTAAAGAGAAAGGGAGAAAATAAATAGGGAAGTAATTGCCTTTGTTTTGAGCTTATAAAGTATGTGAGAAATGAGACCTATTTTTAAATCTCATCTTTAGAAGACTGGTTGTTTAACAGTAACCATTTAATCAGCAAAACTACTCTTGTAAGGTAAGCACTCAAATACCAGGCAAGAAAGGCAGACATTTCTTTTATAGCACTTTCACAGTATAAATATCTAAAGTGGCAATGGGTTGTGGTGTTTTTTCTTTAGCTGGATTGGGTTTGCTTACTTTTGGATCTTCGTGGGCAAAACAACAAACTGCTTAGTTGTTGGACAACAAACTGCTTAGTTGTTGGACACAGTGCTCAGTTCCATTCAAACTATCCCTCATGACTATAAAATAAATTTCCTAACTGAGGATTGAGGTCCGTCAGGTATTATTGAATCATAGTTGATAGCCTCTTTCACCACCAGCAACATCAGGAAAGTTGCTGGTTCCTCCTTTGTTTTAAAGGATAAAAAAGACCGTATTTCTTCTAAACGAGTTGTTGAAGGTACGAAAATGCCAATCTTTATGCCAATACCACTTGAGCTTCTTTTGGACATATCTGTCTTAGAACAGTATATTTCCAAGTCACATGGAGACGCTTATGTCTCTTATCTCTTATGTCTGATTCTTAGTAAAATTCATATTAAGAAGACAAAGGAGCAAGCCTTCACATAATTTCAAGAGAAATTTAATTTGAGATGTGTCATTGTATGTTTCATAGGAATTGAAAAGTAATGAAAAATAGCATATTGGGTATTACCCAGTTGTGTCCCCATTACAGGATAATATTTTATATGAAGTCTTATCCAAATTTCTTTTGAAGTGTTCAACATCTTTGTATCCTATCAGAGAGAAGCTTTTGGCTGCCATAAAAGAATAACTTTTATGACTCTTGGTAGAGAGTAATTGAGCATTTCTGAGTGAATTTTTCAATTTGCAATCAATTTGCCAATGAGTTTTCATAATTAAACAGAGAATTCCGGTAAGTTAGAACTGAAACTGTTTTGTCTCTTCTAATAGTAACCTGAATGCAATAAGAAAGTGGTGTTATCTATTTAAACATTTTGATAATAAGCTACCTGTATTTTATATTTGGCAGAATATTTATCAGTTATCATAGGGCCAGACTGTTTATGGGACCATATTTCGTCCAGTGTGTTTCTGCTTGACCCATGAGATCTAGCAGAGAGGAAATGCTCCAAGTCCCCTCTGCTAAACAATGTTGTCTTGTGGGATCCAGCAGTTGTGCCTTCTCTGGGGCATCGCTTGCTGTGTGGAACAACATTCCCACAAAAATCTGAATGGACTTGACCCTCTTAGCTTTTCTTAAAACTCTGAAGATCTGGTTGTTTCCCCAGGGTTTTGGATCCAATGTTTATTTATTTATTTATTTATTTATTTATTTTATAAAATTTATATGCCGCCCAACTCCCGAAGGACTCTGGGCGGCTTACATCATAAAAAATAAAACATATAAAAACAATTTAAAAAAGAAAGGGGAAAAAAAACCCCCAACTATATTTAAAATAAAACATTCACACAACCATGCATGGGCCAATCAGAACAACTATTGGCCCCAGGCCTGCCGGAAAAGCCAGGTCTTAAGGGCTTTACGGAAGGCCAGTAAGGTGGGGGTAGTACGGATCTCGGGGGGTAGTTGGTGCCACAGAGTCGGAGAGGCTACAGAGAAGGCCCTCCCCCGCGGGCCCGCCCGCCGGCACTGCTTAGCTGAGGGGACCTGGAGGAGCCCAACCGTGTGGGATCTTACCGGTCACCGGGAGCTAT
>QLTV01000642.1:47231-67047 GCA_003457575.1 Thermophis baileyi | reverse complement strand
TAACCCCCCCCTCTTGTCCCTTCCAGCTTTCAGTTATACATGCCAGATCTGCTCTCTCCTCCAGGATCAAATCCCGGATGAGAGAGGCTTTGTTAACGATCTTTGTTAACGAGCCTGAGGCCAGGGCCCTGAAAACCCAAGTCACCAGAAGGGACAGAACAAGAAAACGCTTTGATCCAGCGAGTTCTAGTTCTCCACACATGGTCTGCCTTTCGGTTCCCGCCATACCTACGTCTCCCAACCACCACTGGGATGCTCCGACCCGCCACCCTCCCCGAGATCCCATCCCCCACCTCACTGCCCCCCCCTCTATCCGGCAGGCCGACAATATCATTCATACCAAGCCCAGGGTCAGATCTGGGCCCCCCAGATTCCAATGTTTTACTATTGGAATGACATCTTTACTATTGGAAGATGTCATTTACCAGAAATTCTATCGATTATTGTTTTAATTGTTGGGTTTTAATATTGTTTACTGCTCAGAGCCACTGCTATGAGATGGGCAGTCATATAAATTATTTTTATATCTTCTTATGTATATTTTACACTGAAATGCAATAAAACATAAATCTGTTAGAGGTGAGACTATTGTCCTGGAAGAATTCTCCACATTCTAAATTTTGCCAAGCAGAGATTGAGGTATTTCCAGTAAATATGTCTAACAAACTCATAAAAAGTTCCAAATAGAATGATTACTTAAAGTCATAATGTCAAAATATAGACCCACATAGCTTGTCTTTGCAAAATTTGATGGCTCATGAACCACAAATCAAAACTGAGTAGAACTGCTGCTTTTCTTCTTGAAAAAAATCAGCATTCCGAAACAAAGAAAGGAGGGAGGGAGGGAGGAAGGAAGGGAGGGAGGAAGGAAGGAAGGAAGGAAGGAAGGAAGGAAGGAAGGAAGGAAGGAAGGAAGGAAGGAAGGAAGGAAGGAAGGAATTTTGAAGTTCATCTTTAAGGAAGGAAAAATGTAAATAATCCATTTACATCCTGGAATCCAATGCTCAAAGATGAACATTTAAAAAGAATTATTCTTAGAGTAATTAAATTAACGGGACAGCATTTTCTGTGTATTAAGCTAGGAGTTTGGGTCTGTGTACTAAGTTAGGACTTTAGAATTTCCCTTCCCTGATGCTGTATTTCATCAAGGCGTTCTGTTTACAAAGCAAAGGGCCTCACTTAAGCTATGTTTGCTGAAAAAGAGTGCTGTGCCGAGGAAATGTGAGTGGGTTGAACCGGGGATCCCTGTAGAGCTCACTTGGCAGGACTAGAGATCCTGGCTCTGCCTGATATTAAAAGTGAGTCATCAGTTTACCCACCCAGCAGGGCTTCTCTGTGGCTTTCTCACAGCGAGCAACTTGACAGAGATCCAGAAGTTTATTGTGTAATTAATTTTTTAAAAACTATCTGAAAGAAGCTCCTTGTTAAAAAAATTCCGGCCTTCGATGTGTGGCTGCTGTCAGGAACAACCCATTGATAGATAACCAGAAGTACAAATCCAACTTATCACTTAAAAGGAGAGTTTAGATGGCAATAAAATGCACACTTATGGAAATGGACTGAAAAATGTGTCTGAACTTTCTCTGCATGATTATCAGTCTGTTCCTATAAATGGGTTATAAATATTTCAGAATTCAAAATAGCTATAGGTTGGTGTTAGTTTTTTTAAAGGGGGAGGGGGTCAAAAAAGTAATCACAGTAGCTGTGATTGCACAATCAAAGTTGACCCTCCCCTTTTTTCATACAAGCTTTGCATGCAGGGAATTATGGTTGTAAAGCAAGATTTAGGTAAGCATTTGAGACAATAATCTGGGAATGAGAAGTTCTGAATGCTCCTGCCTCTGTGGAGGAAAATCCCTGGATCGAGACCACTATTTCTGTAACAATTGTAGAATATACCTCTGAATAAAAAGCATTTATATTTGGAAGAGGAACACAAGAAAACAATCATTTTAATGAATTAATTTATTATTTAATTATTTAATTCTTATTCCCTTTTTTCTTTAAACTACCAAAGATACAGTAAGCGTAAGAGTAATCAATACTCTTCCATCTGAGCTTGTGGTGTATCTTTTGGGTTTAAAAAAAAATAGATTAACTAGTTAAAAGCTCACATGTTGACCTGTGACCAGTTCTTTTTTGGAATACTGATAAAAGTTTGGATAGCATAACATAAAAACAGAGAGGAAATCTAAAAAAGAGAGTTTCTATATATCATCTCTATCTGTATCTCAGCATTTTGATTTTTCTTCTATATATTTATAGTCTGTAATTAATTAAGTTGAACTAACATGTTAGTATGATTTGAATTTATAGTCCTTAAATTAAAACTTATTATTATTTAGGAATGGGCAAAACATCCAAACTCCAGAGATGATGTCTCAAGTACTTAGTTCAGAAAAAGCACTTCTATTTTTGATATTTTAAAAATCCCAATTTTTAACCAATAGAAGCATTAGTTGGGCAGGACTTTTGCACCTGGTCTAAGACCAGGTGCACACACACATGCATGCACACACACAAACACACTCTGAACAAAGTTTTTGTGGGATTAGTTCTAGGTATTATTCAGCACTGATTTCTATGCCATCTATTTTTGTGGCTTATAGATGAAAACAAGGTTGTTCTGTTCTGATGGTTCTTGATGGAAGAACATTTAAAATGTTTTGAGTTTTCTCCCAATGGAACATACCTGATAGAACATACACATGAGGCTGTTCTGTTCCAGGATGGAACAAAATGTTTTGGGTTATCATTGTGCACATCCTGGATCATGCTTTAGTGTAGCTTTCTGGTAGTTTAGTTTTAATGCATATCTTATCTGGGCACAAGCATCATTTAACTTAGTAGAACTTGCTGCTCAATAGATATTCTATAGGACTGTTTAATTTAACTGATCAGACAAGGAATTATTTCCAAGGAACTTCAAGTTTTATTTTTGCAGGATCGAAACTTTTTAGCTAAATAAAAAAGGATTTAAAAGACTTTTAGTTTTGAAATAACTACCGGATAATATATAACACAAAAATTATAAAAAATCAATTTTTTTCCAAGTCTTCTTTCCTTTTCAATTTAAGCAAGTTAGAAGAAAATGCTAAATGCTAAGCAGACTCTTATTTAAGATGGAACTTAGAGAAATAGAATGAATTTTGGGAATATTGTAACATTAATGCATATATTCTTTGTAGGATATCCCTTTGTAGGGGATATTATGTGTATAGAATATATTTTTGAAGTATAGTTGAATGCAGTGGTGGGATTCAGCCGGTTCGCACCGGTTCAGCCGAATCAGTAGTTACGTTTGTGCAATTTGGCGTACCGGCTGAATCACCACGCCCGGCCCTGCCTCACGGCTCACCCTCCCCTCCCAGCCACTCCTTGCCTCGCCCGGCCTCTCCTGAGGCCATTTTGGCATCTCGTCATTCCTCTAACCACCCCCCCACCCCCACCCCCAAGCAAGCAATGTCAATGCAGGCAAAACCCCAGGGCAGCTCTAATGCACCTGAGTGAGGGGCTGGATCTACTAAACAGGCGGCCAAGCTATATCCTGAAGGACCCCATACATCATCAGGAGTCCAGGCGCCTCAGTGGGCGGCGAGCAAGGCCTCGGCTGGACTCCTCGACAGACAAGGGCTTCGCAGGGGGCCAATCTAGCAGCTCCTCTTCAAAGAGGAGCTCAGCCCGGTCCCTGTGCGGTGCCATGATCCATGAGATGCTGGCGCTGCGTGGCTACCCAGGTGGCCTCTTTGTGGGTGGTGGCCTGAAGGTAGGTGCTGTGGCAGAGCGAGGGGGGTGGCCATCCCTCCCTTTGCAGGCCTGGCCCAGTGCCCTTCCTCCTCCCCCACAGGTGTCCCCAGAGCTGCCACCATTCCTGCACCTGAGTGAGGCTGGCCTGCGTCTGCTGCCTGGGCACATTCTACGTCTGCCTGCACAAGTTCATCAAGCAGTTTGTCAAGCACAGCCAGCTGCTGCTGCTGCCAGCCACCTCAGGTGCACTCTTCCTGGCCTGCGTGGCGGACTGTGGCACCGGGTGAGTTTAGAGACACAGGGAGGGAGAGAGAAAGAGAGGGATGAATGGGTGACTGGGTACACAGCTGACAGTTGGCTTCCAGCGCTGGAGAGGGAAGGGAAGCAGCCAGGCTGCCACTACCTTTCATTGGGGTGTGTGGAGCGAGACGGGGCTCCTCTTGTCATCTCTTCTCCCCCCCTTTGCCAGGCATAGCAGGGCTTCCTGCCCCTCACTTAGCCACTCACCCCCCTTTATCAATGCAATTTGGGGGTGGCAGATGGGGAGGGTGGGGCAGGGGAGGAAGGCTATTCCCAACTCCCGGGCTGACTGGCTTCTTCCCGGCATCTCTTTCTCTGCCTTTTGGCGGTCAGCTGTCAAAGATGAGGTTTTTGTGGGCAGAAGAGCTTGTCCACCCACCACGCCCAGATGCCCTCGCTTCCCCCAAGCATTTCTTTGCCTACCTGATTTCCAGCTCCGTTGCGTTTCTCCGAAGGGTAGAACAAGCATATCCTGGATTCCTAAATATTTTGTTCTAAAAAAAAAATCAATGGGATAGCTGAAAATGTTTCAGAGTAAATTTTTCTTTATATTATAGACAGCAAAGGGCTAAATTTATTTATTTGTATTTGTCTTCAGGATTATACCTTATGCATTTCAACCACACACCATGATTTTGTCTCTTGTACTCTCTTGAATCTTGAACACAATGTCCATAATGATTGTGGACCTTGACATGCCTAACAATTATCAGAGTTGACTGCCAATCTGTTGCCATACTCACAGATTTTGCAGCTCAAAAGAAGAACCAAGAGGCAGATGCAAGACTTTCAAATCCCAACAACACTGCTGTGCTGTAACATCCACAATTCTTGCCCTGGATTCAGCAACACTAACTAAATCAGAAGAGTTGTTTCTAAGTTACTAGACAAAGCTGTTGTCAGTGGCAAAAAAATTGAACCATACAGAATTACTTGGAACTAACTTGGAGGGACCAGTTATGTCAGATAGAGTCAAAGATTGGACTATAATTGGAGAGTGTCCAGAGGCATTCTTAGAAATAAATTTGAAAAGCCTAACTTTATGTTTAATGGAAGGTATAGCAAGAAGCTTGACCAATACCAAGGGAAATGATTTGCGTATGCTGATGTGCATAAGTCTTTAGAGGGGTTATTTTTTTTTACATATGTTTTATGTCTCTCGCTTTTAGAGGAATGTCTAATTCCAGTATTTTACCATTTGAAAATAATAAATCCTACTTTTAAAATATTTCTGATTTGCTTAATTAAATCTTACAAGGCATAGGCAAGTAGTTTGCATTACAGTTATAGGGAATTTGTAAGAAATTCTGCAAAAACCATGACATTTACTACCAGAGTATTTAGGGAACTGCAGACCAAATATATCTGATGCTAGTTTGGAATTCTGTTGTCTTAGCATGGGGTAGTTACAATTTCCATGTATTTTTGCAGGATAATTGGGTTTTCATCTCACTTTCCCTTTTCCAGCAATTCTATAACCCTGTCAGTGAAATATATACATGCATGAATCTTGTTTGTATTAGCCCTATATCATTCTTTTCTAAAATAAATTGATTTCTGATATACTTAGCTTTTGATGTACAGTCACTTCATTTCTATTTTAAAATAAATTACCATTATTATGCTTATCTATTCAAGCAACTCCTATTTAATTGGAAAGATTTATTCGCAGGCAACTATATATAGGCTGCAAGTCAATGGAACCTCTGCATTAATATGCATTGGTTTATGGGTGCAAATTAACTTTAAACAAATTGTTGGATATTGGCTTCCAAAAATAGAAATTTCAAAGAAATTAAAATATGTTGAAAAATGTAACAATGTTCCTGTACATTTCAGTGGGAAAAATCTGTAGGAAATCTGTCTTGCACTAGCAACTAATATGACTGTCCTTAAATTACTCCCTAATTTAAGTGAATAAAACTTGGATGAGTCTGTTTTAGAAAACATGAGCAGATTACAAGTCAAGTACCTCTTGACTCTTTAAGTGTGCTGTGAAATATAATCACTTTAAACTGATTTGTCTTTCTGCACTCTGTTCCTAACAGCAACCGTTCCAAACTTAGACATCCTATTAACCCTCCAGCACATATATCAAAAGGAACTGGCAGATTCTAGTGCACCGCATAGTCCCACCTTCATTCTTGCAGAGCTGAAAACATATTATTTCAGTTTTCTTGTCAATATTCCAAGAAACCTGGATTCTTAATTTTTTGGGAATGGATTACAATTCAGATTAAATAAACAAACTTATTTTCTAAGGTTTAGGAACATAATTGAGACAGTATAATGCAGCAACAGCAACAATTATCTTTGACATGATGTCCTGTTCTTGAGTTTAGATTAAGTGTACATTCACATGTAAAACTACCAGTTCCCACAACATTATATTCCCACACTTTTCCAAGCAGATTTTCAAATGACCACCAAACTACTAGTCCTCTTTGTCTTCTCTGTTGGCAGCCCTTCCAATCTTTCCTAATATAAACAGGGGGCAGAGGCGGGTTCCTCCTGGTTTGGACCGGTTCGCCCGAACCGGTAGCGACCTGCTGGTGATGTCACGGTGATGTCATGGATCCGGTTCGGTCGGTGCCGATCCGTGGGCGCTGCCATCTTTTTTTTTGGATTTTTTTTTGAAAAAAAATTGGGGGGGGGTTTCTTCTGCACATGTGCAGAAGCCGAGTTTCTGGCACTGCGCATGCATCACCATCTTGTTTTTGGCTTTTTTTTTTGGAATTTTTTTATTTTTTGGCACTGCGCATGTGTGCGTATGCGTGCACGTGCAAAGCACACATGCACCCATGCGGCACACCCATGCGGCATGGGAGGAAGCAAACCAGCAGCAAGGTAAGTTAGAACCCACCCTTGGCAGGGGGGGCCTTGTTTTCACCCTCATCACCTTCACTTTGACTTTATTCTACCCCCTCCATATCTATTTACTGCATTTCCACATATCTATATTTACACATTGCAAACGTATGCAAATATTTTTAATTGCCAGATTATCACCATATAAATTTGAGGATACCAAATTGATAAATATATGATGTGACAATTCACACAGTGTTTTCCTTCCACATACCCCATATAATGCCTTTTCTTTGTCTTTGTCTACAATACCTATATGTCCCTTATAGAATAACTTTGAAATTTTGATTTTCATTATTCATGCCACTGATAAAGACTCTAAAGTTTTTGTTATCAGATTATCCTTTTTATCATGCTGTCCAGCTCTGAGTACAGTCCTAAAGTGTTTTCGGTGTTTGAATCATATACTATAACTGCTCTGAATCCTGGTATCAATTGTTCCAGTTCCTTATTGTTTTCTGGGTAGTCCAAGGCAGATTTGTTCAGTTTCCAAGATTATTCCATGAAAAGTTCTTATGATATTTATCTAGCATCGTGTTTGCACTACTAAATCCATTTTTAGGATTAGAATCTCTTCTTCCATGGCCCCTTTGTTCTCTTGTCTAGATAGATCCATTTGCCTCTTTTTAGATCCATTTTACTTTTTGTACTTATTGCACCCAAAGCCTAGTTACACATGATTGCAGTCATTTACAGGCAAATTGTTAAAAGTTCTTGAGCCAAGTACAGCCATTTGGTCATCTTCTAATTGACTTTTATTCCAAATTGTAATGGTTTCATTTCTACATAAATTAATTGTATAAGAACAAAATTTGGCTATATTTCTGTACAAGAGGAGGTATTGAGAGATAGCCACTTATTTTATGTATCAATCAAGTGTCAACCCTGAAGCTCACTTGACCGAAGCCATCCTGGAGCTTCAGTGTTGCCACACTGGGGCTGAGGCATAAGGAGGGGAGATTAGAGATAGTTGGGGTTTTGTAGCCACAATAAAATACTTTCTCTTGGGAACCAAGGACGTTCTCACACCTGTCCGAAGAAGGAGGAGTGAGGTCACCAGGCAACCAGACAGTGTCTTGATTGGACCATGTGACTGATTGTTTGGGGTTGAGGGAAAACTTTTACTCTTAATTAGGTGAAAACCATGGGAACCTTCAGAGTCTGTTTTCACCAGGTCCATGCCAATATAATATATCCAATAAAGCTATTCTTTGAGGAATCCACCTGCCTCAGAGTCTTGCTTGCTGTAGGTCTCCCTGACATCAAATTCATTAATCCAAAGTGGAAGATTAAAGATTGCCTTGACCATAATGTTATTTTAGCTATCCATGACCCAATCATGATCAAGTGAAGATGTTTATATTCTTTTTTTTACTTGGGATGCTCTATTTTTCTTCATTTCCTTTTCTATTGTTTCAGTTTCAGTTTCAAGACCAATATTTATACTAGCTTTCACTTCTTATACAAATTTGGACCTATCATGTCTATGATGCTGTTTCTACTCTTTATTTGGTAGCCTGTGGAAACATAAAGGAACTTCATGTATATCCCAAAATATTTCAACAAGAACAGGTATGGTTAGTGTTTGGGAGGAAGACAATGAGAAAAGGTTAAAGATGTATATTAACCTGGAAGTTGGGAGGAAAAGAAATCCCAGCAGAAGATAACCACAAATCTTTCCTGTAAAGTAGTCAAGAAAACTACAGGAATGTGTCTGTGTAATTACCAGGAGTTTTTCCCTTTTTCTTTTAATTCCCCAAATTCTTTTTGTTTTACTTGTTTTTAGGACTATTAGAAAGTAGTGTACCTATCCATGCACTCTATTCATCCATCCTGTTTTACCAACCAAATGGCTATTATCTTTTATAATCTGTGTTTCTTATATATACTACATGGTGTGTAGAGTGATGTTAAAAAATCAATGGTCCAATGAGTCTATATTTATAAAGCATTTCCTAGGAAGACACCCATGAGAGGACAATATGGCTATGGACCCTCACATTGGGAGTTAGTTGTAACAAGCAGCCATTATGCTGGTCCTCTACCATACATCAGTTATTACCTAAAAATGAAAGTGAGTAGAGATCTTGGTTGAAGAAATGGACATACTTGATATAAATGTCATTTTAGCTATGATATAGTTGTGGACATCCTTTTCCCACTTAACTTCAGTTACTTTCCTCGTTAGTATTTGTAGTAGTAATTATTAATACTATTTAATTGCAGCTCATATGCAAATGTGCTTATCTAAGATTTGCCACTACATATGCAACTTTAGGTCAACATTTGTCTCCTAAGGGTTCAGGAACTTGTAACTCCATAAGATCATAGTAAGCTTCCTATTATAGTTATAATTAAGGCACATGGGAAAGAAAAAAAAGAGAGAAAGGAACCCACCAGGCAAACGAACTTAAATGTCACAACATATTAAGACAAAAACCAGAGCCCACTTTCCACTTCTGAACTGGCATTTCTATTTGTTGCACAGAACAAAATAAAGTCACTACCTTTTCTGTGTGAGAGTACAAACAGATGGGTAAACCACTTTAACAGCCAAAATATGTTTCCTGAAATTCATAGAAGACAATTTACTCCTGAGTGTGCAAAATAGATTATGCATTTTAACAAGCACTTGTTATACAGTACATAAACCAGAAATTTATAGATTTTCTTTAAAAGAATTTTAGAAAAAAATCAGAAACACATCTTTTTCATGCGTGTTAATTTTTTACAGCCAAAAATTTTACAAGAAGAGTACTCAACTCCTCTGCTCGCAATAAAATTCCTTATTCCAGTAGACTTGAAATTTTAGGCCTGGATAACCTTGAACTACGCCATCTACGTTCTGACCTAAGCTTAGTACACAAGATCATCTACCTTAACGTCCTACCTGTTAACGACTACTTTAATTTCAACCGCAATAACACTAGGGCTATCAATAGATACAAACTAAATGTAATCCGCTCTAATCTTGATTGCAGAAAATATGACTTCAAGTCAATAGAGACATCAAACTACACGTACCATTAATAACACCCAAAGCCCCCCAAAAATCCATTGTTACATCCTCGAACCCTCACAGCTTCAACCTTAAACTGTCTACCGTGGACCTCACTCCATTCCTAAGAGGTCCGTAAAGGGGGCGTGCATAAGCGCACCAGCGTGCCTACTGTCCCTGTCTTACTGTCCCCATTTATCTGTACTTACTTCCTTTGTTTATGTTTATACCTATACCTGCTTTCCTTGCACTTGTTGACAAACAAACAAACAAACAAACAAACAAATAAATAATAAAAGGTGAATTACATATGTCTACTTTTCCTCCATCAAACTATTCCCGCATTCCCGATTCATCATATTGCAGATTGTTGTTTGCTGTATTGCATAGTTTAAAACCATGTTAAACATTTTAATGATATAAAATGCTACTTACATTTTATCATATGAATATATATTTAATTTAATTATGTGCCATCAAATTTGTACTGAATCTTAAAAACCAAATCAAGTCATTCTTGTCTGAATATAAATTCAGACAAGAATAAATGAAGAATAAATTCTCTAGTGAATAAGAGCCTGTTAATTATATTTTGATATCCCTTTAACTTTTTTCATTGGTAATACAGTTTTCTATGAACGCTAACAATATATACTGTATATGATCATAACAGGATGGAATGCACCAAAATAAAATTGACTATATTACTGGCATTAGGACTTGGAACAATAAATATGTGACCAGTGAATGTCTGTGCAACAGATTATGAACTGCTTGTCTGCAAGTTTGAAGTCTGAAGTAAAAGAATAAAATCAACCATCATTTACACCATGATATTGAGCATGTACCCACCATTTCCAAGGAAAAATGAAAAACTTCTTTCAAGTTCTGCAGCTTATTGATAGGGAACAAGAATACACCAGGACTATTATTAAATATGAATTTGAAAATATACTGTCTAAGACTATGACATGTAAGACAGAAAACTAGGTTTCAGAAGAAATCATTAAATTGCCAAGAAAAATTGCCAAAGTCTAGAGAGAGAAACATCTCAGAAGGGAACCTAATGATGGATTTCAGAGAGCTGTTAAAAGAGACAAGAAACAGTATTTGCACTGACATCTGTAAATATATTCAAGATAAAAACAGACATAGAAAAACAAGAAAAAACTTCCAAAGATCTTTGAACTCGAAAAGAGGTTTCAGCCTTAGATTGGTTTGCTGAAGGATACAATTTGACAGCAAGCAACTGATACAGAAAAGATCAAAGATGGGGGGGGGGAGAAGCACAATAAAATTCTGTACACTAGAGGCGTCAACATCCAAGGTACCTTAGAAAGGTATGCCCTATTATCAAGAACTTCTAGTATTAGAAGATGAAATTAGATCAGTACGCTACTAATTACAAAGTTGGAAGGATACAGCAATTTATCAAAGATCCTTGAATAATGAGCAACTGGAGAAGAATCCTGTAAGACGCCTTGAGTTGCTATGTGCGAATAGGTGGCAATCTAAATTTTCTAAATAAATACATAAATCAGTAAAGATTCTAGCCAAACTATAGATAAGGACAGAGTGGCCGACCTATTAAAAAAGGTCAGTCTACTTGTGAGTGACAACATTAACAAAAAATATCAGCATGTACAGCTACCATACAATCCTCTTAATCTCATATGCCAGCAAAATAATACTTAGGTCATTCAGTGTACATTAGAACCTTAAATGTAAAGAAAGATGCCAGATATTTATGAGCTGTGGTGGTGCAGTGGTTAGAATGCAGTACTGCAGGCTACTTCTGCCAGCAGTTTGGCAGTTCGATTCTCACCAGGTCAAGGCTGACTCAGCCTTCCATCCTTCCGAGTTTGGTAAAATGAGGACCCAGATTGTCAGGGGCAATATGCTGACATTGTAAACCACTTAGGGTTGTAAAGCACTGTAAAAGCAGTATATAAGTCCAAGTGCTATTGCTATATTTAGAAAAGGCCAAAGTACATGAGATATAATTGCTGATGTATGCTGGGTAAGCCAAAAACTACAAAAATAAGTCAGTATGTGCTTAATTTTTATACTTACAGAAATCCATTTGATCATGTTGACAATTTTAAACTGTGGACTGTGCTTATGAAAATGGAAATATTGTCTTCATGAGACAAATAATTCCCTCAACACTGTCAAACTATTTACTAAGTCTGCACTACTATTAATCTTCTCATCGTTCCCATCACCCATCTCCTCCCACTAATGACTGTATGACTGTAACTTTGTTGCTTGTATCCTTACTATTTACATTGACTGGTTCCTAATATGATTTGATTGCTTATTTGTACCCGGACTATCATTAAGTGTTGTACCTTATGATTCTTGACGAACGTATCTTTTCTTTTATGTACACTGAGAGCATATGCACCAAGACAAATTCCTTGTGTGTCCAATCACACTTGGCCAATAAAAAATTCTATTCTATTCTATTCTATTCTATTCTATTCTATTCTATTCTATTCTATTCTATTCTATTCTAATCTGTACACAGATCAGGAAGCTGCAGTCTGGATGAAATGTGGTATAAAACTGGAAAAGGAGTGAGACTGGAATGTTCTCTATTTATTAAATCTATATTCATAATATATATTGAGTAAGGCTGGATTGGAAGATAAATATAGTTCTAAAATTATTGAAAGAACATTAGTAGCCTGCATTTTTCTGAGATTACTCTGGTATCTGAAAAGGCAGATGATCTGAAAGCTGTAGTAATGAAAATCAAGGAACATGGGGGGAAATGGGACTACAATGGAATTATGAAGAAGGTCTAAATAATCACAACAGGTACAGCAACCAGCCTGAAACTGACAATGAAGATATTGAAATGTTGGATAGCCTCTGTTTTTTGGAATTGATTATCAACAGTAAAGGAACTAACAGTCAAGAAATGTACCACAATCTAACACTGGATAGGCTTTGTTACAGATACTCCGTTGCTGTGACACATCTACAAAGATCACAACCATGCATTAGTTTTTCCCATGATATTTGATGGAAGTAAAAAATTGGACTTGAAAAAGCAGAATAGAAATAGTGTTGATGCTTTTGAAAGTTGATGTGGGAGAGGACTCCATTTTTATATAGTAATTTTATCAAAGATTATAATTACAATAGTAAAAGGTAATAAAAACTAAAAAAGATAAAATAATAGAAAGAGTTAAAGAAGAAAAGAAAAAAGAGGAAAATAAAAATAGAAAATAAAGGAAAGTAAGCAATATAGTAAATAAAAATAATATATATATATACACACACACACACACACACACACACACACACACACACACACACACCTTGCTCCAAATTTCCCCAAACGCTCCCACATTTCTGGCAAATTCGTTTCTATTCTGATCACACACACACACACACACACACACACACACACACATACACACCAACTTTCATCATGTGTAAACAATTTCAGTAACTCATCTTAAAATACAACTGATCTCTTCTTCCCATATCCCATCTCTTATCTATAAATGGATTTTATTTACTTTTATTCTTTTTATGGATTCATAAAACATCATTTCAGTCCTGGTGTCATCAAAAGTCCATTACCAAAAATAACAATGTAACTGTTGTTACTGAGAATCAGTTTAGTCTAATGATTAATGTATCAGACTAGAGAGCAGGAGACATGAGTTCTAGTCCTACCTAAGCCATGAAAGCCAGCTGGATGATCTTGGGCTAGTCCCTTTCTCTTAGCCCAATTCACTTCAAAAGTTGTTGTTGCGGGGAAAATAGGAGGAAGGTCTGTTGAATATGTTCTCTGCTTTCAGTTATTTGTAGAAAAAATAAAGGTGGGATAGAAATAAATAAAATAAACTTTGTTAACCTCACTCAAATAAACCAAAATTGTATTCATTTTCTCATAAAACAATCTTAATCTTTAGTCCATTCAAATAATGTCATAGAACTTGATTTATGTCTTCTTTGTCCCTTCTCATGAGATTCTTTAAAACTTAAATGCCTCTTTTGTGAATCCTGTATAGGAATATTATCCCGATCACTCTCTTATATATTATTTGTATATACATTTAATTATTAAAACATCAGTGGTTTCTTTTGTATCTCAAGTGTAACATCCTTTTCCATTTCATTCTTGCAATCTGCCATTTATAAATCCATTTTCAACTCAGTTTTGATCGTGTGTCAGGCATGAAAGATCAGGCCTGCATGTGAAGGTTTAATTAATTTGAAATGATTTATTGCTACTCACACTTAGGAATATTCTCAACTAACGGTTAGCATCTGCTAGGAATTAGAAGGGGGTCAAGGGATTTCAAGGGGGTGTTGGACTTAGATTGCTTGTGGCTATGTAGACATTCTAGGATGATCCTTCTTTTAGCTTTATCCCCAGGTACTGACACTCCTTCCCCTATATCGTGTTAGGTAAGAGTTGTTCCTCTTCCATAATATTTTTTAGACAAAGGGTCACCATAAAGGCAATTGTCTCTGTAGATGATAGTATTATTATTATTATTATTATTATTATTATTATTATTATTAAAGACAGGGGCTTATATTTTTTTGACCCCCCAAATATGGCCTCGGCCTTATTATCGGGGGGGCTTATGATTTTGGGGGGGCAGTAGGCGGCGAGCGTGGGTCTGCATGTCCCATCGCCGCTGCCTCGCCTCCCCTCCCTGCCGCCACCGCCTCGTGGAGCAGGACTCAGTAAGGCTTGTTGTGCCGTTGCATGCACGAACTGCAGGACTGCCGCAAACTTCATCATAATGGCACAGCTGGGGTATCCCTCAATATATCCAATGTTAGAATATTTTTTTTCATTCTGTAATTATAAGTTGAGTTTATGTATTCTTGCCTTTTAATTATAATCTTTAACTTAATGTCTAATTTTTAAATTTTTACCTTATTTTTTAAATAAAAACAGAAGCATATTCCCATGGGAACGAGTCTTCACAATTCTAAATAATATAATTCTAATTTCAAATTTATCTGGACCTTTAGTCTATTTGTAACTTTCCAAATTAAATTTTTAATCACCCCTTTACTGTTTATTCCAAGAAAAAAAAATAAGTTCTTAAATTTGTAGTTAAAACTTCCATTCACTAGGGACCAAAAGGAAAATTAGCCAGTGCTATCAAATTTGTCAATACAAAGATTTTTTAATAGCTGAAAAGCAGTTAGCAAGCAACTTCCAAATGTGATTAGAAAAAGAAGTATGCAAATTTACTATATTTTCCAAGGCACTGACTGTGGTTTGAAAGAGATGGCTATTCCTTCATTTCCCAGAGCTTTGAACCCACTGGAGACTACTATCTTATGGTATTTTTGTGAGAAGCAGTTGTCTGGAGCACTTGTTAGTAATCTCAAGTCCTCTCCTTGTTCAGAGTGCTTTGAAGTGGTTTACTTGTTCACTTGTTGGCTCTTCATTCTTCACTGTGATTGTTGGCTCCATTTTTTTGTACGGCCATATTCAGTCTACCATTTGTTCCCTGGAAATCATTAAAAATGATGTGGAAGAAGATTCCTCAAAATACCCGGATAGTCAAGAAAACAAGCAGATCATAGAACACATCAATCCCAAATTCTAACATAAGGAACAAAATGACCCAGCTCAAATTATCCCATTTTGCACCCATTCTTCAAATAGCTACCTATCTTGAAAATTTATAATGCTGGGAAAGGTGGAAGGATAGAGTAGAAGAGCAAGCAGCAATGTATGTACCAGGGGTGAAATGCTACCGGTTCGGCCCGGTCTGGCCGTACCAGTAGCGGCGGCTGCCGGTGGTTCGAAGAACTGGTAGTGGCAGCAGCGCGAGGCTCCGCCCACCCACCTGGACATCGCCATTTTCTTGTTTTTAACCCTCTGCGCATGCGCAAAGCGTTCTGAACATGCGCAGAGGGTAAAAAAGTGCGCACGAAGGTGGCGCATGCTTCCGAACCGGTAGGAAGGTAAGTAGATTTCACCGCTGGTATGTACCATTGCAAGACTAGAAGGATTAAGGTAGGAAAAGATTATCTGAGGAAATTGTACTTATGTCCTCCCTAAGAGCCGACATTCATAATCGTAATCATAATCAAATCCCTTTGGACATGAAAAATATTATTTGCTCAATGTTGTTTCTTCAACTGGTCAAATGCATTTAGTGAAAGCATAAGAAACATAACGTTCAATGTAGACTTGTACTAAATCACATAATGGGTGTAGTTCTGTTTACATGCACAAATATAAAGTTGCATATGAATAAAATTCTAATGAATGTCTTAGATGACAGCTGAACTACTCTGTATCAATCTCTAAAGAAGGAAAATTATCCGAGCCACATTATTAGGTTGGCATAAAATTAAATCTTTATTTGCAAACTTGGCATGATAAAATTATCTTCTGCAGTGTTCTGAACACATAGTTTAGAAGCCATGGGCTAAGATGTGTTTTAATTAATTGAAACCTGGCTTGCCTCAGTTCTCTAGCAAGCTTTCCAGACCTGAACATGAAAGCAAGAAATATTTATTGTAATCTGTAGCAGGCACACTTTGTTGCTCATCTAAACATATTGCTGGTATTCCACTCCATAAAATAATGAACATTGAAGCTGTCTTTTCTAAACTAGGCAGGCAGACTTATCTAATTTTAATGGGAAAAGGTAATAAAAGTCAAGAGTTCCAGCAGTGAGAGTAACTCTGTGATTTCCTTAAAAGGTTTGCTTTAGTCTTGGCTTTTAGGATATAAGAATGGAACATGGAACAAGGACTCGTTCTAACAATATTATAATAGGATAAAGAGTAAGTTCTCTAAGAGTTATGGGATATTTGTTTCTGCTTTTTAAATTTGGTTACCAGAGGTTTTTTTTTTTGTGTGTGTGTGGCTTCCTGCCCAACAATCTATTATCTTTTTACACACACACACACACACACACACACACACACACACACACACACCCCACTTAAAGGTTTTTAAAAAGGAAGTTAAAAACTAAAGGGGAAAGGGGAAAAAAGAAAACAAAGAAAAAGATAAATGTGCAACAAAAAAGTAAAAGAAAAATAGGAAGGAAAGAAACTTGATAATAACATAGACATGTGTGCACAGAAATAGGTACCATATAGCACAATGTTATTGCTTTTTTTAAAACATTATAGTGCTATAGGAAAGTAAAATGATGAAATTGCTCGATCATATCTAGCAAAAACAGAAACACTTCAGGGCAAGTTTATCAAACAGTGCTATCTTCTTGGATCCTAAATTTGTGAACTCGTACCTTCTCAGTGGCGGTGCCTGTCCTGTAGAACTGAATCCCTCCACCGCAGTGTTTCTCAACATTGGCCATTTTAAGATGTGTGGACTCCCAGAATTCTCCAGAAGGTGTAATAGTTAAGGTGCTGATCTAGAAACCAGGAGACTGTGAATTCTAGTGCTGCCTTAGACATGAAAGCCAAATAGGTGACTTTGGGCCAGTTGCTGGTGCTGAACAGCAGGCATTTTAAGTTGGAGCAGTCACTTTCACAGTGTGACTCCTTGGTGAAGGCTGTAACCTGAAAGGAAGGGAGGTCAGCCATTATCTTGTCACTCTGCCTTTGTTACAAGAAGTTATACCTTACATCATCTCTTCCCCAGATGATGAACCAGTGCAGAGATTTAAAACCATACAGGCAATTGGGACTTTTTCTTTTTCTTTTTTGTAGCAAAAGCCAGGTTATCCAGAATGCTTATTATCAGATTAGTATTCCATATTGCTGAAGTCATTGTAACTTTCATGGCTCAGAAACATACATGCTTCTTCCTGAATAATGATTTTTTTGGTAGCTAATTAAATGTTTCTTCTGCTTTTCTACCAAGAGAAAACAAGTCATCTGCAATATTGTCTTCATCAAGCAGCCAACAGTTCAAAAATATTTGGGTCTCTGGTCTTAGTGTGGCTATACTAGCTGAGTGGGGCAGACTGGATAAAAAGTTAGCAGCCAAATTATGAATACTGTGGATGGGACATTTGGTCAATTTGGCACTTCAAAGGTCTTTGCATAGCCATTCCACTACCGGTTCTCCAGAACCAGTCAGAACCTGCTGGATTTCACCCCTGCATCCAGGTCATGGTTATCCCAAAGGTGCTTTTTCAAGAGGCAAACATCTTTCTTTGAAGACGTTTCGCTTCTTATCCAAGAACCTGAAGAAGTGAAACGTCTTCAAAGAAAACCCAGAAAGTCCAGTTGCCTCTTGAAAAAGCACCTTTGGGGTGTCCTAGATTGGATTTGAATGAAGCTCAGTCTAGGAAAAAAATGTGCTACTCCTGAATCAATAAGGAAACAAACCCAAGCTGCCAAGAGGAATTTGGGTGATGTAACAGCCCTCTGAAAAATTATTGTTGAGTTTTCCCATTTGGTTCTGCATACAAAATATACTGGAATATGGTAGCACTTTTTCTGGAATAAGATTTCATAAGCTGACTTTTTTACCATCATAGACTAGCACAGCTGTCATCCTACAATGCATATTATTCTTTTTCTTTTTGTAACTTTCCAGTCAAATCTCTATGTGGCAGGTATTTTACTCATCTATGTCCCTCAACACTCATTATTTTTAGAAAGTTCAATACCTGGGAGGAAGATAAATTTCATCATTATTCAACCCATATTTAAAAAAGTAACTCTCATCCCATTCCAATTTCCTGTGAATCTCTTATGATAAAAATTGATCTATAACTGCTGGATTGTTGTAAGATGCCTAGTTAAAATTGTTTCTATCTTGGGAAAGCCTTTGGCCTGCCATAGCTACCTCCCTATTGGGGTATCATTTTTAAAATCTAGAATGTAATTTTCCTTGTGTTATTTTTCTCTCTGGCTGTCAAAAAAGACATACCACTTTGGTTATTAGATCCATTCATTATATCAGATGCTAAAAGACTGATTTCAGGGGGGGAAAAATAGATATATTATTTTGGAGAATGGAAAATGGATTTTTAACAGCACTTTGAAATGTATATAACCAACATTTATAATATATAAGGATTTTTTCATTCCAACATTTCACTTCAAGACTATTCCTACACTTTAAAATTTTGTTACGGGTGTTAATTGTTGCTTTAATTTCAGAAGTACCAATTAGAGAATTTTTTTGCAACAAATGTCAGAAATAGTCATTGCTGCTCTAAGTGCTCAAAGAAACATTTGGACTATTAATCCTTTAGAAAAGGATAAGGCCATTTTCAACATCATCACTTAAAATCAGGTAAAGATGTATGCTGAGTAATCCAGAGAGCACCTATAGGCTAGGAAAAATACCTGAATTAAACATGAGTGAACATATTTCTTAAGGCTCTAAGCCAAGAAAAGCAGAGTCAGTTGCTATTAAAACAAAAGTAAACAGAACTAATTAAAATGTATTAGGAATATGAACCATTAGACGTATGTATTTTATCATAGCATTTTGAAAGAATTAGTTGTTTTCATTCCATAATGAAGTAAGAGTTTATTCTTGACACTTCACCACCACTGCAGACAAAGGAAACTGTCACAATACAAAGAGCAATAGAAATGCAAAGTGACTGATAATACTTGGGATAACTTGTTCATATGTCCTGAAGGTGTATTTTTTCAGGTACTGTTTTACTTCAGACTGAATTTTAGTAAAAGGCAGCTTTGGATCAGAGGTGGGTTCCTCCCGGTTTGGACAGGTTTGTCTGAACTGGTAGTGACCCGGTGGTGATGTTACGGCGACATCACGGATCCGGTTCGGTTGGTGCCGGTCCGTGGGTGCCGCCATCTTTTTTTGGGATATTTTTTTTTGGAAAAAAATTTTTTTGGGGGGATTTTTTTAATTTTTTTTTTCTTCTGCGTATGCCAAGTTTCTGGCACTTGTTTCTGGCACTTGTTTCTGCCATCTTGTTTTCGAATTTTTTTAAAAAT
>QLTV01000642.1:26956-47111 GCA_003457575.1 Thermophis baileyi | reverse complement strand
TGCAGAAGCCGACTTCTGGCACTGTGCATGTGGTCGCCATCTTTTTTTCGGCTTTGTTTTTTTTCCGCCGGATTTTTTGTTATTATGCATGTGTGCACGCGCAAAGTGCACGCGCGCCCACACAGTGCACCCATGTGCCACACCCACGCAGCACACCCACGCGGCGCACCCACGCGGCGCACCCACGCGGCGCACCCACGCGGCACACCCACGCGGCGCACCCACGCGGCAAGGGAGGAAGCGAACCGGCAGCGAGGTATGTTAGAACCCACCCCTGCTTTGGATGTGTAAGAATTAAGATTTTATAGGCATAACCTCATTCACAGGCATAACTACAATTAATATCAAAATAATGTTCCATTGTAATGTCATATCCCGGTATATAAGAGGGAGAGTTCACAACACAATGGAGAATTAATAACTTACTGCCTCTTGTCCTCCCCCACAACACATCCATAAGCTACAAGTTGGATCCAGCCTTGTTATTATAAGTTTCCTATGCTCCCTGCTGAGGCAGAAGAGTAACTTACAAACTGCGTTTTGCTAATGGCTTCTTCAGATCTGAAGGATTTCACAATTGTCCAGTATGATGCAAACTCTGCCTCTTGTGATCTTGAAGTTCTGGAAATTGAAGTCCACATACGTCTTAAAGTTGCCAAGTTTGCAAAACAGAGTTCTAAAGTCATATCATAAACTGTTGCAAAAACTGATTATAACATATTTTCTATTCTGTACAATGCTTCTTTTATTTTAGTAGCAGAGATAAGCTAAATAACTATAAGTATGCAGCGGATTCATGATTAATGTTTTGGTTATAAAGCTACTGCTAAGGAAATAAAACTCCTAACTTAAAAGGGTAAAAAACACTCCAGTGCTGAGATGAAGGCTCTTCTGAAGGATGGAGGCTAGAGGGAGCTGTCTTTCTTTTTTGAAGCTGATGGTACTGTAATCACCTTTGCCAAAAACACAAAACATTCAAAAGGAAGATAGTAGAACATTTTTCTGAGATGATATTTCACATCTGGAAAGTTGCCAGAATATGATAGAGCTTGTGTGTGCATAATACCAGAATAGCCATATGTGAACATGTAGCACAGTCTTCCAAATCTTTCAGTAAGATCTCTGTCAGTTTTCTTACATTTGGTCAATTTGGCACTTCAAAGGCCTTTGCATCTGAGTATTTTCTGACTCTTTCCAAGTGTGTGTTTTAAAATTATGTTTGCCAAAGCTACCTAAGAGCATATGAACTTGGAGTGAGGCATATTTTAACAAAAACTAAAGTGGTTTAAATTAACAGCAGAGCAAATAAGGGGCAGATTAAATAGTTTCTCTTCAATTATGCATATGCATTGAGCACTTTGCCCAATTTTCCACAAATGCACTGGCATTAAAACTACATTTTAAGTTTTCTAGATACATGTTATTGATTGATCAATTGATTATTAAATGAAATATAAGTCCAGAAGAGGAAAATAAAATAGCAATGATGTTAACACCCATCTTTCTAAATACACTTCATTTATTGCTTATTTTAAATTAAGCAGAGCAAGATAATAAAATAATTATTGTAACAATGGAATACATGCTAAAGTACATACATGCACACATAAATAATATTATTGGGACTCTTTAGATGTAAGTATCTGTGCAGCTGACACCAGTTATGCACTGCCTCCTTCTGATCAATGCAACTGAAAGTACACATAGAATTATATACTATGTACACCTAGAAGAAAGTCACCTCCCCCTCCAAAAAGGTTATGTGGTAATCATGTAAAACCCTGTATGTGGCAGTTTAGACACCAATAAATATCTTCTCAGAAAATTATAGGGAAGACAGACTGCATATACCATTCAGGTGGCACTATACAATATTATGAGAAACTATAATTAAAAGCTTTACAAATCAATGAAATGATCCTGAATCTATCCTTGAGAAGAAAAATTAAATCATGCTCATGAAAACCTCTAGACTTCCTTAGTAAAATAAGGATCTAATATATGTGGAAGAATAAAACCTGATAAAAATTATATACATTTTTTTTTCTCTACGTGTATCCTTAGAGATCTCTGCTTCTCAAACTTTTTGTAATCACAGACCACTAATTAAATGTTTGGAAAATAAAGGGACCAATTATCCCCTTCTCATCCATGCTTTGCAGATTACAATTTTGTCCAGTTGTACTGCTAGCATTTATTAACATGTACATATGCTAGTAATTGCTCCTTCACATTGTCCATCATAGATTTTTTATGATGTTGCATATCATGATTCAGCAAGGGAGTGTCAGTAGATTGTCCTGCCTTCTTTCGGAGCGTTATGCTTCCCATCAGCATGGCAGTTAGATTTATAAGCTTCTCAGTGATAGGGTGACTTTTATCCACTTGGGCTTCAAGAAATGCAACTGTGAACAATGCCTCTGTTGTTTTGCTTTCTTCTCCATTTCCCTAGCAACTAAACCCATTACTGTCCAAATACAAGTCATTGCTTTGGATTAGTTCTAAAGAAACAGTTTTGAGTTGCCAGTGAGTTCGCCAGATTTTTTTAGAAAATGCCGCAAAAGTTTTGAAAGCTTCATATTATCATTTGACAAAATTTCACACAGAGCAGACATACTTGCACCAGATGAAATCAAAGTGACAACATGCATGAACTGATGCCACTATATAAGCTGTGATTATGAACTTGACTCCTAGTGCCTGATGCAAATATGTAAGTCCCAGCATTTGTACATTTTGTCATTTATTTCCTCTAATGGTCTCCCTGTGGAAGCTCATGAAACAGAGAGACAGTTCAGTGAAAACCTAACAGTATTTCCTTTTAACACTTCTCTTTTTGAGTTACTTCTGAAAGATCATAGTTGCACATACTGTAGAATATGTAGTCTTAGAGCTGGTAAATGCACATCAGACTTATTGTCAAATTTTCTAAAGTTTAGTTCCAAATGTGGTTTATATTACCACTTGTATGTTTGAATGATAAAAAATTTAGCTTGGTGTGGTGTTAAGGCATCATGTTAGAAACAGGGAGATCATGTTTAAACTTTTGCCGAAGGGAAAGAACCAGGCAATCATTGCTTCCAGTTTAGATCAGGTTGTCAGTTTGGTGTTGTTCTTTAATGCACCAGGTTGGAAACCAGGAGACTATGAGTTCTAATCTTACCTGAGGCACAAAGCCAACAGGATGACTTTGGACCAGTCATCTCTCTCAGTTGCAGGATGCAGGTGAGCACAAACTGCTTCCAGAATCTTGCCAAGAATATTGCAGGGATTTGTCCAGGCAGTTGGCAGATGTTAACACTGGCTTGAAGGGAACAAACAAACAAGCAAATAAAACAAAAAAGCTTCAGTGGAACACATCATATATTAATATTGTGAAACAGTAAGAACTCATCATGATAACTCACAGCAAAACAAAATAATTGAACTACCAATTTATTGAAAGCAGGTAGTCTGAGAATGAAAGATGTGCTGCAATAGCTTATCTTTCCCTTGCAGCCATGCTGTTTCTTGGCTCCAGATAACAATAAGCAAAATATTTAATAGAATCATTATTTTACAAACTCTATATAGAATGATCTTGTTATGGAAACTGAAGTTGTATGACATCATTCAAAACATAGATGCCTCAATCTCAGGAAACAGTCAACAGACAGCTGATTGGCATTGAATGCAGGGAAGTTAGAAGGATTTTGTCCTAGAAACTTAAAACATACACTGGAGATTTGATAGACCTCTGTAGATTCAGTATGAGAATCTTACAACTTTAGAAGTAGCTCTTATCAATCCTGGACTCCTTTATTTCATCTTATCATTATGAGTCAATTGCAGCTTGTCCCAAGCACAACAGATGTCCCAAAGTGTATCCCTTGCCATAAGGTATACATTTAATGTCAAAAGTTCCATTTAGGTTGGAGGATATATTTATTTAATGGTTGCATGCTTTTGCTAACTGGGGATGTCAATTTTTTATAATTAATCTTTTTTCAATATTATCTTAGTCATTCTACTTGTCACTCTGTATTCCTTTGTCCACAACTGCCAATTAATAATTTCATTTTAAATGATTTAAGTCATACTAAATTATTTAAATTATTTAAGTCATACTAAATCATAATATGTAAGAAATTTAACTCTGGCTCCAAATATCAGTTTTATAGAATAGTTTATTGGACCAGACAACAGAACTTGATTGTTACTAAACTACTTAAAAGTACAATTTCCAATATTTTAAATAGAACTGAATCAGGAACACACAGGTCTATTTTCAGTCACCATGATGGGGAAAAAATGTTATTTAGCTAATGTAATACATTTAACAAAGATTTCTGTTGCATGACTAACTTCTTTTTAAATTAAATGGCAAGCATTCTTAAGCTATAATTTACTAGCACAGCTGAATTCCCAAAGGTAATAAAACAATCTATAATGTTTTATTATGGAATGCACTATAATTTTCCAGAAATGGACAGCATTAGGTCGACAATAAACCCAAGCATATACATAGGATAATTACAGATTATACTTTTAGTAATACATTGAAAATAAGATGAGACACAACTCATCCAAAATTAAGGACTTTTAAGTCCCATTGATTTCAAGAGAAGAATTAATTTAATACATAATACTTTCCTTTGAAATAAAACAGTTTTAAAGGTACAGTCTTAATTTTGGGGCAGTAGAATGCATAAACATAATAGAGCTTATTCCAAATAAATATGCATAGAACTGAAATGTTTAATTTGGCCTGGAAACATCCTCAATATTTTTTTTGTCTTATGTAGTGTTTTTGCTAGCTGTAGTCACTAAGACATCCATTAACCCTTTAAGACACAATTTAACTATTAATGATATCAACATTGACATAAGAAAATGGGAACAGCCTTTGTCAGTGAGAACTTCTCTCCCAAATTCTTTGAATTACCATAATTTAATAATTTAATAAGAAAACTTTCCTACTTTTTGCTTTGAAATATGCAGCTTGCAATAAGAGGAAGGATGAAACTATTTACTCCTGAGATTTTCTACTGTGCACAGTTCTAATGGATTACTATAAATATATCTTTTAATAGTAAACCATTAAGGTTTTAATTATTCCATTGAAAATACAACCAATTGAGTTCGACTTTAACTGGTAACATGGAATTCATTTTTAAAAACTACCCAGGAGCTTCATTATACTATTGCTTTGGGTGCTACAACTAACCAAAATACATCTTCCTAAAACTAAAACACATTTCCCTTTGAAATACTATCTTCTGAAAAAATTTTCTTTCCTCTTTTTCAACTCAATACAAGTTATAAACCAAATTAAAACCCCTCTACTTCTTCCCTTTTGCAGAGGCCTTCAGTCATATCTTGATTTTCCTCCTATTGCTTGACCTACTTTGATCACATCATTACTGCCCATAGCAGCCACACCTATTTCTTATGCTTTTGTAAATTTATATTGAACTGTTGAGCAGCAAGTTGGTTGTAAATAAGGCTGATTCTTTGAAATACAATATTCCTAAGTAAAATTTGTCTGCCAGAATTCAAAGATTAGGTTTGGAGTCAAATTCATGTTTTTGGTTTCTAGATAAATGCCCATCTAATGTACCTGCTCTAGCATAGAAATTGCAGCCCTCCTGAGAAAGTGTGGGAGTAATGGCAGTTGTACAATGCCTGGAAAATCCATTTCAAACCATGAGCAACCAGTGACATTTGGTGACATAGGTGACAAACAAACAAACAAACAAACAAACAAACAAACAAACAAACAAACAAGCTTCCCCTGCCCATATGACATGCTTTACTAACTCATGACAGGAGAACATACAGGAGCCCCAAAGCTGTGTTAATTGACAGCCAATTAACTCAGAGCAGTTTAGATTTATGTACAAAGAGGCTTCATAATTTATTTACTTATTTATTGAATTTATATTGCCGCCTATTCGCCCATGGTGACTCAAAGCGGCTTACAGAATATAAAACCACATTTAAAACAATAAAAACTAACAAAAAGAATCAAATAAATTAATATAGTACAATAAAACAAAATCACCCCCCACCTCCCACCCTCCGCCCCGGCGACAGCACATCACACGAGCCATTTAATGGACTCCATCCCGCTCTGGGTTCCCCAGGCCCGCTAGCAGAACCAGGTCTTCAGCGCCTTCCGGAAGAGTATTAGAGTTGGGGCCATTCTAATCTCTGGGGGAATCAGAGAGAGGGAGCCACCACAGAGAAGGCCCTTCTTCTGGGTCCCACCAGGTGTATCTCCCTCGGGGATGGGACCCGCAACATTCTCTCCCTCCCCACTCTGATGGGTTGGGTAGATGTGACCGGCAAGTGACGGTCCCCCAGATAACCTGGTCCCAAGCCATGAAGGGCTTTAAAGGTGACAACCAACACCTTGAATTGCACCCGGAAGCAAATCGGCAATCAATGCAGCTCCCGCAGGAGAGGTGATACATGTGCACACCAGGGTCTGCACAAAACCATGCGGGCTGCTGCATTTTGCACCAACTGGAGCTTCCGGATGCTCTTCAAGGGTAGTGTTGTGGCCCACCAGTGACCTGTGCAGCTGGTTGCGGACTCTGACAGCAAAGAGGCTGTGGTGGTGATGCGCCAGCGGCCTGTGCAGCTGGTACCTGAGTCGGACAGTGAGGAGGTTGGTGAGGACTCGGTGCCAGAGGCGGGTTACTCAGGAGGAGGTCGCCTCAGGAGTAAGGCTTTGGGCTAATTGGCCATGCCCTTAGCCTATTTAAGTAGTGACCACGCTCAACCACGTTGCAGGAAACAACTCTGTTCATTCCACGTATTGCCTTGGTCTTTGAAACTTCTGTTCGGCTCTTGATTCCAAACGGCATTACTTTTCCTGCTCATTAGTCTGGGCTTTCTGCCAACTTCAGTAAGTTTGAGTGCCTGTTATCAGATAGCTTAATTTGTTGGACTTCTTTGATTCTTTGTGCTTGGACTCTTGCCAACTGTTAAGATGTTAATTAACAGTTGGTGCACCGAAAGGACTTATTTATGATTTCAAGGACTTTAACAAACACGACTGCTCAGATAGTGTTAGTAGTTTAAAGAGTATTAAACAAGGTTCATTTGTACATTGCTTGTGTTGTTTTTCTCGGTTCGGCAGTTGGGACAGAACAGGCAGCCCATGTAGAGCATGTTGCAATAGTCAAGACGGGAAGTGACTAGGGCATGAGTGACTGTGAGTAGGGACTGTCCAGGAAAGAGCATAATTGGTGCACAACCTGCAGTTGTGCAAAGGCCCTCCTGGCCATGACTGCCACCTGCTCTTCGAGTAGGAGTCGTGAGTCCAGGAAAACCCCTAGATTATGCACAGGGTCTGTTTGGGGTAGTGCCACCCCACCCAAGACCAAAGGTGGCAATTCTCCCTGAGCCAACGAACCTCAAACCCAGAGCCGCTCGGTCTTGCAAGGGTTTAGTTTCAACCCGTTGCTCCCCATCCAGCCCCTAACAGCCTCTAGGCACTGTGAGAGGGAGGACACGGCATCACTTAACTCACCATGGGCCGAGACATACAGCTGAATATCATCAGCATATTGGTGATACCTCAGTCCATGGTGATGGATGATCTCACCCAGCGGTTTCATATAAATGTTGAACAGGAGTGGAGAGAGTACCGAGCCCTACAGAACCCCGTAAAGCAGTGGGTGAGGGCTGGATCTCTCCCCTCCTATCAACACTGACTGAGAGCAGCCGCAGAGGAAGGAAGTGAACCAGGATAGCACAAGGCCTCCACTCCCATCCCCCGAAGCCACCCCAGGAGAATACCATGGTCGATGGTATCGAAAGCTGCAGATAGGTCAAGTAGAGCAAGGATGGATGCACTACCCCCATCCCACTCCTGCCAGAGATCCAAAAGTGCGACCAATACCATTTCTGTCCCAAATCCAGGCCTGAATCCTGATTGGTAGGGGTCAAGATAATCTGTTTCATCCAGAAACTTCTGGAGCTGCCACACGACCACCTTCTCAACAACCTTCCCCCAAAAGGGAAGATTGGAGACAGGTCGGAAATTATCTAACCGAGTGGAGTCCAGTGATGGCTTCTTAAGAAGAGGGCGGACCACAGCCTCCTTAAAGTGCTGGGGCACCACCCTCTCCTGTAGGGAAGCATTAATCACCGCCAGAGTCCACACGCCTGTCACCTCTTGGGAAGCTTTCACAAGCCAGGAGGGACATGGGTCTAAAACACAGGTGCTTGCATGCATACTCCCTAGGATCCTGTCCATTTCCTCAGGAGCAACAGGGTCAAACTGTTCCCAGATAACAGGGCGAGAACCTGCCTCAGGGGCTTCCACCGGACCAGCAACCACGCCGGGATCTAACTGGGAATGAAGTTGAGTGATTTTGTCTTCCATAAAATCCGCAAATTCCTCAGTACGCCCCTTCAGGTGGACCTCAATCACCTCCTTCCCCAGGAGAAGGTGGCTCACCTTAAAGAGGGTCGCTGGGCGATTATCTGCAGATGCAATTAGTGTGGAGAAGTATTTACACTTCACCGCATGAATCGCCATGAGGTAGGCCTTAGTTGCAGCTCTTACCCATGTTTGATCAAGTTCATCCCCTGCCTTCCGTTCATCCCACTCTAGACACCTCGTGTGTTTCATCCCTCTCAGTTCCTCTATATACCATGGGGCACAGAGAAGTCTATGGGTGAGGAAAGGTCGCACGGGTGCAATCCTATCCAGAGCCTCAGTCACCTTCCTATTCCAAACAGTGACTAAGAGCTCAGCTGGACTGCACAGTAGATCTGCAGTTATAACCCCCAGCTCCTTCTGGAACCCATCCGGGTCCATTAGTTGATGGGGGCGGACCAATCTAATAGGTCTTGCCTCCCTGCGGGGGGGGGGTTAAAGCTCTTGAGAAACTCATTGCCACTAGACTGTGATCTGACCATGACAAGGGGACCAAGGACAGGTCCACCAATTCCAGGTCACATAGGCACTGCTCCAACAAGAACACCAAATCGGATGTGTGACCATTATTACTAGTCGGGCCCTGGATGACAGGCCCATGGAAGTCATGGTTTCCATGAAATCTCGGGCTACCTCTGACCCCGCCCCCAGGGATGGGAGGTTGAAATCCCCCAGAACTATGAGCCTGGGAAATTCCACCACCAGCCCCGCGGCGAGGTCCAAGACCCTGGGTAGGGAAGCTGCCACGCAGCAGGAAGGCTGGTACAGCAGCAGCAATCCCACCTGATCCCTTGAGCCCAACCTAAAAAGGGTCTCACAGCTGGGCACTTGTGGAGCAGTGTCTCTGGAGGCTGCTAGAGATAATAATAATAACAGCCACATCCCCTCCCAGCCCTGAGGTTTAGACTGGTGCCATGCTCGATAACCCACTGGGCACATTTCTACGAGGGGAACGCCTCCCTCTGGGCCCAGCTAGGTCTCGGTTATACAAGCCAGATCAGCCTTCTCTTCAAGGATCAAATCGGCAATAAGGCTAGCCTTATTACAAGCTGATCTGACATTTAAAAGCAGCAGCCTAAGACCAGGATCACCACAGATCTGCTGACCAGGTAAATGAGGTGAGTGCAAGGGGGCAGAACACGAGACTGGTACTAAACACCGAGGTCACGTTCCCCGTGCCTGCCACCCCTTTGCCTCTCGTATCTCCCGTTACCCGACAGCACTGAAATAGGTCGCCTACCTCTACCTTCCCTGAGAACCATTCCATCCCCCATCCCCAACACTCCTCCTTAAAAAGGGGAAAAACCTCCTCCCACTGACACACTGTCGGGGAAAGGAGAGCCTTACAGGCACTATAGCACTTGCTCTCAGTGCCCTCAAACTCACACCACCCCTTTCTCATTGCCGCAGAGGGGTCACATCCACTCCTTATCTCCCAACACATTCAGAATACATCCACTCAATGCACAAATGGCACCCTGCCTGGTCGCTCTCACCCACCAAGCAGGGAGCCACTCCTCCCCCCCAGCTCTCACCATAATGCTCTATGTCATGTAAAATACATACTGGAGAATTAATTTAACTCCATTTAATATCAATGACCGGGACAATATCCTTAAACATGTTTCACAAAAATAGGACTTCTCTAGTCATTTCATGTCAGTTTTGCTCCCCAGGTACATGTGACAATGAAGGTGTATGAAAATCTGCTTATTGCATCTCTGTGCTATATGCTGGTGCTATGGGCCAAGACAGAAGAAATTGGGAAGATTTCTCAGTCCTTCTGAAGAGTGTGGAGAACTAGAAAATTTTCTGCCATATGATTGAGCAAGTCATTCAAAATTATGTTGCACTCCAAGGCAAAGGTGAGCTAATTGACGGGGAGAAGTGATGGCAGCTTGGTTATGGAGGAACGTTCTGGATTGGTTATGTCTCTCAGACTAATTATTGTAGAGAGAAACTATAAACTGAAAATGAAATGGGACATTATGGACAATAAACATCCCTATAATGAAAGGTGTTCTTTGTATACCATTATCAGGGGACTGCAGTCTATGATTTATGTGTTTTATAACATTGTTAGAGAAGACAGCATGTGAATAATCAAAATTTATTTTCTGCCACATAGCTCCCAGCGACCAGTAAGATCCCACAGGGTTGGGCTCCTCCAGGTCCCGTCAGCTAAAAGTGCCGGCTGGCGGGCCCGTGGGGGAGGGCCTTCTCTGTGGCTGCTCCGGCCCTCTGGAACCAGTTACCTCCTGAGATCCAGACCACCCCCACCCTGCTGGCCTTCCGGAAAGCGGTGAAGACCTGGCTCTTCCGGCAGGCTTGGGGCCGTTGATCACGCCTGTGTAATTGGCGAGGTCTGGCCATGAAACAGTGTGTATGAGTTTTTTAACTGTTTTTAAATGTTTTTATTATGTTTTCTTTTAATGGTTTTTTATATTGTTGTGAGCCGCCCAGAGTCCCTTGGAAATTGGGCGGCTTACAAATTTAATAAATAATAATACTAATAATAATAAGTTTAATGCCTTCTTGTTGTTTTGGAGATTTTTTATATATGAAAATATTATTCTTCCAACTTTTGTTATATCTATGGAGTTAGTATTCTCTTGAATTCCTAACTTATTACTATATTTTGTGAAAGTTGCCAGAATTCTACTCTAGGGCAGGTATAGGTCTTGACCTAGAAAATTGGTTGTTCACTTTGATCTCCCCCATAGATATCTAATACATATATCAATAACTTGTTGTTGCTAACTATAAATCAGTAATTGCATCATATGATAAAAATCACATCTGCTAATACATATAAGTGACATTGTCTGTTGCTTTTGGCATCCTAAAAAAATTGTACTTCATCACCAAAAATCAGAATGGAAAATTTAAAGATTAGAATTTCAGAAATGCCGTATTTTTCAGAGTATAAAATGCACCGCAGTATAAGACGCACCTTAGTTTTGGGGGAGGAAAATGGTGGGGGGGGAATTCTGCCTACCAGGTATTCATCTGGCTAGTCCTTAGCCTGATCAGCTTCAGCACATTAGTTCGCTCGCTGGTTTTGAGGTTGGGGCTGGTTGGGGCTGTGCTTCTAAAGCACAGCTGATCATCAGAGGGAGCAGAAATTAGAAAAGCAGGCAAAGCACGGAAGATCACTTAGCTCGTGTTGGGGCTGAAAAACAGCTTCAAAAGCACAGCTGATCGTCAGAGGGAGCTCCAGTGACTAAAGCAGGCAAAACACGGAAGGGGTAAGAGAAGGCAAGCTGTTCCAGGTAGCCATTTTTGGGCACCGCGCATCGAGCGTTTGGAGGGTGAAAACGCAACGCGCGGAGCCCAAAAACACAAGCCATTGTCAGTGGCAATCTCTGCAGCCATGAAGAGGACGCGCGGAGGCCGAAGGGTAGGGGCCGGCGGGTGGGCGGGGCTACATTCGGAGTATAAGACGCACCCAAATTTTCAGCCTCTTTTAGGAGGGAAAAAAGTGCATCTTATACTTCAAAAAATACGGTACTTATTTTTGAAAAAATACAGTGCTATTACTTTCCATAGGTTGTATTATGGCACTCAAAGAACCTTAGGGTTGCCATTCTAAGCTCATTTATGTAAAGAAAAGCCCACTGAATTCAGTGGTATATACTTCTCAGTTCACATGAAGAAGTCCTAAGGCATTAGAGTAGAAGTCATGTGTGACTTAAAAGTTTAAAATCAACAGTATTAACCCATGTTTATGATTTTCACTTCACCTGTGTAGTTGCTAAGAATTAACACTGACTTGATGATCCATAATCAGTTAAATTATCTTCACTTGGATCTATATTCACAGGCATTAGTGTTCATGGGACATACCATATATTGAAATATGGATTAAGATCCACATTTTGAAACCATGTAGTCACCATATGTGATGATATTAAAGACAGGAGTAGGCAAGTGTTCAGCAACTTCTAACATGGACCTTGGGTGTTGGTGAACTTTTCTGTTTTAAACATTTACTATCATTACAGCATCTCTATAGTCATGTGTTCAAGATTCAGATGCTTGGCAGCTGGCATGTATTTATAGGGTCCCAAGGTCATGTGATCACCTTTTGCAACCTTCTGACAAGCAAAGTCGATGAGGAAGCCCAATGCACTTAACCATGCTGCTAACTTAACAGCTGCAGTGATTCACTTAACAATTGTGACATCAAAGGTTGTAAAATGGACAAAACTCACTTACTAACTGACTAACTTAACAAGGGAGATTTGGGGTTCAATTGTGGTGGTAAGTCAAGGACTACCTGTATTATATTAAAACCAGGGTTCATCCCCCAGAAACAAACAGTTGGATTATAATTAATGATGTTTGAATCCATGAATCCTTGACTATGTATCAAATTAAGAATATTGTTATCTAACATCTGAGATGTACAGTACTCATAGTGCTGATAAAGAGATTTTCTTTTAAAATAAATATCTTCTTGCCGTTAGTGCTTTTGAATAAGTCTAAAGCAATGAATACTCAGATTCAAAATAAGATATTATTTTGAAATAATAAAAATAAAATATTCAAAATAAGAGCACAACAGAACTTAACTGAAGAAATACATGAATTGAGATGTAAAATTAGATGTTGATTGAGAGGTCTGATTATACAAACTATTTTTCAAAACTTGATTTCATCAAATATTGAAAGCCACAATAGCTACTCAAAAACTAATTTTAAACTACTATTTTTTTTATAAAACTACATTTTATACAATGAATTAATATTTTCTTTTCCTTCATATAAACTTGGAAAACTTTACTTGTAGTAGTCTGAAGTGGAAAAATAGCTCTCTTCCTTCAGTAAATGGAGGTCTTCTATTGACCCAGTGATTTTCATGTTTACAATGTGCACTATAGGATTATTAATTTATTAGGTCTCCAGTTTTGACTAAAGATGGAACATTCCACAAATCCCAGCATGGAGGTTATTTGATGATCTGGATTGTGCAGTATATCCAGGAGTTACAGAGTTCTTTTTTTTCCAAAGAACTTTCATTGTCCAAAAATTTATGGCAGCAATATAAACTTACAAGTGTCTCTTTGTTGCAGGGAGTTGGCTTCAGTAGCTGGATGATGGATGATATGACTAAGGGTGATAGCAAGCACAGCTGCAGAGGAAACAAGAAAAACAATAATTAGAAAATAAAACTGGACATCTCATTTTAAATGATAAGTAATGCCCATATTATAATATATTTGGTTTAGTTGCTAAATTCTTCATTTCACTATGTTAACAATCATAGAATTATAGAGTTAGAAGACTTGATTAAGGGTATCAAGTCTTACTTTCTGATCAATGTAGAAAATTAAAGTATCCATGACAAACAGTTATGTAGCCTTTATTTGAACACATTTAGATCTAAGTGCTGCTCCAATTTTTTTAGCATCACTCTGAGTTAAAATGTGCTGAAAATACATGCTATATTGTTTTGGACAGGAATACAAAACACTTCCATTAACTAGATAGCTCATAACTGCAAATTAAATATCTATTTATTTTCACATTGTTTCTTAATGCGAGGTGGCGCAGCGGTTAGAGTGCAGCACTGCAGGCTACTTCCGCTGACTGCTAGCTGCAGTTCGGCGGTTCAAATCTCACCAGGCTCAAGGTTGACTCAGCCTTCCATCCTTCCGAGGTGGGTAAAATGAGGACCCAGATTGTTGGGGGCCAATATGCTGACTCTGTGAACCGCTTAGAGAGGGCTGTAAAGCACTGTGAAGCGGTATATAAGTCTAAAGTGCTATTGCTATTGCTATTAAGGCGTTGCCAGGAGAAGGTTTTTTTTTAATTTCTTCTTCTGGTAAGGTGGGTAACAGATTTGTCTAGGGACCACATTAAATTTCTCTAAGGAAACTTCAGGCAAGTCTGCCCTTTGGAGTATTGTGTCCCTTGAGGTGAGATCCATACCCAGTCTCTTGGCTATAAGAAAGGGCCTGAAATCCTGGCTCTCACAATTGTCCTGGGGGCCTGATAGGAGTGGGGCCAACTGGAAGTGGATAATGGCTTAAGATTATTCTACCTCCATCCCATGTGTATCTTGCTCCCTTGCTCACAATCTTTGTCAGTTTTAAGGTTAATTTTATTGCTAATATTTATTAATGGAATATTTTTATTTTTTACTCTATTGCTTTTACTTATTGTAAGCCACTAGAGTAGTCTCTTGGTGAGATAGGCAGCATATAAATTTCAGAATGAATGAATGAATGAATGAATGAATGAATGAATGAATGAATGAATGAATGAACTTATGTTATCAATTTCTAATGAATTTGCATGGTTGTTGCTGGGAATCTGACTGTCTTATATTCCTCTTAAGGCCTGTGTCCCATTATCCACAATCATCAGGTCTCAGTTCTCATACCTGGCAATCACTAGCTTTAAAAATAAATAAATCCAACCACAGAATTTGCTAGAACAATGATTTTCTGGATAAAAAAGATTTATGTAGAAGGATTCAATAAACTATGAGGAAAAATTTTGCATTTGCTAATCAATAAGGATTGTAAATAATGAGCATTAATTGAGAAGAAGTGGTAAGTCAGAAAACATGTATGTGCACACAGGATGTTGGATTTACACATTGAAGTGAGCAAGTCTGTTCTAAATTTATGATGAGTTTGCATGTTTTCATTTATAAGCCTGTTGTGCTCTGTTTCTATATTAATCAGTATTTTTAAAAAAAGAAATCTACGTGATAAATCAATATGTATTTTGATAACATATTATACTAATTTCTCAGACTTCAATTTAGCAGAATTTGGATGCAATGGACAAAATCCATTCAGCATTCTACACATAAATGAGATCAGTTACTTGTGGGTAAAATCCAATTTACCATTTAAGCAGAGGTGGGATTTAGCAGGTTCTGACCAGTTCTGGAGAACCAGTAGCGGAAATTTTGAGTAGTTCGGAGAACCGGTAAATACCACCTCTGACTGGCCCTGTCCCCATCTATTTTCTGCCTCCCAAGTCCCAGCTGATCGGGAGGAAATGGGGATTTTGCAATAACCTTCCCCTGGAGTGGGGAGGGAATGGAGATTTTACAGTATCCTTTCCCTGGAGTGGGGTAGGAATGGAGATTTTACAGTATCCTTCCCCTGCCACGCCCACCAAGCTACGCCCACCAAGCCACACCACGCCCACCAAGCCATGCCCACAGAACCGGTAGTAAAAAATTTGAATCCCACCACTGCATTTAAAGATCATTTGGCATCCAATGCCCATTGTTTTCATATATTAATTTGTTACATTTGAAGGTTTATTCTCCCTAAATATTAATATATAATAATGCCACTTTACTAGTTTTTGATCAGAACCAAGACACATTAAGTGAAATTTATTCTCCAAAATTTTCAGTGAAATGTTTATATTGTATATATTTGGAATATAGAATGAATTTAATATAGTAGTTAAATTGTTGTGTTTAATGGTCAGAATAGAGTAAAAAATTTAAATAGGATGTTTCAGTTTGGATCAGACTATTGGTATAAGGAGGCATCATTAAGTTTCCCGGTATTTATTTGGAACAATTGTTTTCCATTTTGAAATATATTCTTTTTCCATATTTTTGAAGCATAATGAAGACTGGATACCCCCAATCATTGCTGTTCAACATATAACACATATGGCAGTTTATTTGGGATCATTTTTTTGGACCCTCATTTGCTATTTCAATGCCAAACTGAATGCAAAGAAATTTCCAACCAGATGAATGCATTGGGTCAATTGTCATATATCACCCATAAATATATGGCAATGGATTTCAGCAATAATGCTTATTTTTACTAGAAATTATGCAATTTACCTTCCAGAATCCAGTCCTCTAACTTTCTACTCTTGCCAAGTATTCAACACATTTTCATACTGTAAATATAATTCAACTGAGATCAAACTACGGAATTTTTATTTAGTAATATCTTTATTCTAAAGCTAAATAAAACTGTTTTACAAGAACCATCAATAAGTACCCTAGCTTTTGAATTATATATTGGTTTCTACATATTGTTTCAGTTGTTTTATGGGATGCACTGAGTGCTTCCATTATTTAGTCATAATGCTTGAGAGATTGGTTTGTTTTCTACATATCATGCCAAAAAGGAAAACCAACAAACACTGTTCACTTACTTAAAATGGTTATAATGCATTATTCTACTTAGATAACCACTGAAGAAACAGTTTCCATTAAAGACTATCTTTGGTCCCATATTCTTTAGAAAAAACTTTTCTAGATAATCAATATGCCAAGTTTTCTTTTTGCCATCCTCTTTTTCAGGGGTGAAATTCAAAATTTTTCCCTACCGGTTGTGTGGGTGTGGCAGGGGAAGGATACTGCAAAATCTCCATTCCCATCCCACTCTGGGGCCAGTCAGAGGTGGTATTTGCCAGTTCTCCAAACTACTCAAAATTTCCGCTACCGGTTCTCCAGAACTTGCTGAATTTCACCCCTGCTCTTTTCCCCCCTTTTCCATTTGTTTTTTTTTTAATAAAAGTTCAATTTTCCCTCATCTTATAAGAATTTGACTTATTTTATTCCTAAATACAAGTTTCATGCTACGATTAAAGATGAATAGTTTCTTAGTGCCATCAAAAATTAGCTTTCGATTATGAGAATAACATTTAGGCTTGATGTAGTTGGCTTTCTCCAGTTTTGTAAGTGTGCCCTGACAGGAAGGTGGTGAAAAGTCTCCTAAATCTTGACATAAATTTACATTCATCATGTTATTTATTTCATTTCCTTTTATACAAACTTCTCTTCAAGGCAACAAGATTGTCAACCTTAACCACTGGACCTGATTGTGTGCTATTACACTATTCTTTCAACTTTTCTTGCTTTCACTAGCTGACCTAGTACTTTCTTTCAGGAACTAGTAATTTCAACCAACAATTGAGAAAAAGAAAGAACAATTGGGACAGAAAGACACGTATTTCTTTGTCAGGTAGATGAGCGAGTGAGAGAAATTGACAGGTTCTAAACAGGTTATTAGTTAGTAGACTAGTACAGCTTTTATAGAAGAGCTAGATATTTTCATTTCTGGGGACATATCTGCTTTTTCAGAGTGTCCACATCATCACTTCCATTGTATATATGTACAATACGGAAAGGTTATGAAAATAACTGCAGAATCTAGCACGTGTGTGCCTTTTTTGAAAGAAGGCCATTTTACATAGCTGGCTTACTCCCAGTTAATTGCATGTAGGGGATTATAGCTGACGTCATCATTGCTTGCTTTCACTGGCTGACCTAGTACTTTTTTCAGGAACCAGTAATTTCAACCAACAATTGGGAAAACCACTCAGTCACATAAAAATAATCCCTTTTAGCATCCAGGATTGAATTAGTAATTATGATGAGGTAGTTTCAGTCTTTTTAAGACAAATCCCTCTCTAGAGAGCCAAGCTGCATTCCATATTTCCCAAAACACGGTTTTCTAAAACAAAGACTATATTTAACGCGTTAAAAAAGCTACTTCGTAACCCAAGTAACATGGTCCTGGAATTTTTTCCCCTTCATTCTACCCTAATATTCAAATAAAGCCTTTCTGAAGCTGGTTTGCCATAGAAACGTGGCCAACCATGAAATGGCTGCTGCAGAGACCTAGCTAACCAGAAATGGGCAAGAATATAATTGCATATAATAAATACAAAATAAGTCTTCATGATTTTTATATGGGACCTGCCACAAACCACCATCAAATTAAAGTTTACGCTTATCAACTATACATTAAAAGTTATAGATTTAGAATTTGCCATTGTCATGGAAGGACAATAGATGTGGACCCAAGGCACATTATGGAGAATCATAATTGTTACATGGGATGCTAACAAACTCAGTGTCAAATTATAGGATACTTATAAAGACAGAGAGATGACCTATAATTTTATTATACTTGTGGAAATATACCCGTGTTTCCCCAAAAATAAGACCCTGTCTTATATTTTTTTGAACCCTGAAATAAGCGCTTGGCCTTATTGCCATGCACTCAAAAGCCCGATTGGGCTTATTATCAGGGGATGTCTTATTTTGGGGGAAACAGGGTACTTTATAAAAATCATGAGGATATATAAATATTCAAGCTTCAGATGTATATTTCTATGTCATGGCAGAACAGCTGGGTCTGTAATGTTTAGAGTACAATTCACCGACCCCAGTATTCAGTGTAATGTTATGGTAATAGCAGGCAAAAATAATAATGCACATTAGGAAGAAGCTGTTTATGTTTTCAAGAATACAAGAACAGAGAAAGAACCACATTAAATCAGATCAAAGGCCTACACAGTTCAACTTTCTTCTTCCATAGTTGTTAAAATTATAGATCTGTACCACTGTACGGGGAAATAACATAGGTGCATTTTTAATTGAAGTTGTCAGAAACAATTTGCAAGGAAAAAATTCAAATATAAAATTTCCAGCTGTTGGCTGCTAAAGCAAAGGTAGTGTAAACCTAGGCTTTAGGAAGGAATCATCCACCCTCTTCACTGATTATTTATGTTGGGAGAGGAAGACAAAGGGTTGGTCTCATAATGTTGCTCATACAGTTGCAGTTGCTCATGCCATTGTTGCTCATACCCTGGGTTTCCAAATGTTTTCTCTTAACTTTTTCTTCACTGTGGATGAGAGCTAGAAAAACTTTTTTGTAGATGGTATGTGGGACTTTTACTGTTAAATTTATCTTCAGGGAGATGGTTTATGCACAATTGCACAAGCAGAGAAGGCAATACTCAACTTTTGAAATGATGATGAACATGATGCATCTCTCTTTTAAAAGAAGGAAAATGTGTGTGTTAAAACTAGCTGGAGTTTAATATACTTAAAGCTTTCTTTTGTGTTTTTACAGCAAAAAAAGGGAATAAATTATTTATTTAGAGATGTCTATCAACTGTATAGTAGTGTACAAAAATGCAAATCATAAGATTATTTCATTCCTTAGAAAACAAAAACAACAGGTGTAATAAAAGGCAGTTTTGAGGCAGGTGGGTAGACTTAGAAAATAATTTTTTTCTTCTGGGAAGCAACATCATAATCCCATTCATATTCCATTTGTTTAATTTTAAAGCCTAGTCCTTTGGAACTATCTGCCATATTATATTAAAGATCTGCCTTAAGCATTAATTGTTTAAGTGCTTTCCAAAATAAATGCATGGTTGTGAAGTTTAAGATAATTTAGAAAGATAAATGGAACATAGTTGAATTTTCACAGTACACTTCAAAAAACACATTTCAACAAATGTAGTGAATTATTAGACAGAATATCGGTATAACATGACACCCCCCAGCCATGCCTACTCTGGCTCTCTGTGTCTCTCTCTCTGTCTCTGTCTCTGTCCCTGTCCCTGTCCCTGTCCCTGTCTCTCTCTCTCTGTCTCTCTGTCTCTGTCTCTCTGTCTGTCTCTCTCTGTCTCTCTCTCTGTCTCCCTCTCTGTCTCTGTCTCTCTTTCTCTCTCTTCTTTCTCCCTCTCTGTCTCTGTCTCTGTCTCTGATCTCTCTCTCTCTTCCTCTCTGTCTCTCTCTTTTTATATCTTTCTCTCCCGCTCTCTCTTTCTCTCTCTGTCTCTCTCTCTTTCTTTCTCCCTCTTTCTTTCTCCCTCTCTCTCTCTCCTCTCTCTCCTCTCTCTCTCTCTCTCTCTCTCTCTCTCTCTTATGTGTGTGTGTGTGTGTGTGTGTGTGTGTGTGTGTGTGTGTGCTTGTGTGTGTGT
>QLTV01000642.1:0-26819 GCA_003457575.1 Thermophis baileyi | reverse complement strand
TCTCTCCTCTCTCTCTCTCTCTCTCTCTCTCTCTCTCTCTCATGTGTGTGTGTGTGTGTGTGTATGTGTGTGTGTGTGTATGTGCCCTTTTGAACCATTTCCAAAAACAGGCGAGGGTTGGGGTTGGTGTTTTGTGTGTGTGTGTGTGTGTGTGTTGATGTTCTTTCTTCTTTGGGTGCTTTTTACCATATGATTTAAATCAAGAGTCATTTCAGGTTTCCAGATAAATGAAGCTCTTTTGTCCCCCTGCTGTGGCTAGCCTTCGGCTGAACCCACCACTGGCTGGTCCCGCCCCTCACCCTTCCCTCCCAGTCACTCCTCGCCTGGCCTGAGATGGTAAGAGCGACGGCAGGGAATAGAGACTCGTACCATATTCCAGAGCAGGAGCGAAGCGCCCCTGTACTTGCCTCATCTCGCGGGCACTTCTTCCGGCCCTTGTTGGTGCTGCGTGCACCTCGGTCACTCGGGGAGATGCGCGACTTGCTCTCCACCCCAAGACACTGGCCCGGCCCGGCTGCGGCTGATGCCACTGCTGTTGCCACCTCCATAGCCTTCTCACTGCTCTCGCAGCACCTTGCGCAGCAGAGTTAAATTTAGCGTGCTTCACAATGGGGAAGACGGCGTTCCCTCCTTCTCCCGGAGCCCATTATGACACAGAGCATCGGCTGCAGCTGGGCCGGGCCAGTGTCTTGGGGCAGAGAGCAGGTCGTGCATCTCCCCAAGTGACCGAGGTGTGCGTAGCACTAACAAGGGCCAGAAGAAATGCCCGTGAGACCCAGCAAGAGATGAGGCAAGTACAGGGGCATTTTGCTCCTGCTCTGTAATATGGAGCGAGTCGCCCTTACCTTCTCAGGCCAGGTGAGGAGTGACTGGGAGGGGAGGGCAAGGGGTGGGGCCAGCCAGTTGTTGGTTCAGCCGACAGGGAGCCATAGCAGGGGCACAAAAGAGCCGCATGCAGCTCCAGAGCCACGGGTTTCTGACACCCGTCTGAGTTTTAGGTGGGGAAAATCAACAGGATCAGACTGAGAAACAATATGTGGAAAATGGATCTGCATGCTAGAAATTGAACATGAGTCAATAGTCTAAAATAGCTGTAAATAAAGTAAATGTAATCAAAAGCTGCATCAAAATAAGAACAATGTAGAGATCAAAGCAATTCAGCATTCTTCTCTTTTTTATGATGCTCATATAATTTCTAGAATATTTTGACCAGTTCTGGGCAATGAATTTTAAGAAATATATTGACAAATTGTCCAGAGGAGAGTGATTAAAGTGATAAGGAGCTGGTAGGTATAGTGGAATAGTTTAAGCCAGACTAAGCTATTAAGTTGGTATGCTTAGTCTGGAGAAAAAATGCTGGAATTATGTGTCCTATCTTCAAGGACCAGAAAGGCTGTCCTATAGAAGATGGAGTTGAATTGTTTAGAGATCTTACAAAAGACAAAAATAAGTAGATTTAAAATACAAGGAAATGAATTTTGGTTGAATATCAGAAAAGCCTTCAACAATGGAACAGATTCCTTGGGTGGCAGTGTACTGTTCTTTGTTAGAAGTGTTTTCACAGAGAATGCATGGTCATCTAGTAGAGATTTTGTAGTGGTACTGGTGAGACAATTGGAACTGACAATCTTCAAGATCCCTCCCAACACTTGTTTTCTATGAATATAAATAAGGAACCATTTATCCCAATATAAAAATCATTTGTTTTTTAGATCATCAAGAAATCATCCTTTGGAAGATCTGCCTTACGTAGTATGCAGATGAAGGTCTCCTGTTTGTATACCAAGTTATGGAATACATGCCCCAAGGGGGTCTGTTTGGCTCGCATTCTCCCAGTATTTAGGAAAATGGTGAAAAAACAAGTCTCTCGCCAAGCTTTGGCTCTTGATTGGATTTTGATTTTAATATTGACTTCATCGTATTCTTTTTATTAAAGTGAGGTGGTGCCGGCGGGTGGAAGGCAGACATCGCTGTAGATGAAGGCAGAAAGAGATGGTCTGCCTGGCTGGTTGCTGCGCTGGATAGGCTCGTCTTCGTTCTCCTAGTCCCAAGCCCTCGTCGCCACTGTTAAATAGTGGGAATGATCACAGGAGACAGATTTCAAACCAGCTCTTTTATTTAGCTCTACTCCAGACAACCAGCAAAGAATGGTCTGACAGCTTGCCCTTTTATAGGGAGCTGTCAGACAGAACAACCAATAGCGTTTGAGCATTTTTCCGCTCAAACGCTGGACCTGGTTGGAACCATGTACTGACAGTTAGTACATAACATAAATTAATTAATTAATTTCAGTGGGACGTATGATTTTCTAAGCTCAGTTTTCACTTTGATTCAATTTTCATCATCTAAAAATATAAGATGCATATAGGAGCAATTCCACAGTTACGTTCCTGATTGTAAAAATCACAATAATTCCTGCTTTGCTGATGTTTATGACAATTTCAAACAGGCTTCTTGGCACTGGGGTTGTTTAATTACTTATGTCATCTGAGCTCACTATGCAGTTGCCACTTTTCATTATTTCATGGAATATTTATAAGATTGTGTTCTATATTCAGAAAGTTGCCCTTTATCATGTATGAAACTGCAGTCAGTATTTTTCATAAGCAGAGAATGGAACCCTTAGGTTAGGTTAGCATCTGAGTGGCTGCACATATTTTATCTTTAGATTTGAAGACCCACTATTATGGAACTTAGGAACATTATCAATGGCTTGTAAAGTCCTTTAAATATTAACTTGCAATGAAGGATTAAAAAAAATTCTTATGGTATTTTTCCATATCTTCATAAAATATTTTTCTTGGAACAGATGTAGTTCACAATTATTATTCTGCCATAATGTTATTTTAAGAACTCATTTGGCAATCAATACAGTCCCAAATTTGCCAATGCACTGGAACAGGATACAAGAGGAATTGGGAGAAAGAATGATAAAAAAAAATCATTCTAAAAGGAACTTCCAACAACTGGAATACTACAGTATTCTTGAAACTTGTGTCTTCTAGTTGCACTAAACTGCAAGTCCCATTATCCATAGATATGTATTCTGTGGGCAGGAATTATTCATTTCACACATAATTCTAAGGTAGCTGTAGCCATTCTACAGAAGAATATAGATGGCTCAGCAGTTTAAGACGTTGTCAGTTGGAGAGCTGGTAGCCCAGGTTCAAATTCCGAGCACTGCGCAACAGGGTGAGTTCCCGATACTTGCCTCACTTCCTGCCCACCTAGCAGTTCGAAGGCATAAAAATGCAAGTAGATTAATTCGGTGGGAAGGTAACAGCATTCCATGTGCCTTTGGCATATAGCCATGCTGGCAACATGACCATGGAAATTGTCTTCGGACAACACTGACTCCCTCGGCCAAGACAGGGAAATCTTTACTATATTTAGTATATGGTTTCTGAAGGCCATTGATGTTTCTCACTTTAAAATATATGGATTTACCTTATTTAAAATAAATTTATATGCAACCTTTTTTTTTTGAAGTATTTTTGTGAAGATTACACACACACACACAATGGTAAATGTAGTATTTCATAGTCATTAATAAATTGACTCTAACAATAAAAGAAAAAGAAGATACAGAGTATTTTCGAACATGGGACTTGTTTTATAAATGGTTGGATATAGAGGTAGAAATTAGGAGTGAGAAAAGTATTACTATATATAAATAAATTGATCCAGACAATACGCTGTTCACTAAGCACTTATGTATGTAATGTGAAAATATATAAATAAACTGTTAAAAAAAATTCTGGTATGAATATGACTTTGGATCTTTAAGGTAAAGGGTTTTTTTCCCACTTCTTTTTAAATTGCTGTTTTCTTATGACTTTGGTACACTATTAAAATGTATTTCCTCTATGGTTTTTCTGAACTAGACCAGTGTTGCTCCTGCCCTTCATATGTAGCTAATCCATTATACTTGCATGGAGATGGGGGAATTAAAAGAAAGAAAGCCAAAATGGTATTGGAAAATCATGCAGTCAAGATTCCATCTTTTTTCAATGTAGATTACAATGCAAGTAAAGAAGGACAGGATTTCAATCACATGGTTAGGTATACCATCTTGATTTTTTTAAATCTCTTTTTTGCAGTCACCCCAGATCTCAGTCCTAAGCTGATCTGAAGAAAATCTTATATCTTCTCAAGCTGTTTATAGAGATTTTTGGCATAAATTATTATTGCTATAGTTGATCACATAGTCAGCCAGATATTTAGACTGGATTTGACATTTTTATGCATCTATCAAGTCCCATTCAAGGACATAGGATATGCTGATATGGTCTGATGCAGTAGTGGGTTTCAAATTTTTTTACTACTGGTTCTGTGGGCATGGCTTGGTGGGCATGGTGTGGCTTGGTGGGCATGGCGTGGTGGGCGTGGCAGGGGAAGGACACTGTAAAATCTCCATTCCCTCCCCACTTCAGAGGAAGGTTACTGCAAAATCCCCATTTCCTCCCGATCAGCTGGGACTCGGGAGGCAGAGAATAGATGGGGGCGGGGTCAGTCAGAGGTGGTATTTACTGGTTCTCTGAACTACTCAAAATTTCCGCTACCGGTTCTCCAGAACTGGTCAGAACCTGCTGCAACCCACCTCTGGTCTGATGGTGTTAAAGATATCATCACAGGATGTAAGTTATTCCAAGTAATGTCTTATACAATTGACTGGTGGTGATTTTGTCAATGCCAATGATGTTCTAATGGTGCTGCAGTTTTTTTTGGGATTGTACCCAAGGTACCTATTACTATTAGTACTACATTTGCTTTATTTTGACACAGTCATTGTGTGAATAGCAGAACACACAATAGCATAGCATAGCACAGCACAGCCCAGCATAACATAGCATAGAACAGAATACTTTATTGGTCAAGTATGATTAGACACACAAGGAATTTGTCTCTGCTGCAGAATCTTTCAATGTACATACAAAGCAACAGAGTAATAGATACCATTATTATGCATAATAATGTTATCATTATTATGATTACTTGCAGGTCTTTGTATTTTGTGATTTTCCCTAGTTTTTTCTGTTTTGATTTGCTTTGTCCAAATACTGCCACTTCCATTATTCAAATTTTTTGTCTTATCAACAATTATTACATCTGGGTCAGTAGTGGGTTCTAAAACCCTTTACTACCGGTTCACGCACATGCGCGCGACACTTCTGCGCATGCGCAGAAGCTTCTGAGCATGCACAGAAGCATCCCGGGTGGGTGGGCGGAGCCTCCCGCCGCCACTGCTACCGGCTCTAAGAACTGGGCTGAACCAGGAGCAACCCATCGCTGATCTGGGTATCATGTGGCAGGTGCTTATCCAAATGCTAAACTCCTTCTTTAACTTCTTCATTAGCTATTACTTTGTCTATGGCCTCAACAGTTCTTGCTTGTAATGAAATGTTATTTCTTCCACTGCACCATTGTTGCTACTTTGTCTTGTAATTGTTTGTAGTCAGTCTATGCAGTCTTCTTGTACAAGCTAGCAAAGTAGTTCACTTTTCTTCAGCTTATTTGTGGAGATAGCATTTTCTGTCAGTTGCTGTCTTCGCAGGTCTGATTCTGCATGCATTTGTTCTTAAGGCTTGGTTTTGTGCAGCCAGAATTAGCCTTTATGTTTCTTTGTTCAATTTTCCTGCTCTTAGCCATTATCAGGTCTTATTGTTACCTGCTTGGCCTGCTAGTTCCTTTGTGCAGTGGTCATGTAATGTTTTGTTGTGTTAGTTAAACTTATAACCTTATTGTCTATTCACTGCTTCAATAGGCAAACTCTTAATTATTGAAATTCTGTATTGGGTTTGCTTTGGTCCCTTAAATTATAATTCTAACTTGCATATTCCATGGAGATCTATTTATCTGCCTGCCTGCCTGCCTGCCTGCCTCTGCCTGTCTAATGTGGTTGAAATGAGTCATATAGATTCACATTCTAGCACAGGTCACTGACAAAATGTAAATAATAAATAAATAATAATTTTATGTAAGTAAAAATAACCATCAAATCACAAGTTTTTAAACTTTCTTTTTTACTTCTGTCCCCAATTATGGTCAGTTTGTAGAAGAACTGCTATTATAGGAAGAGAGGTCATGTTAACTTCTGTTAGCAAGAAATAAAAGGAGCTTTGAGCCACCTTTTCCAACAAAGGATTGCTCACATACATTTCTGATTTCAAAGCCATCAGAAGGTCACAGCAAACACGATGGGCTTTTTACAGATTGTACTTATACAATCTGTCTCACGTGTAACCTCCTTCTGCCTAACCAACCTGTTTCCCCTCCCTTTTCCACTCATCTCATGCCAATTTAAGTCAGACTCCTCTATGCATACGATGAAGGGAGCTGCAACTCACAAAAGCTGATGACTTTCAGTGAAATCAGTGAGTTAGAAAAGGTGCTACCAAACTCCTTCTGATGTTTTGCTTTTTCTTGCGGTGCCTTGCACTAAAGCTAAATGTGGCCAAAGAAGTTATTCTAAATTTAAATCAAAGGGAATACCACTTCAGTTCAATTTCCTGCCTTGAATTGTTGGCCACCTATTACTTCATCAATGAGAGAGGAAAATCATTTATTTACTTTTGATTAAGATGAGAATTTAATTTCCTCATGTAGAACTGAAAAACCACTACCTCAGGAAATGTTTCATAAAAATCTCTGTTGCGTCAGTCCAGCCTTCCCTCCAAATGTGTTGGCCTGTAACTTACATTACAGCCATACACCAACTGTATCAGAAAAGCACTAATGTCTATATACATTAATGTAACAATGTGAATATTCTCCTCCTCCTCCTCCTCCTCTTCCTCTTCCTCCTCTTCTTCTTCTTCTTCTTCTTCTTCTTCTTCTTCTTCTTCTTCTTCTTCTTCTTCTTCTTCTTCTTCTTCTTCTTCTTCTTCTCCTTCTCCTTCTCCTTCTCCTTCTCCTTCTCCTTCTCCTTCTCCTTCTCCTTCTTCTTCTCTGATTAAAGAGTTTTAAAATGTGGTTTTACTCTGCTCTATTATCTTCTGACAGGTGCTGGCTTGGATTCAAATAGAAATACACACTGAAAGCTTTTGGCAAGACCAAAGCTTAATCAAGACCAGAGCCCTTGTCTGATTCTACCATTGCTAATTTATACAGTAGTACTGTAATGAATACAGCATTGGTTAACCATAATCTTCATTTACCTCATACATCTTTCAATTGAGTTAAGTCATTAGGGTGGAAAAAATAGATTAAAGAATGAAGTATACAGTGGGATAATCTCTTCTCTGCTGAAAACAGCAAAGTTAATGGAACATTAATATTAAAACATAGGATGTAGGCTAATCTGAAGTCAAGTTTTCACTGAAGTGGTAAACTGTACCTGTACCCATTTCAGACATGAGGAAGTTCATCTGCAGGGGAAAAAAAGAAGACACTGTCTATGTTGCAAAATCAGATATTGCTAAATTACAACTCCCAGCATTTTTATCATTAGCAATTCAGGCTGGAACTGTTAGGAGCTGCAATTCAGCAAAAATTAGAGGTTACACCATATAAGGACCTACATAAAATACAGCAACAGTTAAGTATTGGGAAGGAGGTTTGTAGCTTGGTCCTTTCCTGACACACTTTGGCATGGAGGAGATAAGTCACACTTTGCAGGCTTGGATTTTTAATGCACATCCTAAAAGTGTGATTCAGCAGAGTGAACAGGACCAATTACCATCAAGTGTAATATTCCTTAACACATTTTGGAGTAAGTAAAACACTATAAATTTATTTCGTTGATTTTAAATTTGTATCCCATTTTGTTCTAGGTGCCCTAGTTATAACAGTGCTATTTTCAGAACTCTGTAAAAGATTACAATTGGCCCTAAGTCATCCAGTGAATTTATATGGTAAAGGATAAAGTTGAACCTGATTTCTCTAATCTCCGATAGCACCTTGAGCCACACCCCCTCTGGCTCTCAATATTGCATCCAATTCATCAGATTGTTAGGTCTAAATTTACTTGCTAGCATTATCAGAAGACCATTTAATCCTGTGAGAATTAGGAAGGTTTTTTTTTACTGTACATACCTCATTAAATTGAAAGAGAGCTGCACAACCATTTTATACAGCTCCCGTTTATTTAAATGGAACTTAAGATTTGCTGATGCATCATATCACACAAGAGTCCATTATAAAGGAAGGAAATGTTTTGTTCTCTATTCTCTGGTTTTGTGGATATTTGCTACTCCTGGACTATTTCAGCTGTTAGTATTTTATCTCTCTCCCTCTCTCTCTCATATCTATCTATTTTATATGACATCCATCTTGCCTAGAGGCAACTTTAGGCAGCTTACAACCAATAAAATCAAGAAGATAAAACAGGTAAACAATAAATATTGATGCTAAAATTGACTTCAAAAATAACAAACAAGAAAGCTAGCAAGCAAACAAAGCAATACTCATTTATCTCTGCACTGCCCATGCCAAGAACCACTATTTGAAGGATTTACTATCATGGTTATTTTATTTATTAGATTTATTTCTTAGATTTTTATTCCACCTTTATTACTTTATAAGTAAGTGAAGGTGGCGAACATGCATAATACTCCTCCTCCTACCTTTTCCACAACAACAACCCTGTGTGATGGGACTGAGAGAGAGTGCTTGGCCCAAGGTCACCCACCTGGCTTTCATGTCTAAGGTAGGACTAGAACTCACAGTCTCCTGGTTTCTAGGCTAGCACTTTAAGCATTGCACCAAACTGGTTCTCATACTTTCAATGTACAAATGCATAAAAATACAATATTACTGTAATAGTAGATATAAAATTTCTATAAAGTAGAATATAGTAATACACTGTAATGTTGTCTATACTGTTTACTCAGACAACATACTCTAACTCTGTTCTTCAAAGGTCTTCTGGAATAATCAGATCTTAATAATCTATAAAATTGCCGGTTCCAAAGAAATGACTGCTTCCATGTCCTTTCCAGTCAATTATCTCAGTGGGATGCATTAGTCAACAGGTTTGTACACAGTGGGCAGGCAGATTCATCTGGAACAGGATGTTGTATGTAAAGTCACTTTCATGGAAAAGTAAACTATGTCTGTCGGTTGCAATGAGGCATTCAGCATGCATGATTCTGGTCCATTATCTTACTGATTTTGTAAGAGTTAACAAACATTTAGCTATTGATTTGACTTAAATAAATATGGAATGATGGAATCTGTTGTTTTTAGTTTCTCTCATTACTTTTCTATTTATATGTAATCCTAAACATTACTTATTACATTAATCACAAATAGTATTACACTATAAACCATGATTTATAATCCATATAGTTTATGGATTCCTGTAACATACTAAACCAAACCAGAAACAAACAAACAAACAAACAAGAAAAATGAACAAAAACATTGTGGCTTGTATTTAGTGTGTTATGCTTCTTTGTTGTTCTGAGGAGTTTTTAAAGCACTTTTCTATATGTGTTTTTTGTATTTGCCTGATATGCAAACTTTAACAATACACTTTCCCTAACAGAAAACAATCTAATGTGCTATTTTCTGTAATATATGTTAGGTAGTCCACACAATTTGTACTTACTTTTTGTTGGAAGAATTGCATCTCAAAATTTACAAAAGTGCCAATTGTAAAAAAAATGAGAAGCTTTTGTTTTCATATGGACTTTAAGTTGGACCTTAACTTTGCCACAATAGGTAACAAGAGGAGTTGTTGAGAAGTTCTACTGTGTTCAAGCAAATATATACAGATCATTGTTTCAAACACACTCTACTATGTCATTGTTAAAGTGTTGATGAATATAGTAAAATTGTGGCTGTGAAGAAATGGATTTATGGAAATGTATCATGACTTATCAGGCAATTCAATTTGGATTGATAAAACCACTGAAATAGTATTCAGAGTGAAGGGATAAAATTATTGTTAGGCAGAGAAAGTCTCAATTTGATCTGTCAATTAATATGTTTTCAGTGAAACACATTAAGTAGGAACCATGGGAGAGGCCTCAGACCTTGGCTAGGATTGTTAAGACTCTTTGTGAACAGCTGGTCTCTTTATAGTCCTTGTGATACAGATTAAATGAAAATAATACATGGCAAAGAAAAAAAAAAGGTAAATCATTTGAACTTTGCAAGTTATAGCTCTGATCCATTTTACTACAGCTCATTAGGGAGTTTATGTTTATACCATAATGCCTTTAAATATATCTGGTTTTTCTAAACAGTTTTGAAAATTATAACTTTCCCAAGGGGCTATCTTAGTGCAAGCTGTTCTAATTGGACTGCAGCCTGGAAGAATAGATGACAGCAGGGGTGGGCAATATGTGGCCCTCCAGATGTTGTTGGACTGTAACTCCCAACATCCCTCATCGCTGGCCATGCTGAGGGAAACTGAACACTAAATGGAAGGTGATGTGCTGCTCTGTAGGGATAGAAGAAACAACCAAAATAGGCAGGTTGGGATGTCTCTGCCAAGAAGCTGCCTGTGGGTGGTTTTCAGCAGTCCATTCTTTCACAGCTTAGTTTGCATTACAGAATTTCCCCCAAATCAGATAAGAGAAACATTGGAATAACAATGAAAAATGATTGTATAAATATAAAAAGTGGTTTCTATTGTTATATATGACTGTACAAGGATGATTGAAAACCCATTCCGATATATATACATCATGAAATAATGTGGCATTAGCCTAATGCATGTCATTTAATATTATTATGACATCATCCTGGCATGATGAATAGACCCAAAATACCAATGCACTACAACTATATATGAAAAGCATTGGCACATTGAAACTGCTCCAGATACAGTTTGGCTCCGTGATTTCAGCAAAGCCATAATGAAAGACCAAGATATTTAATGTATCACATACTTGGTCACATCAATATACATCTATATGTTTGAAACATGTAACCCAAACAATTAGGGAAAATGTTGGCAAATGTTGCTTCTTACATATATTTCTCTTATTCTATTTCCTCCCATGCATATTCATATGTTTGTGAAGGAAATAATCCAAATGACTTGATATACTACTAGTTATGAATCTGCTCTATGGAAGTCTTAATAAGAAAAGACCATGAAAGGTGGTTTGAGATTTTATAATTTCCTCAGGGAGCTGTCTGAGAACATTGGAAGCTTTTCCATTGTTAATGCTAAGCATATCTTTGTTCAATCTGCATAAATGGAAATTACATATAAACTGAACAAAGGGCAATGAGCACTAAATTAAATTTATCAAACTTGTTTGGAAAACTAGAACAGCTGATAGTGTTTTTCCCCCCTTTTTTCTTGGTTTCCACATCTAACTCCTGTCATCAGATAGCACTGCCATGTTGGCTCAATATGATAGAATCTCTAATCCCAAATATCTAATGGTATCAGGTTCGAGACTGTCAGTCCCATTACTTAGACCAAACAAAAAAATCAATTCCACTTGAAGATTAAAATTATTTTTACTAATATTAGCTAGAGTAAATGAATCTTGCAAATTTCTCCTCATCTGCTTTATATTTTTGTGAATTTAGGAGATGTCTGTCTGCCTTCTTCCCCTTTTGGACATAAGTCATGTGTTAGCTTTGGTCTGAATTGGTCTGACCTATCTCTGTCAGGGTTACCTTCTGAAGCCTCCACAGAGACCAACATATAGAATTGCACATGCTAAAGATATATTTGTTTTAATGAAAAGGAAGAAGTAGATTTCTCCTCAGTTTATAGGCATTTTGAGAGGATAAATTGGGATATCTCCATGCAAGCCATAATGAATTATTTGCAGTAGATTCATGAAAAATAATAAGATTAAGCACAGTTTAAGACCATCAATGACTTAAGTGTAATCCAAAAAATATTTAAAGAGAATTTGGAATTTGTATAATGTCCGTAGTTCAATTTTTTTTCTCATAAGTATTTAGAACATTGCTCATTCAGGAAAAAGGAAGCTCCCACCTTTCACACAGTGCCACAATCCATGGCTTTGTGCAATTCTCATATATTGTACATGCAACTTTGTATGTACATATATTCATGGCTTTGTGCAATTCTCATATATTGTACATGCAATTCTCATATAGCAATAGCAATAGCAGTTAGACTTATATACCGCTTCATAGTGCTTTACAGCCCTCTCTAAGCGGTTTACAGAGTTAGCATATTGCCCCCAACAATCTGGGTCCTCATTTTACCCACCTCAGAAGGATGGAAGGCTGAGTCAACCTTGAGCTGGTGAGATTTGAACCGCCGAACTGCAGCTAGCAGTCAGCTGAAGTAGCCTGCAGTGCTGCACTCTAACCACTGCGCCACCTCGGCTCTAATGTACATGCAACTTTTTCACTCAGTAGTAAATGCTTGATACAGCCAATGTCTTCATAACATCAAAAAGGATGAAAAGAGCTGATAATTCCCCAAGGTTGCTTTTGAGTCTGCATTTCCAAACCAAACTAACAAGCAATGATAATTGTTTATAAAAATGAGGAGAGCAAGGAAAAGAAGATGTGGTTATTTTACTAAGACCTAATGAGGACAGGAACCTATTCTGCATCTCTCACACTGCTTTAAGATGGAGAAGATAGGCCCCAATACCAGGGTAGAGTTAGCAAATACTATATACTATCATTCAGACTTGTTTAGACTTTTTCTTTTGATTCATGCCGTTGCTGCATTTTGAACATCCTCCTGACCACTTTGAGCAGCTGTAACAACACTTGTGGTATTACCAGTAATTTGCAACTTATCAAACATGATTGAACCTTGTTCTTTTGTGTAAATGAAACAGAACTCTCTGGTTAGCTTTCTTTATACTTTGGAAGTAGTGCAAAGGAAACCAAAGTTATATTTGCATGCCAGACAATGAAATATAACACACAATGTATACATGCCTTTGACACTGTAATTACTAGCTGTTGTTTAGATTCCATGTATGGTCACTGACTTTGGCGGTGTTGAAATCAGCTGTATCAACATTTAATCAAAGTCATATAGATTTGGGTTGTATATTTTTCTAATGTCAAAATGGAAAAATAAGTTGGAGTGGGAGGAAAATGCTTGCTTGATAGGCTGCAAAAAAAAAAAAAATCACATGTTTGCAACATAATGAGTGTGGCCCTCACTGAGATTTTGTCCCTAATGAAACAAACCAGAGCTAGCCATTTTTCAGCTAGAATGTTTTTCCTCTGAGTCTCAGCAACTTTTAATTAGTTCATCTGGGAATCGGATGAAATATTAGATATTTATGCTCTTCAATTCAATGCCTGTTTAATTGACTTGGGTGCTCTTTTGAGCTAGAGATTGATTCCTTTATTGTCACAGATAAAACATGTAACAACTTCTGGTTTATCTCTTCCAAGATGGAAAGAAATACTGAAACATCATTCACTCTTAATTTTAGATATGCATATACATATCTTATTTCTATTGAAGGAAGAAGTTTGTAGTCCTCTAAATTGCATATCCATGTATCCTTATCACTGTTCATATTGAATCCTGGGAATTTTATTCAGCAATTTCTAAATACAACACAAAATCTCCTTTCTTGATCTAATGAAATACTAATGCATAGGTAATAGTCCATTACATTATTTCCTACATAATCTTAAAGGCCAACAATAAAGTGTGCTTACAAAACATTCAGAAACTAAAAATAGGGCAAACTGAGCATATATTTTCTTTCTCAGGCCACTTAATGTTGCAATGATTTTATTAAAACTATGCTGATCTTCAAAGAGGCACTTTATGTGTATGTATACATGTATATATGTGCATATCTATATATATCTTATATGTATATGATACAATGAAACGTATCTGATTATTATAATATAGTCTGCATCTGTGGAAGATATCCATCTATAACTGAAATTTCATTCTACATATGTACTCAGGATTGCATAGTTTTATCTAGTATATGCTTATTTTATTTGCTTATGTGAAATATTTATGCCCATCTCTTAATTTCATCAAAATAATAAAACTTAACAATAAAATGAATCAATCAAAATAATGCAGATTGGCAGCAGCATCAGATAATATGAAAAGGAGAAGAAAATAGCAATACTTTCAAGTTTATCTAAATTTCAGCCAAAAGGAAACTTGATCAGCAGAGGGGAAACTTGAAATTATTGGTCAAGATTTCCTGCTTTTTGTAATCATATATCAGATTGCTCTGAAATGTTATGAGTTTATTTTATTATGAACAGAGTAAATGGGTTGCATGCATTCTCTTGTTGAACCTACAGATATATTTGGGAAGATCAGTCTTGAGCCAAAGATATTTTGCATATCTACCTACCTACCTACATTTGTCAATAAGGTAAAAGGTGGAACACATGGTCAATCCTAGGAACTTAAGAATTGCTATGTGGACTGTTATTTAAATAAACCTTGCCCAACCTGCTGGATACGGTTCAGAAACTGGTCTTGGTACTTAGAGTTATGAAAATGGAAGTTAGTCAGAGTACTTTAAAGTTTCAAAATATTTGGGGGGGGAAAGAGAAGGCATAATAGATGGAATCAGATAAAGTGAAGGGAAACATGAAGACTGATTGGAAAACCAAAACCAAGCTGTTTTTCAAGAATTTGAAACTATATGTTTGTAAAATTATTTGAGAAATGTAGATGCATTCCTATTTATACAAGAATGAGTAACACAAAATTTGCTAAAATGTGTGTGGATTAAGGCCAAGAATTATAACCAATGGGGGAAAATACTATTGATGCCAATGATTAAGGAGGTTTCTGACTCTACAAACCTTGTAAAGTTTGTCTACCCTCCAATAAGATCTTTCATCTTTCTTCTTCAGAAGACTTGTAGCAAAATTAAATTGAAACTTAAGAACAGTTCCTCCTGAGACAGGAGGGCTTGGATAATCACCTTCAGTGCCATACAGAGGAATTTGTGGAACATCTGATTTCTGAGGTGAAAATCACTGAGTTGAAAATCACTCAAATCTGTTCCCAGTTGGTATATACCAGTGAGGGCGAACCTATGGCACGCGTGCCACAGGTGGCATGCAGAGCCATATCAGAGGGCATGCGAGGCGTTGCCCTGTGTCAGCTCCAGTGTGCATGTGCATGCTGGCCAGCTGATTTTCGGCCTTCCGGAGGGCGGGGGAGGTCATTTTCGCCTTCCCCAGGCTTCAAGAAAGCCTCCGAAGCCTGTGGATAGCAAAAAACAGACCCAATGGGCCTACTGGAAGTTCGGAAATGAACTTCCGGTTGGGCCGTTGGGCCATTTTTCTCCCTCCCCAGGCTTCAGGAGGCTTTCCTGAAGCCTGGGGAGGGTGAAAAACAGCCCAATGGCCCAACCGGAAGTTCATTTTCCGAACTTCCGGTTGGGCCGTTGGGTCCATTTTTCGCCATTCCCAGGCTCTGGAGGCTTTCCTGAAGCATGGGGAAGGCGAAAATGACCTCCCCCGCCCTCCAGAAGGCCAAAAATAAGCTGGAATCTGTTTTTCGCCATCCATAGGTTCCGGAGGCTTCAGTGAGTCCTGCACGCATCCGTGGGGGGACAGCGGGAGGGGGTTGTGTGCACATGCGTGGGGGAAGGGCATTGCATTATGGGTGTGGACACGCACGCACGCGCCCTTTTGGCACCCAAGCATAAAAAGGTTCGCCATCACTGGTATATACATTTGGAGCAAATCCATTATAGATACATGGGGAGCGACCTTACCTGGTTATCTGGGAACAGCGTGATCCTGTTAGACCTGATGAAGTGGACAGAGACCTTTATGTTGTCAGTACAACTACGTATCAGTTAGATCTGGCTAGTGAAAGCCTCCAGGATGGTGACCTCCAGGTGGTTTCAAGCAGTGATAAATATATCACTGCTGGAGTGGACATTCCTGGGACTTTTAAGGAGCCCATGGTCTGCACCTCCTTTAAAGAATTATCCCTAGACCTCATCTCTTTGGACCAGTATCATCCAGTTTCTCACCTTCCCTTTTTAGGAAAGGTGGTGGAAAAGGTGGGTATGTGGTAACTGCAGAGAATCAGATGAAATGGATTATCCGGACCCCTTCCAGTTGGATGTCACACATGTCAATGATCTCTATAAAGGGGATATGCATCCATCCTTGTTCTACTTGACCTCAAAGCAGCTTTTGATACCATCAGTCATGGTATCCCTTTGTGTCAGCTGTGGAACCTGACAATGGGTAGTGCAGCTTGGGTTTGATTCCTTTCTCCAAATTCGGTTCCAGCCCATGGTCACTCCTTTGTAGCATATCTCAGGGCTCAATACTGTCTCCACTCCTTTTTAATTTCTACATGAAGCCACTGATGAGATCATCTGCCGCTACTTTATATATCCATCCTAGATGACTTAAGTATTGTGTTTCTGTCCTTTCGCAGTGCTTGGAGACTGTGGGACTCTGGATGGGGGGGGGGTTTCAGCTAAATAGGCTTCAGCTGAACCTTGGTAAGATCGACTATGGGTGTGTGGGCTTCAGGATCTGGACATTTAACATCTTTAGTTCTGGATGGGATTGCACTGCCCCAGACATACCAATGTGCAACATAGGCAAGCTTGAGGGACAAAGTCACTAGTCCCAATTCTCTGTAATGATTTATACAATAACTTAGAATCTATTGACGTTGCCTCTCTATCCTCCAATATTAGAAAACAATTTGATTTAATGGTCATTCTCACTAAATGTAATATAGATAATAAAAAGAGGTATGCTGAGCCACATATTTTTGTCTATGTATGTGACTGTTCAACTAAAGCTCTGGCCATTTATTAATCTGTCACTGAGGTGATGTACATAAAACCAGAAGTTTTGATTGCACTGTCATGATCATCATCCTGAACTGGTTTTTATCACACCCTGTAGACATGTCCTAAATATTGAAAAGACATCATTGTAGGGACTAGGGGTTGAAGACCATTCCTTCAACTGAAAGACTAATGTGACTGGCTTTTAATGTTTCTCTTGTCACCAATTTTGCTGGGAAACAAAACCCCATCATTACCTAGAGGTGTACAATTGTAATATGCCTGCAAAGAAAACCTATCTTCATTAGATATGTGGATTCTCTTGACATTTAAAAACATTGTGAAAGTTAAGCATGGTGTTTAGCATTATTTAGCTCCAAAGTTATTGCAAGATCTTGGATTAGTCAGCCTAGAACACTGGAAAGAAACTCAAGTACCTCTCAATAATCAGAATAATTATAACATTACCTATCTGTCAAAAATTCAGAGGATAATCAGCTGGATACAATGGTATCCAAAGCAATAATCATTGATTTCAAAATGTTCACTTCAATTGAATGTAACCCCTTCCACTTTTTACATGCATGCAATATTTAAAAAAAAATAACAATCTAGTCATATATCTCATTTTGAAGCCTGTAACTATTGCTGTGAATATCCTTGGATAGATAACATAGTTTAAAAAATGCTCTACACATAGTCCTCGACTTATGACTACAATTGGGGCCAGTATTTACATTGCTAAGCAAGACTGTTATTAAGTGAGCATGCCTAATTTTATGTCCTTTTTGCCATGGTTGTTAAGCCAATAACTGCAGTTGTTAAGTGAATCATATCATTATTAAACAAATCTAGCTTCCTCCATTGACTCTGCTTGTCAGTAACCAGCTGGGAAGGACACGAATGGTGATGACATGACCCCAGGACATCGCAAATATCATTTCATAAGTACTTTCCAGTTGCCAAGTGCCTGAATTTTAATCAAATGACCATGCAAAATGCTGTGAAGGTTATAAGTGTGAAGACAGGTTGTAAATCGCTCTTTTTCAGTGCTGCTATAATTTGAACAGTCACTAAATGAATGGTTGTAAATTGAGGATTATCTGTAATGCATTATTCTAAAGTTTATGCCTACAAAAATGTCAATATATGTATTGGGAAACTGTATACATTTTTATACATGTATGTAAATATATCTTAAAGTGGAAATGGACAGAAATTATGGGTAAAATATGCAAAAATGATACAGAATGGGAAAAGGTACACACACCTCATCTTCATATTCTAGATTTTATTTTATATACAGAAAGGTGGGTATATAGATCAACCTAAATGTCCCCCCCCCACTGTGAGAAGGTAAAAATACAGTCCCCCAATCCAATCAATGTCAATTCTAGTACAGAGTAGGGCATCAATTTATATGTTTATATTGACTTCTTTAAAATGATCCATTAGGAAATCTACATTAACTTTTTCAGTTTCCACTAATTTATAGAGCATTGCTAAATGACATTTCCTAATATTATTATTTTCCTAAACTATACTATGCAAGTCATAGAAATAATGACTTACATTTTGAATTGTAAAAAGGGTAGTGATAGCTAGCTGTTGTTCCCTTTTCTACTATTTTCTACTCTTCTTCCAGTACTATTGCTATTATGGATTTGCAATTAAAAAGTTGCTATTTTATTGCTGCTTCATTTCTTTAAACATTTGGTAAATGTATACCAAATGAAAATCATTTCAAAATTGCAAAGAACAGCTGTAACTTGTTGAGTCAATCACAAAACAGGATATCTTGAAGTCTGTTTTAAAACTCTGTTTGTGTGTGCATGCATATATGCGGGCATACGCATACACTCACAGACATAAGATCTGGGGAATATTGAGTTTCATAACAGGCAAGAATTTTTCAGTAACTATTACTCAAATAGCAGTAACAGATTCTCAATCTTCAAAGAATTTTCAAGTTGGAACAAGAGTTTTTGTGTTATTAAAATGGGAAAATTGGTCAGATCCAGAACTTTTTTTGGTCTGCCTTAATAGCTGTGGGTTAGGGAAATGATCTCTATAACTGTCAAAGCTTATCTTGTACACAGGAGTGACAAAGGAACTCTGGTCTCCCTGTAAACAGAAACACTGAGAAATCTACCCTTCTGTGGTCTAAATTATTATATCTATCTCATGCCAACATTCATTTTTTAACATCTAATCATCACGTAGTAATCATCTCCAACTGTCACCTAGCCAACAAGCAAAACCTCAGGCTTTAAAGAGCAAGAGCTACACCATAATCTCAGTTGAGAGATTAGACTGCATACTAACCATTCCATAAGAAAGGAGAGAGAAAAGACAGTAAGACCTATTTCATTCTTCTGCTGAAAAGATAGCTCTTTTGGCCCTTCCCAATTGTAATCCATCCCAAAAAGATTCCATTATGTCCCCCAAACCTTTCTTCATCCCATCTGGTCATGATAAGTGTAGTAATTTTAAGAACTGGAGTATGATTGCTTCCCGCCCCCTCCTCCTCACTCTTCAGATTGTCTTCCTATATGTCATATCTCTTGAATTGTTAAGCAAAATATCTCATTCTCTGACATTTGTAATCTTCTGCTGAAGGTAAAGAATCAGGCAATTATGATTCCAATTTGGATTAGATTGCCAGTTTGGTGTAGCAGTGTAAGGCACCAGGCTAGAAACCAGGAGACCATGAGTTCCAGTCCTGCCTAAGGTACAAATCCAGCTGGGTGACCTTGGCCAATCACTCCCTCTCAGCTCTAGGAAAGAGGCAATGGCAAACTACTTCTGAACTCTTGCCAAGAGAACTTGTCCAGGCAGTTGTCAAGAGTCAAATGAAAACTAGAAAAAAAAACATGGCAAGGCAAAGTACAGAACAAAAACAAAAACAAAAACAAAAAAAAATCAGCAAATAACAAGACCTGCCAATGGCTAAGAGCAGGGAAGTTGAGTAAAGAGACAGATGGGCTAATTCTGCCTATACAAGACCAAGCCATAAGGACAAATGCATACAAAGCCATAATTGAGAAGATAGCAACACAAAAAAAAATGCATTCTCTGAAAAGAAGCTGAAGAAACAGTGGACCAGCTAGTTAGCTGCTGCAAGAAGATAGCACATACCACACAACACTCGAACTTAACAATTATTAACAAGAAAAGACAAAAAAAGTCTAGATAGTGGACTTTGCAGTACTTGGACAGAATAGAAGAGAAAGGAAAACCATCACAAAATACAAGGACTTGCAAATAGAAGTATAATGACGGTGGCACAAGAAAGCAGAGATAGTGTCAATAATAATGGGTACAAAACAACTGGTGCACCACTTGAACACCACCAGCATTGACAAAATTACCATCACTCACTTGCAAGAGGCAACTTTACTTGGAAACTTACATCCTGTAATGATATCTTTAACACACCAAACAATGAGATCTGCCTATCCCAGGTCCTTGGGAAAGACTCAAAGGTGAATAAAAATGCCAACCCAGTCTAAATATCTAGCTGACTGTGTGGCCAACAACAATAATAATGTATTCTTCTTGTGTAGAATACAGTAATAATAATGGCTGCAATAAACTGAATCATTATATAATTTAGTAGTTTTTGATAACTAACCCAGGATTTCTGTTCTGTATTTATAGGTGACATCCCATATGAATGAAAAGGCATAGGGTCTATTGTTTGTGGAGAGAGAAAGCAAAGAAATGTGAATTGTAGAAATGAGGGGAAAAAACAAACCTATGCATATGAAAAATTACTTAGAATAGAATAGAATAGAATTTTTTATTGGCCAAGTGTGATTGGACACACAAGGAATTTGTCTTGGTGCATATGCTCTCAGTGTACATAAAAGAAAAGATAAGTTCGTCAAGAATCACAAGGTACAACACTTAATGATAGTCCGGGTACAAATAAGCAATCAAATCATAGGAAAGTTTTGCTCCAGAACCATTTAACAAATATTAAAGTTAATAGTTTTGGGTAAAGAAAAGGAAGTACTTTTGTATTGAATGCAGTTAAACCTGCCACATCCACGATCTAGATAGCATTCGGAAAGAAGATAAGACTTGTGGTGGCTAGAAATAAGGGGTTTGCATTTATTTACAGCATCAAAAGAAGAATGGGAAATAAAAATGGAAAGATGGCTTTGCTCTTTTGAGCCGCCTGTGGGCTTCATATCAGCATTCATATATGACTTTATTATTACTCTGAGGCAGTAGTGGGTTCTAAAACCCTTTACTACCGGTTTGTGCACGTGCATGCACAGAAGCGTCCCGGATGGGTGGGGGAGCATCCCAGACGGGTGGGCGGAGCATCCCAGATGGGTGGGCGGAGACTCCCACCGCTGCTACCGGTTCTAAGAACCGGGCCGAACCAGGAGCAACCCACCGCTGCTTTGAGGCCAGTAGGCCTTTAGTGTAGCCTAACTCACCTACCTGTTCTCAACAAGATGAGAGGTTTCTCAGTAATATACATACATACATACATACATACATACATACATACATACATACATACATACATTACTTTTTAGGAAGCCTATAACCCTATTTTGTATTTCATTACTATATTTCAACCAAAAAGGTATGTGATAGTGACTTATGAACATGAACGTGACTTATTTTGTTGCATAGTTGATTTTTCTAATGTTCCAGCAAATATATTTTTGTAAACATTTGAGATGCTTTTAAAACTTTAAATGAAAGGGATAAACTAATTGTTCTTCTTAACCAAAGCATGTATATCTATTTCCTAGCAGAGTTAACATTTCTGATTAGACCAGAATTGAAGATCTTTGTCTTCATCAGGAGCAAAATACATTTGGGACAAATGACTAGCACACTGCTTAGAAATTGGAATGACTTGTGGTTGCACTGCTGAAACTCTGTAGCAAAATATAACCTCATATTTGCTGTGCTGAGGTTCAATGGGATAATAAACTGAGATGGAAGAAATGAAAATTATTTTAAAAAGTAATCATGATATCTTAAACAGCTATAATAAAATGAAACAAAATTGTATGATATTAAAGATATTAAATATTTTGGGTCCAGAATGCAACAATTTCAATTATCATTAAAAGAGTGATTCTTAAAAATCACATGTAGAACACTGTGCTTCATAAACTCTTACAAGAAATTACATATTATTAATTCTAAATTATACCAATCTTATAGATATTATGCACTTAATAATATTTAGTATGTTGGTATCTCAGTTCTTTTGCATTGATCAGTCGGTGATAGATGAGTTTATTTACTTGCTGTATGTGAAAGTTCGTTCTCTGTATCAAGTTTGTTTGGTCCACTAACTTTGTTAACCTTTGCATTATTTGGTGTCTTTCTGTAAGTAGCCTGGATGGAAAATAGTTACATCAGGGTTAAGGGTCATAGTCATTATGGGATTTCAAGTTAAAATACACTCTGCTCTTGAGGATCAGAATCTGTTTATGCATAATTATTTTCTTTGTGAGAATTTCTATGAAGAAGATTATTGTAATATATAAACCATCTGGGGGAGCTTTAATACTTACCTAGCTGCTTAATGAAATAACAATCCAAACTTTGCCAAGAAACAGCTACATTCCATCAGTCCTCAATATTAATGTAGTTATTGCTACTTGTGGAAATTCAATTAACTAGAAATGGAAAGAACATTATGCATCATGCCAACATATTTATTAAAAGTGCGGGTCTTTTGCAAAATTAAGAGTTTCACAATATATCAAAACTAAGAGCTTATAGTATTGTAACATTGTATGTTGCATCAATACAGTTATCAAACAATCATTTGTGTCATGCTATTTCTGTATCATTTTCTTTTTTGTCAAAACACCAAATAAAATTTGCAAGTTCCTATTGAATTATATTTACATCTTTAAAACACTGATTCCTAATCACTAAGCTAAGATTCATAGGACTCAAGAGACATTGAAATCACTGCTTAGAAACAGTATTTGCTGACTTCACCAGGGTAACAGTTTAATCTTTAAAGTAATCAACGTTCGCCCTCATCTTGGGGTCTCCTTGACTTTTAAGTTCTCCCTCCTCTTTTTCAGAAGAGGAAAAGAGACTTGGTGCTAGGCGACAGCTATTATTCCCCTCCATGGGATAGTCCACTTCATTCAGACAAGTAATATCATCTTCTATTTACACTCATTTGAAGCAAGTGCACAGGGTCAGCCGCCGTTCCACTCTGATGTTGCCTGTAAAATAAAAGGGAAAGACATGGCAGCAGGAGTCAGCAGGGTTTTGAAACCAGAATAACCTGGGAAGCAGATACGGCATGCCAATTGCTTTCTTTCATTTGATCCTTTAGGGAAAAAGAAAACACACACATACACAGCGTCTCAGTCTCAAAGGATTTCTCACATGATGAAGCAGGTTAATGGAGAGGAAACAACATTGGGCATTCTTCTTTTTATCCAACTTCAATCCTTCAGCACTGTTTTTGACCAATGTTTAGTAGTTAAGAATTTTTATAAATATCACACGCAGAAATCTTTGTTAATTTACTGGGGTGGCATAGTGGTTCATCAGTTAAGATGCTGGGTTTGTTGGCTGCAAAGCCTGCAGTCCAGGTTTGAGACCCGAGTGCCAGGGTGAGCTCCCATCCTCGCCCCAGCTCCTGCCAACCTAGCAGTTCGAAAGCAAATAAATAGGTACCAATTCAGTGGGAAGGTAACAGCACTCTGTGATGTCATGCTGGCCACAAGACTGCAGAAATGTCTTCAGATAGCGCTGACTCAATGGCCTTGAAACGGAGATGAGCACTGCCCCCTGTAGTTGGCCAGGACTAGCGGAGTAAAATCTGCAGGGACTCCTTTATCTTTACTATTTATTGGGGAAGTTTAGCTAAAATTAATTCTGTTTCCAAAGCAATGAGGACAGTGGAATCTGCAGCAGACCATAATAATGCCAAATTGATAACATGAATGTGCTGACATCATCATGTAAATACTGCTATTATGGACTTGTGTTTTATCACCAGAACCTAAATCATACTATTTGTATAATTACTCCACCCGACACAACTTCTCATTTACCCCATACTGAGGGCACACGAATGAGGAGTCATCTTTTAGAATTCAATATCTATGAAAAATAAATAATATAGCACAATTTATCAAAACCATACTTGGATTTTTATTTTGACATTATTATAATCAGGGCTTTTTAAGGACTATGTTATCTTTCTTGAATGACTGGATGAATCGTGTGCTGCTATATTAAGCAACATGAATGCTGCTTACATTTTAAAAATAAAATAAATAACTACAGGATCCAGGAATTCAGCTCTACTCAAGTAGGTCCATGTTATCATACTATCTGTATTACTTTAATGCTCTAAAAGACTGTCATATAAAACAATGTTCACATTTGAACAATCATGAATTTAATTCATAATTGCAAAGTTTAATCATTTTTGATTAGTGGTCTCAGAAGACAATGCTTTGTTAATTTAATCAAACTAGTCTTTACTTGGGTGCATAGTTATCAGTTAATAACGTTTAATTTTAATGTGCATCTTTCAAACTATGTTAACTATTTCCAGGGAACCAATTTTTCTTTCATTCATGTTTGTTCTTAAAAATAAGTATTTCCTCAGTATTAACTGCTATATACATAAGCCACACAATTGGCAGACCCCATGATTCATTGAAACAGCAATCCTACACATGACTGTTGGACCATTTTTTTTGACATATCTGGATCTTGCTTCAATTAAATATTGATCAAATTATGCTTTTAGCAGTTTAGCACTTTTTATATGTATTTGTCAGATGGATTTTAGATCAAAAGATCTAAATAATCTTTAAAAATATTTAAGAGTAAAATTATTCCATATATTATGGGCAGACCAAACTTTTGACTTATAGGGAAAAGTTTCATACATACAAGACTCTTATACTCTCACTATGAAACACACTACACTAGAAATATTCCCCCATTAATTCAGCTTCCAAATCTCAAACCAACCTTCTGATCTTTACACTAAAATAAGATGAACCCAACACTAAAATGAGATACCATTGTTTATTATTTCCACTGAAATTACATGCTAAGGATGCAGTGGTGAAATCCAATTTTTTTTACTACCGGTTCTGTGGGCGTGGCTTGGTGGGCGTGGTATAGCTTGGTGGGCGTGGCAGGGGAAGGATACTGCAAAATCTCCATTCCCACCCCACTCCAGGGGAAGGATACTGCAAAATCCCCATTCCCTCCCCACTCCTGGGGGAAGGATATTGCAAAATCTCCATTTCTAGCCCACTCTGGGGGCAGCCAGAGGTGGTATTTGCTGGTTCTCTGAACTACTCAAAATTTCCGCTACCGGTTCTCCGAACTACTCAAAATTTCTGCTACCAGTTCTCCAGAACCTGTCAGAACCTGCTGGATTTCACCCCTGTAAGGATGGCAACATTTGGCTCAAAGGTGATATGTACTCTTGACTTAATTTCCTGTAATTTTCAGCAAATGATTAATTCTAACCTACGGTATTCTTGTTAGAGTCCAAACTACAGTTAAAATCAAACTATGATTACATTAAGCTGGCTGAACATTTGTAAGATCCAAACCAGAAGTGGGTTCCTCCCAGTTCGGACCGGTTCTCCTGAACCGGTAGTAACCCACTGGTGATGTCACGATGACATCACCAATCCGGTTTGGTCGGTGCCAGTCCGTGGGCGTCGCCATTTTTTTATTGATTTTTGTTTTGAATTTTTTTTTATTTTTTATTTTCTTCTGCAGATGCGCAGAAGCCGAGTTTCCGGCACTGCGCATGCATCACCATCTTGTTTTTGCCGTTTTTTTTTTTTAATTTTTTTACTGCGAATGCGCGTGCGTGCGCAAAGCGCGTGCACACCCACGAATGAGGTAAGTTAGAACCCACCCCTGATCCAAACCCACTTAGTCCAGAAAAGTGGGTGATTCTAAAACTTTCATTTAGGATTTAAATATTTAATTTAACAATATGTTTCTTTTTGTGGCACAGAATCTATTTTAATTTTGGGGACTTTATCTATTGGGTTCACTGCTCTTTTACTAAATACGTGAAGTATATTTGTTTTTTAGACCAATAATACAGAGCACAGAAACAATTTTTATAACACTCTTTCAGCCTGGCATGATTTGTAAACCATTGTCACACAATGTTGGAAATTTCTCCCAAAATAAAGTTTCTCTTTTACGTTAATAACATTGATTTAACCACCCCGTTATTCTCTTGCTAGTTTTTTTTTTAAAAAAAAACAGTAACAATCTATGAAGCCAAATCAGTAGTGATTTGCTGGGTTACAACACAGAAACACTTTCCCATAAACCACTACAGTGCTTTAAGATTTATTTTCATTCCTACTGTGGGTGAAAAGTTCACAGAGCAGAGAATTTTATTCAGATGAAAATTATCATGGAAACATCATCTGATATAAACCAAACATTGACCTGTTTGTCAAGTGGAGAAAAGGGAAATATAAAGGTGCTTCCCAATGTATAATAAGTTTATTTTTCAAAGTATGCACCAGATCCCCAAACCTGCTGCTTTTCAGATGTCTTTAACTTCCATTTCCATCAGACTATTGGCCAGTTGCCTGGGGATAATAGGAGTTGAAATCTCGATGGCATTAAGTTAGGAAAGGCAGACTTAAATCAGCAAGTTGAAACACATTTATTTATTTACTTATTTATTTAGAGAGCCAGTTTAGTGCAATGGTCAAGGCATCAGGTTAGAAACAGATGCTGTGAGTTCCAGTGTTGTCTTAGGCGTAAAACCATCTGGGTGACTTTGGGCCAGTCACTCCCTCTCAGCCCTAGGAAACAGGCAATGGCAAACTACTTTCTAAAATGTTGCTAAGAAAACTGCAGGGACTTGATCAGGAATCAAAAACTGACTCAAACGTGCATGCACACACACACACACACAGAGAGAGAGAGAGAGAGAGAGAGAGAGAGAGAGAGAGAGAGAGACTTCTTTATTCAGTTTACATAGTTGATCATCTCACATATGTGACTCTAGGGTCTTAGTCTTAATACATCATGAACAATGAACAAAATACAAATGAAAGCAACATAAAACCATAGATGATATAGAGATAGAGATAGAGATAGAGATAGATATAGATATAGATA